>NW_021027120.1:994963-1039482 GCF_004153795.1 Camellia sinensis | reverse complement strand
GATATATTTAATATTAATTTACATATTTTAGTATATAATATAAATAATATTATATATATATAATGATACAGATTTACAATATACTATACATATTGATACAGATATTTTATAAATATAAAATTATACAATTTATTAATGATATATATTATCAATATATATATTATAATATTAGATGATACACGATATCAATTATATATATCTACATAGATAGATACAGTCTGTATATAATAACAGAGAGAGACGAGAGAAAGAGCCATACCTGTCGGTTCCTCGCCGCAGCACCACCGCACCACCGCACCACCGTTCGCCGTTCGGCTTCGTAGGGATTGGGGAAAAGAATTGGTTTTCAAAACATTTAGGATTTGATTACGGTTTTACACTTTTTTGTCGAGCGGGCCCCAAGATTTGAATAGAAAGCGAGGGCAAAAAAAAATTTCACTTTTTGCACGGTAGTTACACCGTCGCAAATGTCAAGTACTTTATTCATTAAACAACGTCGTTTAAATTAGACCTTTTTGCGGACGGACAATCCGTCGCAATATGTAAACATATTTGTGACTAGCAACTACGCCGTCTCAAAACATATTCTTTTGGCGACAGGTTAAAACACCGTCGCTGAATACTGATGCATTTTACCTTCCCTATCGCCGCATTTTTATTACGACGGGACAACGCCAGTCCTAAAAGTCCCTCATTTGCGACGGTTTAAGCTGCCGTCGCAAAAAACCATTTTTTGCGACGGGAAAAGCAGCCGTCGCTAATGCTTCCCGTGTTTTTTACCCCCTTTTCTTGTAGTGCACAAGCAAAAACATTACATTTAGTGCACTACACTAGTGCATATTTTTAGAAAATGCCACAAAAATGCATATTAGTGGCAACGTTTTTGAAAAAATCCACAAAACGACAAAAACATAAAAAGGCCTAGTGCACATTTCAAGAAACAAGTGTCACAACACTATAACAAAAACATTTTTAGTGACACCACATACTAGTGGCATGTTCTTAAAAATGTCACAAAAAAGAATATTGGTGGCATTATTTTAAAAAAGTTCATAAGAGCCACATACATACAAGGCTCTAGTGCATTTCAATTTAAAAAAAGTGCCAACTTCCACTACAACAAAAATGGCACTACAACAATTTACACTTTAGTGACACTACAACTTAGCTAAGCATGTTTTAGAAAATGCCATAAAAATAAAATTGGCATTAAATGTTTTAGAAAATGTCATTAGAACCAACAAAAACATATAGGCTCTAGTGGCATCTTCAATAAAGAAATGTCCAACTCAATTTTATGACATTTTATTATAAAATGACACAAAAAATTATTATTTGTCGTACATTTATCAACAATGTCACTAAACTTTAGTTGCAACTGGAATTTTTAAAAAAAATGTCAGAGGACACTAGGTAGGTGCAAAATTACTTTTTTTATGGCACTTAGGTGAAAAAGTATCATAAACAAATATTTATAGCATTTGAGAAGTGCCACTAAGCTAAAAAACTCCAAGCTATAATGATATTTTGAAAAAAAACAAAAATGCCAATATATTATCAAATTTTTAAAATGCAGTATATAATGATAAAAAATAAATTGAAATTAGAACTCAAATATACACTACAGGGAAAATGCATATTTCGGCGACTAAATTTCCGACCAAAAAATAGTCGCTTTAAAAGTAAGCTTTCACGACCAAAACAGCATTAGTTGCCAAAAGTAAAGCTTTTTGGCGAGCTAAACAATTTTAGTAGCCAAAATCTACAATGCCGACTAACTAAGTTTAGTCGGCTGATTCATATCAATTTTAGTGACTAAAAAATTTTTAGTAAGCCCAAAGTAAAACTTTTGTGGCGACTAAAAAAATTAGAGTAGCCAAAATCACAATTGGCGACTAAAAATAGTTTGTCGCTTTTATATGGCGTTTACCGACTAAAAAATTTTAGTAGCCAAAAGCCAAGCTTTTTGGTGCCAAACAAATTTTAGTAGCCAAAAGTCTACAATTGGCACTAAAAAAATAAGTTTTAGTCGCCAAAGTGGTTATTTTTAGCGCGGGAGAACTAAAATCCTAAGGCAGGATAAAATTTTTTGGCGACCAAAATTTTGGTAGCTGAAAGTGCATCTTCGGGACCAAATCCATTTTGGTCGCAAAAGTTAAGTTTTTTAGCAACTAAAAAACAATTAGTAGCCAAAAGTATAGAATTGGCGACCAAAAAATATTTTTAGTCCCAAAGTGGTCTTTTTTTTATTATTTAGTAAATAATTTAGTTTACATAAATTATGTTCAAAAAATAATTAGTTTATTACATAACTTTATATTAATATAGATGTATGTACTATATAAATAATATATGTTGCATATATAATCATTGGTGCTATAGAGGTGTAGTGGGAAGAGTGTGGTATATAGGTTTATGTGCGGAGTTGGCGGTTCGAGTCTCGCAAGAGCGGATCAATTGTTCTACAACGAAATTATCGTCAGAATGGCACTTGAATAGCGTCACGAATAGTGCTACCATACATTAAAGTGTCACTAAAAGTTTTAGTCTTGATGGTGTAATGACACTTATAAGTGTCACTAATCTTTTTTTAATGGCGCTTATAGTGCCACAAATAATATCTACCATGACATTAAAATGTCATTGAAAATTTTAGCACGATGGTGCAGTGGCACTTGCAAAGTATCTACCGTGGCACCGATAAAGTGCACTTGTTCAAAATGCCACAAAACCAAAAAATATCATTAGAAGAATAGTTTTGTGGCACTTTCAAATGTCACTAAACTAAGAAAATGTTTGTAGTGTACTAAATTTTGAACTTAAAAAATAAGTTTAGTTCGCCCAAAAGTGGTTATTATTTTTTTTATTTTTTTTTTTTTTTTTTTTTTTTTTTTTTTTTTTTTTTTTTTTTTTTTAGTCAATACTCATGCCAGGGGGAGAACTAAAATCCTAAGCGCAAGAATAAATTTTTTGGCGACCAAGAATCTTGGTAGCTTGAATGATCTCGGTGACCAATCCAACTGTTGGTCGGCCAAAAGTTAAGTTTATTTAGCAACTAAAAAACAATTAGTAGCCAAAGTAGTAGAATTCGAGCCAAAAAATATTTTAGTCACCAAAAGTGGTCTTTTTTTATTTTACTAGTAAAATAGTTATTTACATAATAGTTCAATAAATATTATGTTCTAACATATACTTATTTAATATAGATGATTTTTTTTTTTTTTTTTTTTTTTTTGGATCGGCAAAAGAGAAGCTTTATTGATGGAAAAACATAACGAGTATGATAACTTACATCAATAAAGAAGAGGGTGCAAAAAGTATCACAGCGAAACATTTAGATCCCAACTAGGTTGGCACCTAGATGCACACCAAATCATCTGTTAGCACACACTCGAAGCTCCAAGTTGGTGAGAAACCAACATTCAGAGTGGAACAAAACAAAACAAAAACAAAAAAGCAATAAAAAAAACTCCTCTGCTGGAGCAAAAGACAGAACACCATTCAACCACACCACAGATAAGCCTATGAGTCCATGTCAGCCCAAAGCACAAGACAGAGTCAACCACAAAGCAGCAGACAAACAAACAAGCCTATGAGACCATAACACAAAACAGATAGGCCTGTGAGTCCATTCAACCTCAAACAGCAGACATTGAGACTCCAGCAGGAGCACCACACAACGGCAACCCAGAATCCTATTGCATACTTGAACCAGTAGCTGACCATAACATACTAGGACCTTGTCCAAAGCCAAATTATAATGCATACTTAAACCTTTGCCATCAGCCCAGAAACACACACAATCTGCCACAAACAGTAGCCCATAGACCAGCAGAAGCACACCATGGCAGTCCAACATAGCAAACCACCAACAAACTAACGACAGACCAACAGCAGACCAGGACAACAACCATAAACCCTGCCAGATCTGGAGATGGAGAACCAGGACAACAGAGCAGAAGTCCAAGTAGACCAACGGCATACCAAAGGCAAGGCACCAGCCCACCCACACACAGCAGAGATCATACCAGCAATGGCTCAGCCCACAACCATCTCAGCAACCATGCTCACCTTAACATATTAGAAGTCACTATGAATTTCATAGCTGAAGCTGCCCAGCAGAACAAATCAGATTAGCCTAGCAAGACAAGATGCCCCAACCGATCGGAGCACACACTGCAAACACACTATAGCATACCAACAGACCAATAAATTCATACACACAACACCCCAAAGTGACACTAACAACAAAACCAATAAATTTATACACACAACCAAACCAGCTTCAACTGAGTGTCATCCAGAACTGCAGAGAAGATGCAACAGAGCTCAACACTTAAAGCTAAACAGCTCCAACAGACTACATACTACATACTACCCTCATCTCTTTTATCCATCAGCTAAATCAATTACGAGCATATAACACTAATAATATAACAAACTCCTTTGCCTACCAGCTGAATACATCAGGACATCAATACAAACCCAGAGATCAGATAAGAACATCCTCAGATCAATTACATGCAAAAACCAACACAGACCAGCTCAGAACAGTTAAGAACATCCTCTGATTTGACGCCAATTGAAAGTTAAATCATCAACTGAAGAGGGAAGGTCCTTAATACATGCTTTCAGCCAAAGTGCTGCTCTGATTTTGATATTTTCACTCAAGCCAGAGAGATTAGGTTGAGCCTCTGCAAAAACACATTCATTCCTAAGTTTCCAAAGCGACTAAAGAACAATAAGGGGGATGTCTCTCCAAATTAACCTATCAATATTCTTGAAATTGACAGCCATCCACCATTGGAGGAGATCATCCACTGAACCTTGAATGCACCAAGAGAACCCCCACTTATTAATTATAGACGACCAAATTAACAAAGAAAATGGGCAATGAAACAAGATGTGGACAGTAGATTCAGGTTCAGAACGACAGAATGGGCAAATGAAGGAAGCAGAAGCATCTAAAATTCCAATTCTGTGCATAAATACTGCTGTCTTGATTCTGTTTTTCCAGGCCAGCCAACTAAAGAATGAAACCTTAGGGGGGACAACCCCATTCCAAATATGCTTACAAATTTTAAAGTGAGGCCCTAGAATAGAGCTAGTAGCAGAGTAGAGAGAGGACACAGAAAATACACCAGGACTTGCAGATGCAGTAGCCCAGATAAAATGATTAGGCCTGCCAAGTGATAGAGAGGGAGCTGTTGATAGTAGTCCAAGTAAGTTAGCTTCTTCATCCACTTCCCAAGTGAAAGGCACTCTCCTAAGAGGAAAATTCCAATTGTTTGGGCTGGTTTTTCTTGCCATGAATTGTTGTAGAGAGCCTTCTTTATCTATTGAAAGATTAAAGAGGAGGGGAAAGATAGACTTAAGACTAGAGCTGCCACACCATCTGTCATGCCAAAATTTAATTCTGTTTCCATCCCCCACTTGGATTTGGCAGTTATCTATATAGAAATTGTAAATAGTTGTGCTATGATTCCCAATAGATAAAATGTCCTTCCAAACTCTAGAATGTTTGTAAGAGAGCTTTAAAGGTGGATGCCAACTAGCCTCATCAATATTGCATTTGCTGCATATAGCTCTCCTCCAAAGAGAGTTGACTTGAGTTGCAAATTTCCACCACCATTTGAGCAATAGACAAGCATTAACATCTCTTATTCTTTTGATACCCGGGCCCCCTTGGTCAAAGCTTTTAGTTTCCTCCCCCCATTTCACTAAATGAACCTTCTTTTTAAGATCATGACTGCCCCATAAAAAAGCTGCCTCAATCTTTTCAAATTCTCTTGCCACACCTTTTGGCATCTTAAATAAAGAAAGAAAGTAAACTGGTAAACTAGATAGGGTAGACTTGATTAGAGTTAATCTACCTGCAAAAGATAACAATTTCCTCTTCCACCCTGAAAGTTTAGATCTGATCTTGTCAAGCACAGGCTTCCAGGTAGATTTTTTTACCAGGATTGGCACCTAGAGGCAGTCCCAGAAATTTCAAAGGAAAGCTGTGAACTTTACAGTTAAGAAGATATGCAAAGGAGAGCAATAAAGCATCAGACACACCGACACCACACACCACGCTTTTGTGATAATTAATTCTTAGACCAGATAGAACTTCGAAGCATTTAAGAATTCTTTTGATAAGTACCATTTGATCCCAATCTGCCTCAGAAAAGAGAATTGAGTCATCTGCAAATTGTAGATGAGACAAAAGGACATCTTTAGATCCAACATGAACACCTCTAAGAATGTCAAGATTAATTGCTCTGACCAAAAGAATGTTTAACCCCTCAGCCACAATATTGAATAAGAAAGGTGATAGCGGATCGCCCTGCCTAAGCCCTCTTTGTGATGAGAATTCCTTAGTTGGAGCTTCATTCACAAGAATGGAAATCCTGACTGTAGACACACAAGTTTTCATCCAAGAAATCCATTTATTTCCAAACCCAAAACTGGACAGTAGTGAGAACAAGAATTCCCAGTTAACCGAATCAAAAGCTTTTTCAAAATCTAGTTTTAAGATCAAACCATTCTTGTTGGTCTTCTTCCATCCATCCACCACTTCATTGGCAATGAACACCCCATCAAGGATGTTCCTTCCACCTACGAAAGCAGTTTGAGTTTCACCAATAATTGAGGATAGAGCTGGCTTCAGTCTATGTGTTAACATTTTTGCCAAAATTTTGTAAAAGGAGCTTACAAGACTAATGGGTCTGCAATCAGATAGGCCGGAGGGATTTTCCAAACTTAGGAATTAAACTAATGAAAGTACTATTAATGCCATATGTTAGTTTGCTATTTGAGTGGAAGTCTGCAAAAAATTGCATGATCTCAGGCTTCATAATCTTTCAAAATTTCTAAGAACACAACAGATTGAAACCATCGGGGCCTGGAGCTTTGTTATTATTACAATCCTTAATTGCAGCCAACACCTCAGCTTCACTGAATTCTACAACAAGATGATGAGAAACATAGTCTGCCTCAATGGTGTTGAATGACCCTCCCAAGACAGGTCTTTTGACCCAGTCCTCAGCAAACAACTTCTTGAAGTGTTGATAGACCTCTAATTTAACCCTGCTAGGATCCTCATAAGACACCCCATTAACTACAATAGAGCTGATCATGTTTCTACTCTATCTGGTATTAGCAAAGACATGGAAAAATCTAGTATTCTTATCCCCGTTTATAGTCCAGTTCAATCTGGATTTTTGGTGCCAGATCCACTCCACCATTCTAAGCAAATGCCACATTTCACCTCTGACCACTCTTCTTCTTGTCCTCTCAGAATCAGCCAAAAGTCTTTCCTCTGCTAAGATGTCTAATGCATGCAATTCCTCCTCTAAAGCCTTGAGTTTGGATGAGACATTTCCAAACACCTCAATGTTCCATTTTTTTAATTCTAGCTTTAGCTGCTTTAATTTTTGAACAATTTTGAATCCGGCCCACCCTGCAACAGTAGTGTTGCTCCGAATGTTAACAAAGAACTTAGAGAAACTTGGATGGAGAGTCCAAGCATTGAGAAACCTGAAAGGCTTGGGGCCCCAGTCTCTTTCATCTTCCATCAACAACAGAGGGCAGTGATCAGAAACTAATCTAGGCAGCCCCCATAACTTCATTCTGAAGCTAATCAACCATTCTGGGCTGAGAAGTACTCTGTCTATGCGGCTCCATTTCTTATATTCCTGGGCATTGCACCAAGTGTATTTCCTTCCATGAAGGGGTAAGTCATGGAGCTCACATTTCTCAATAAAATCATTAAAATGTTTCATTCCCATGCCTCTCATGGAGTAGCCAACCCTCTCTCCTATATGCCTAATTTCATTGAAGTCGTCACCCATGCACCAAGGAGCAGGAAAGTGGTCCTTAAGCTTGAGGATACCTGCCCAAAAAGATGATCTAGCAGTGGTGTTATATAGACATTAGTAATGAATTATTACTCTTTTGGAATCAAATTTTTTGTCTCAAAAAATAAAACATTTTGAAACCAAATTATTTTGTCCCTAAAAGTCTATTTATTAGTGATATTTTCAAAATCTTGTCACTAAAAGCCTTATTTTTGACTTCTCAGAATTACCTTTTGGCGACTATCCTTACGGCGATAAAAATTGATTCCTAAATGTCTTTTGTAACAAAATTTTTACTTTTAAAGATGAAAAAAATTGATTTCTAAAAATCTTAAATTCTCCGCAAACAAAAGAACATCTATATAATTCAAATATTTGTTAAAAATCTAAATTCATTTTTCTATTAGATTTTGTTATGAACTAAATTCAAATAATTATTAAAAAAAAAAGAAGCCTAATTAAATTAAAAATCCTCCAAGATTTAAAAAAAAAAAAAGATCCATATATATTGGATTAAGTAGATAAATATGAGATTTAATTTTTTTTAAAGATATGAATTTTATTTAATAATTAGATCATACCTAATATCGAGTCGGGCTTAAGATGAAATAGACTCTCACTACGTAGTGCAAACACTGGTCGAATCCAACCTAATCCCTCTATGCCCACCCATATTATGAAAAATGATCCAGACCCCCTCTAGGGGTGACCCACACGACCCCCTCCGGCTTTGATTGGCCAAATTTTTTTTGTTTTTTCTTCTCCTCCTCCTCTTCCAATCACCAACCCCCACGTGTGTGTGGGGGGTGGTGGGGGTTGGTTATTGGGGGGTCTCAATCACTCCTTCCCATATTATATAGTGCTTTCGAGGAGTTATTTATTTTATTTTGTTTTATTTTAATTCTATATTTTATATATTATTAGAGATTAGCACATGCGATGTGTGTGCAGTTTAAATAAACAAAATATTTATTATATACTGCGTGTCACTTTAGTGATAATTTTTTTTTTTTTCAATAAACTCAAGATTCAAGTCTCACTCCTGCCATTTGTCTAACTTTTTTTATTTGTTTTAAATAGAAAAATAATGAACACGTGGTATAAAGAGAAGTATGGAAAGGTTTGGATGCCAAGTCCATGATTCACTTAATATAATAGTCTAGATAAATGTGAATGGATTTTCTCCAAAAGCAACTAACTGGAGAGGTGTTGTTAAGCCTCGATAGGTTTATTTTGGGGCCTATTTTGATAATATGAATCGATCATCTTGTATGTGATGTCCCGAGTCTTGAACTTGAGCGGTATTGCGTAGTAAGATAGTTTGCATTACTTTCGGCGTTTTGTTTATCATTTTGGGTCGTTGAGATTTATTTTCTACTCTTACTAAACATCCCTTAACATTTTCGAGATAAAAATTTTGAGTTTTGAGCATTACAACTTGTTTTGGGATGTGAAATCAAATTCTAGATTTTCTAGGCAAAACTACTATTGCGGATTGGGCAACTGCTCGAGAGGAATCACACAGAGTGTGCTGGAAAATTTCTGGGCAAAATCGATCATGCAGATTTGGGCTCTGCTCGAGCGGATTTTTGTGAAAATTTTGGGATTTCTCTGGAGCAATCCGCTTGTGGAGGCATCAGAATCTGCTCGTGCAAATTGGGATTCCGCTCGTGTGAAATTTATACTGTTCGTGTGGATTTTGGTGCGCCTGTCTCGAATTTTGAGCTCTTTTCCTCAAAATTGATGCCACAAATGTATTTTGAACACTTTTTTGCCTCTCTCTCTCTCTGTCTCTCTCTCTCTTTCTCTCTCTATACTCATTTTTTCTCTTCCTTCTCTTTACAAGCACATTCAAATCCAAACTTCTCTCTAAAAATCTTCAAGAATTTGAGACGGTTTTTTTACACCAAATCGAAGAGGGTGAAGAAGGCGAAGTTTACATCGATTGAATCAAGTTTTCATCAATGTTGAACTTTAGGGTTTTCTTCTCCTTCCTCTTCCAAACTTGAGGTAGGGATAATCTTTAAGTTTTATATATATTTTCGCAAGTTTATGCTTGTTTGGAGTATTTTATACATGTTTTGATTATGATTTTGGGTTGATGAATCCTAGATGATATTAAAAGTGGATTTTCTCTATTATTTTTCATAGTTTTTGAAAGTATGAGCTGTGTTCTAAGGTATGGGTGTTGTTTTAAAAAAATCTTTACAAAAATGGAGCAAAAACCTAGTTTTGGTGAAAACCCTAGAATTTAGGGATTTAAAAAAAAAGTTAGGACATTGTGAAATTTATGCTTGATAAATTGTTATGTGAGTAAATGATGGAGGAAATTTCTATAGTTGTATCCAATGAGAATATTTCTTGAGAAAAATGAGAATTATTGATTTGGGAAGCTTAAGGAATAGCTTTATTGTTGTTTGTCTTGGAAAGACCAAATTTTAAGAATGATGATTAATATATGGAAAATGCATGTGTAACGCCCCAAAATAAATATGACAAACCCATCTCATTTGCGGAAATAGAATTGAAACAACATACTTTCATTCATCAGAGTTAATATACAAAATGTGACACATGTGATATACATTCATAAATATCCTATCCTAAATCTATAACATGTGCTACTAATTATCAAAGGAAGAAAGTTGAACATATATTTAAATACCCTAACGGCTTACATCTTTCTAAGTCATTTCTTGGTTACAACAAAATGAGTCTAACTCAATATAGTTAAAGCTCTTGGCTATACAAATTAAATACAACAAAAACGAGCCCTTACTCCAAGTCTCTCCAAGCTACTGTTTTGGCGGAGGCATGTCACCAGCACCTGAAAATGGTTTTTCTCAAGTAGGGCGAGCCAAAGCCCAGTGGAAACAATCTAACACACTATATAAGTCTTAACAAAGATATAAGCATGATATGGATGTCCAATGCCCATGATAAAATCATTTATGACTCTTTTACAAAACCAAGCCATGCCAAGCTTTATATCACAACTCATATTATCTCCATTCGTTTTGTCTCAATTCATTTTACTTCAACTCATGAGTCAATTCCATTCATTCCAGACAACCAAACTGAGGACACATCTCAGTAGGTCTCAAATCAACATAACTATCATAAAAATACTTCTACTTTCCATTTTACGAAAATTTCGTCCACAGGAATCGACATCCATGTATACGTGTGATTTTCGAGACTTTTACCTTGAACACACAGGCCAACTTAATTTAATGAAGTTTATCCCCCTTCTTCTCCCAAACATAGAATACATCACCTTTCTCCTCCCCAACATCATACATATACAACGTATTTAAAACACAATCATATTCAATAACAACCAACAAGAGATTAGTTTCAATTCACTTATTTCTCGTGAAATTTTTACAACAATCAAAGCTATCCTCCACCAATAACACAAAGTAGATATTTCTAAACAGATGTAAAATCTCAAAGACAGATAAATTATTCAAATTTCCATAGTTGAGAGGTAATACATACCCAACGTCACCATTTATATAAACGTCCATCTAATTTCATATTTCCGATGCCAATTTCATTTATTTATACAAAATAATTAATTGAGATAATTTTAGGGCAAACTTTCCTTCTTCTTTTTTTCCAACATCCGCTCCAAGTACCAAAATCAATTATCTAAATATAGCACAAGCTCATATTTACTCCCATAACCATTTCCAATACAACCATTCAAAACCTTTTTTTGATTTTAAATCAAAACCCTAGGTTTGTTTAAATCACCTCAAATCCCAATATTTCTCGCACATCAACAAATAGCTAAATTAAAACCCATAGAAGAGCGTAGAAAGTCCCTACCTCGAAGTTAGAAGTCGAGCGAGCAAGCAAGGAGGAAACTTCAAAGATGCTCAAACACAACTCTATTCGGATAGAAATGTAGCCCTTGAGATGCCCTACCTCTTTAACAAAATGAGTAGGGTAGAGAAACCACTAAATCTAGGTAAAAATATAGAGAGAGCGAGAGTTTTAGAGAGAGAGGCTCTTAGATCTAAGGTTTTGAGAGGAATGGATGTGAAAAAGTGATGTAAAAAGGTGCTACTGCGAATTGATAAACGCACAGTCCGCTCGAGCGCAAGAAGTGACGCTTGAGCGTCCAATGTAATAAGTTGTTCTGCTCAAGTGCAAGAAATGACGCTCGAGCGCATAATGCACGTTTCCAGTAGTTTTGCAAACAACAAACCAACGCTCGAGCGCAATAAGGGCCGCTCGAGCGCCCATCCGCTCGAGCGTAGGAAACATCGCTCAAGTGTAGAAAACACTGTCCCAGTAGTTTTGTAGACCTACAAAAGCACTGAAAGTTTGCAAAGCTTGCTCGAGCGCAAGAAGTGCCGCTCGAGCGAAAGACCAAAAATCTGGGCAACACAAGGTTTGAAAATCAAGCGACCAACTAGTCCCAAACACAACCACAACAACCCAAAAGCCAAATTCAAGTAAGAATAAGGGCAAACGATGACGAACAACATTCGGAAACCATAAAACCCAAGTCCAGAATATCAAATGGGTCGGGTCAAAACCGGGGTCGCTATAGCATGAATGATGTTATTGTTATATTATCTCTTGGAAAAAATGTATTATGATGTTACATTGATAAAGGATGTGGAAGTTGATCACAATGGGAGATTGTGTGGTAGAAATTGGAAATGGAACTATATTAATGCATTGTTAAGTCTTGCATTGCCATTCCATTTAATCATTGTTGTAATTGATTTTGAATCCTGCATTGAAAAAATATTGATTTGAGAAATGAATTGTTTTGTAAAATAAGATCATTTTGATTTGTTTTGGGGTAAATACATTGGTAAGTCCAGATAAGGGGTGTAGTTAGCATTCATTAAGTTGGCCTGAGTGTTCATGATAAAAAACCAAAAACACGTGCGGAGGAGATACCACGTGCCTTCCGGTTAGCAGCCGGTAAAGTGGCGATTGGTAGTGCTTGTTATGTCTACTTGTAGACACCAACCTAGGTATTACCTGAGTTGTATTTGCCATCCCTTGAACTACATTGAAGTTATTGAATTGTTGTATCTTCAAATTGCATTGTGCACAAAGGTTTCAAAAAGATAGGGATATATATTTTTGAACATGACATGACATATGCATTCATCTCAGGAGACAGTATAAAATGTATATACTTTATTAAGATCTTCCTATTGGCTTTGTGTTCACCCTTATGAGATTGTGTGTAGGAAAGGATGAGGTGATTCCGCCGAGTTAAAGGCGTGGAATGTATTTTAAGAGCATAAGACTCTTTTCCTTTTGTGGTAACTATTTTGACAAGCCAAGGGCTTCACATGTATGGGTTTGAAAACCATTATTTTGTGTAACTGGGCATAAGCCTTGGAAATTGTAGCCATTGAGGGTATTGAATTGTACTTGACATATTGTGCCAAACTATAAATTCATATTCTAGGAATGTTGAATGTATAACTGCATGTGAAATAGTTTTTTGTAAATCTCTTGAGTTTAATGAATACAAATGTTGGAGATTTGATGATGATGTCAACGTTGAGGCTTTATTTTCTGTATATGTTAAGCTATGGAAGTTATTGATTTGGAAAGAAGATAATGTAATTGGAAGTTATTGAGTCTATAGTGTTATTTCTTCGGGGCGTTACATTGTATACGAAAGTAAGATGATTAGGCATAATTAATAACATGATTGGATTACATTTATCACGAAAAATGGAATATATATTCTCAAAATCATATTTTTCATCTATTTTTTTTTCAATGCAAATATGATTTGATCATATAATTATTGATATTTAATTAACTCAATTTTTTGCATAAATAATCTTTTTTAATAATTTTTTATCAAAAAAATGATTCGAAATAACTATGTATGCCTCAAAATGAGGCCATAAAGCCCAGCAAGACCTCTTCAGTTGACTGAAGATAATCAATTATAAAAGAGTCGGTAATATTACGAATTCAGACTGAACTATTTAGAAATTATTCAAAATTATCATCTTGTAATTCAATTTATTTTATATATAAACCTCACACTACACAAATTTAATCTCCACTATACAACCATCCACCCAAAAAAAATCTGAATAGATAAGTGTGAGTCCCATTGTAAAAGAGTTGAATGTGTTGTAGTTGAAGAATTGGACTGGATAGTAACCTGGATTTGTGGGCACTCTATATTTTATTTGAACGATCCATCCCGTTTATGTTTTAAGTTTATTTGTGTAGGGGAGATGTATGATTTCAAGAATTATTATAAAAGTAAATGTAATGCAACGATTAAGAAATTGATGCAATTTTTTTTTAGTTTTTAGTTTTTTTAACTTTTAGATAGATATATATATATATATATATATATTTCAGACTTAAAAATCAACATTGCAGATCATCTAATTTGGGCATATGTTAGAACATTTGGTTTAAGTCTTACTGGAGGCAAAATGTTTTCATTATAAAGACCATAACATGGTTAATTGCATGTCAGCCTCATTAAAGTAGACTTCAATATTATCAGTATGTTTAGTTTCAGTTTTCAGAAAATTGAATTTTTTATTTTTATTTTTTTTGTATTTTTTATTTTTAGTGAATATGTGTAAAATTTTAAGCAATTTTTTTTAAAATTTTTTTGAGATGCACCTTACTTATAGATGTATCTAAATAGTAAAATATTTGATATATATATATATATATATATTTCAGACTTAAAAATCAACATTGCAGATCATCTAATTTGGGCATATGTTAGAACATTTGGTTTAAGTCTTACTGGAGGCAAAATGTTTTCATTATAAAGACCATAACATGGTTAATTGCATGTCAGCCTCATTAAGTAGACTTCAATATTATCAGTATGTTTAGTTTCAGTTTTCAGAAAATTAAGTTTTTTATTTTTATTTTTTTTGTATTTTTTTATTTTTAGTGAATATTTATAAAATTTTAAGCAATTTTTTTTTTTAAATTTTTTTGAGATGCACCTTACTTATAGATGTATCTAAATAGTAAAATATTTGTGAAAAATATTTCAAAAAATTAATAAATACACAAAAATACGAAAAATGTACTAAATTTTCAATTTTTTGTTGTTGTATTTTTTGTATTTAGTGAATGTTTTTAAAAACAATTTCACAAATATTATACTTTTTAAGTGTATTTATGTTAAGTGCGTCCAAAAATAAAAAAAATTGCTTAAAATATTAAAAACATTAAAATGCGAAAAATAAAAAAGTAAATTTTTTAAAAACTGTTTTTTAAAAACCAAAACCAAACAAGTTGAGTTTTTAAATATATGATTAAGTCCTAAAATGCTTATATTACCTTTATTGAATTTATTAATTCTCATTACTTTTTTTTGTTATCTTCTCTCTGTCTACTATGAAAAATTTAAAAATCCCCTAGATATTGATTTGTAATTATATATCAATTTTAAGCAATAAATAACAATCACAATCAATCAATCAAAAATATATCGACACAACGATTTTACGTGGAAAAAAATCACAATTGGAGCACCTCTAGTTGTGATAAAAAAAACCATGAGTAAAAGTCACAAAACAATCTACTAAGAAGACATAAAGAAATTACGTAAGTCTACTCTCAATTACCTAGTGAATTACGCTAGAATCGAACCGACCCCTATGTGTCTTTTCCAGCCCCGTCTTCACCTCGAAATTGGCTTATACAACGTTGAATCTATAACGCCGATGTTGAATCTACAATGAGCCACTCCAGAATCTACCAAACCTTCAAGCCCAAATTTCCCGGAATACACCGAAGAACAACTTTCTCTTTTGTATTGAATAAATAAAACAAACAAACCCTTTGGTATAATCCACTCAATTCATGATTAAAACTCTTACAAATATCAAGGGAAACAAGCAAATAAGCTCCATAAGAAAATCCTAATATCCAAGAAGAAGATCTGGAAGCCGTAAACCTAAAATCGAATTGAAACACATATTTATAGAAAACAGGGCCGCGATCTCTATTCGAGTGCAAGAATGGCCGCTTGAACAGAAAAAAACAACTCCCAGTACTTTTGTAGGTAAGTGAAACTTCTAAAAGGTCGCGATCTTCGCTCAAACGCAGGAATGGCCGGTCGAGTGGAAAAACAACTTTGATCCCTGACATAGTCAACGAAGTGACAAACATGATAGGATTGAGATCACAAACTCCTCTGGATAAGAACAATTCGAGTTGGATTCGCATCTAAACATATATAGCTTCACTTAAATAAAAGAGCCAATAAAATTATAACTAAAAGAATTTTTTTCAAACGGGATTACTAAGAACAAAAACCTAACATACTATTTTTTCTGGAAAACTCTTTTTCCTCATCCATTTTCTCTCTACACCATTTCTTTAAAGAGTTTCAAACTGCCACTATTTCCATATCACCATCGTCGCTATGGTCATCCATTTGCTACCCCTACTGCCACTATCACCCATCATCGGACATCGCTGTGTTCACCGGTTACCGCTACCACCACTGTCGTTCACCAACTATATCCATCATCACCGATCTACACTCCTCCATCTCTGACCACCTCAGCCGTCATTGATCTACACTTTGACGTCGCCGATCGATACTCTACCGTTGCCGATCTACACTTCACCATCTTCGATTTACACTCCACTGTCGCAGATGCATCATCGTTGCTGTCATTATCCTCCATCCCTATTATCCTTACTATCTATCATTTTTCTGGTGACCTTAAATGTTCTAGATCTATATCGATCTAATTGTTTCCATGGTGAAATCAACTTCGCCGTGCACAACTAAATATAAATTGAGTACAAAATAACAAAATAAACATAAAAAAATATGGTAGGTTAGCCTTGCATAAAAAATTAGTAAGACCCATCATTCTACAAAAAAATAAAGTTAGTATGATTTAATCATAAATAAATTGCTGAAGAAGTATAAAAACGCACTGTTTCATGCTTAAATTATTCGAATTGACCAAAACTCAAAGAACAAAAGTTGTACAGAATCAAATTTTCTAAAAGAAAGCGTGAATGAATTTGGTAAAAACTGAATAGGTTGAGAAAAAAATTTAATAGAAGAACCTAGACGAAATTCGATCAAAAAATCTGGAACTGAAAATGAAAAGAAATTGTCCTAAAATGATTTTTTTTTTGGATAAGTTCAAAACACGACAAGTGTTCAGAATAATGTTTTACTTCAGTGTATGCGAAATAAAAAAAAAAATGAGCTCTTTTCGTGGGTTAAAACAACATCTAAAATCTGCATTGCTAAAATGAATAAAAACTATTGTAATCAAGATCATTCGATTATAAGTTCTAATCGATCTTTTTAGTATAAAGTTAAAATATAAAAGTTGTCTAGAATTACGTATACATGCCTCTACCCAAATCTCGTAATTTAATGAGGTCATTTTCTATTTTTCCAGATGTATCAATCAAAATAATTCAAACTATATCAATAAGTTCATATTTAATTTTTTATACCTTAACTCCACCACTTCGGCCCTTCATTTTCAGCCTATATATCTCATGTGCCTCCCGTATACCTAACACCGCTTCGAAGCCAAACTTACACAGGGATATCATACCATGTTTGACCTACACTCCTCGAATAGTTAGCATATACGTACGCGCATAAATCAAAGCACTCGTCTACTCCTGAAAACAAGGCAACAATATATATACATAATACCTCATCTACTTATGAGAACAAATATAACAATGCCGAGCCTAAGACATTCAAATAAATCTCAAAATCCTCACTTTTTTTTTATACACTCTTTCTTAAAAGAATTCAATTAAAACAACAATCCATGGAGTCATGGTGGAGTATTCAGAATTATCTATGGGTTCCTAATTTATTTTAATTTCATATATCCATGAGTGTGATTACAACCATAAAATAAATACATATAAAAATCGTAAACCTTACATACACAACTAAACAAAACAATTAAAACCAATCCATCATCTTTATGCAAATATAATATCAAACCAATATCAAATAAATAAAAACGAAATAAACATAAATTAAGGGAAGTGGGTTTTGCACTCATAATTATTTTTTTGAAGATCAAGAAAATACTTAAAGAATTTATGAAGCCACCAAAATAAAACCCTAACCCTTTCTTTCTCCCCTTCCCTCTTTCTCCTCGTTATCTCTCTTTTCTCTTTCTCTCCCTCTCGGCTTTCTTTTCTTTGCAGGTTAAACTCTCTCTCTCTCTCTCTCTCTCTCTCTCTCTCTCTCTCTTTTTCTTCTACTTTCCTAAAGGCAGCTGCCATGAGTATAACCTAATAGCTATTATATTATATAATACAAGTACAACATAAATACAACATATATAAATATGATATATTATTTATCAATATATAAAAAAAACACTTTTTTTATACATAAAATATATAAATATATAAATATTCGGATTAATTTTATATAATTAGCTATCACATTAAATTAATTAAACAACACATTAAATTTTCATGTGACCACGCAATTAATAAAGTCAAAAATAAAATAAAGTAATAATAATAAATAATGACTTAAGAAAAATTAGGGTCGCTACAACTTCTAGTGAGGACTCCTTATCCCTCTCCTTTATTTTCTTTATCATTCTTCTTCTCATTTTCTCTAGTCGCCTTTAAATCTGAGAAGATGGTGGTGGTATTGATGTATTGGAGATCAAAATTGGCCAAAAATATATTGTCAGAGATAGTTGTTGGAGGCTAGTAATGGTCACGAGTAGTCAAAGATAGCGGCCAAAAGGGTCGTCGGAGGTTGGTGGTAGTCGCCGACAGTTGGAAGTGGTCGTCGGTGGTTGTCGGAGATTGTCAATAGTTGTCAGTGGTAAGGTGCCACGGTAGTGATCTTATGGATGAGAAAGGGCAATTTGGAGATATTGATAGGTAAAAAACTGAATAAGACTTATAGGGAAATAAGTTCGGTGAATATGGCCGGTCTATAAGTGTCCCATGATAATATTTGGCCAAAATTTGGGTTTAGCCAGGCTTGCGACAATAATATGGGGGAGTTACGGGCCGGTCCTTTAAACCGGACTTAATTCCTAGAAAGTCCTGATCCAAAATAATTTAGCCCATCTTCCATTTTTACCCCTTAAATTCAGTTGAGTGATTTTATCCTTAACCCAAACACATCCCCCTCTCTCTCTCTCTCTCTCTCCCCCTCTTATTTCTGTCATTGGCACACCATTCCCTCCTCCTCATCCATTACTAACCATCATCTCCTTCTCTTTCGTTGCCATCACCGTGCTCCTCCCCCATCATTCATTTGCTAGCTTCAACACCATAACCCTCCATCATCGATCTACCATCTTCGACATTGTCGTTGCCACTATCTTCCTCCATCACTAATCTACCATCTTCGACATCGTTGTTGCCACCATCTTCCTTCATCACTGGTTTGGGATTCAAAGTGTCCAATTCGTGCATTGAACGATGTTGTTGATTTTTTTACAGACGTGTAACTGATCTAATAAATTTGATACTTAATTCAGTGACAAATTTGTTGTGATGCCCTCAATCTCTCTCTCTCTCAAATCTAGTCTGCTATTTGTAAATTTTTTAACAAATTCATCAGTGATAAATTTATCACTAGCTTAAACAAATTTATCACCGACTTAAAAAAATTTATCACTGGTTTAAATAATACAGAGCTCCAAACTCGCCAATGTCGACACACCCATTTCCATTCATGTCGATTTTCTTGATCTCTCTTAGATCTAACATTATCTCTCTAAAATCCAAGGGCCACAGAGACAGTTCTCATGTTCACCAACACCAACAAATTCATGAATGGCTTTCGAACTCGTCAATGTTGACACACGCCATTTCCATTCATGTCGATTTTCTTGATCTCTCTCAGATTTAACACCATCTCTCTCAAATTCAAGAGCCACAAAGGCAGTTTTCATGTTTACTAACACCAATGAAGTCGTCAATGGCTCTAGCAGTTCTCATTCACACTAACACCACTAATTCATTAATGGCTCTGACAGTATAACAACAGGGAGAAAATTGGGATAAAAAAAAAATATAACAAGACTTTTTGGTGCATGAGATAGAAACTTAGGACCTAATGGGTAATAGATTCAATTATTGGGATCGGCTGGTAAAATACCTTAATAATGGGGGTGTTTATTTTAGTTTTTCAGAGCCAACTTATGGCTTTTAGCTTTGAAAAAGTTATTTTGGATTGTTTGGTTAAACTTATTTCAAACAGCTTCTGATTCTAACAGCTTATTTTAACTCAAAAAAGCTGATTCTGAGAAGCTGCTCACCCATTGCTTCTGATTATCAGCTTCTGCTGTGGACATGTTAATTTATGGTTATACTCTTAAATTTTTTTATTTTTTATTTTTTTAAAAATAGAAAAAGACTCAAATGGATTATAGATTATTATTATTATTATTTATGAGAAATGTAGACAAACAAAAAATAAAAATTAATTGAAAAAGCTATTTCACAGCTTATTTAACAAACACTACTCAGCAACTTAAATCTATAATTCAACAGCTACACCAAACAGATTAACAACTTCTGATTAAAGTCATAATCTATAATCTGTTAAGTTATAATCTATAAGCTGTTTTAACAGTTACACCAAACGGGGCCAATATTGGCTTGATGTTTGGGTTGGGTCAGGCTTGAGTATACACGAAATTTCTTATTAGGTGGTGTTAGCCCGGCTTGAACCCAGCCTCGCCCAGCTGACGTTTAGCAAACAACTAAAAAGTCAACATTTTTTATTAAAAAGAAAATTTGACAAATTTTCAAAATTATGTTAAAATTTTACTTTTCAAGTCTGCATTGTGTCGTTCAAAAAAAAAAAAGTCTGCATTGTGTAGACGAATCTAAAAATTTACAAAAATTGAAGAACTCCAAAAAAAAGTTCACTAATTTTTTACAACTTCTGATTAAAGTCATAATCTATAATCTGTTAAGTTATAATCTATAAGCTGTTTTAACAGTTACACCAAACGGGGCCAATATTGGCTTGATGTTTGGGTTGGGTCAGGCTTGAGTATACACGAAATTTCTTATTAAACCCAGCCTAGCCCGGCTTGAACCCAGCCTAGCCCAGCTAACGTTTAGCAAACAACTAAAAAGTCAACATTTTTTATTAAAAAAAAAATTTGACAAATTTTCAAAATTATGTTAAAATTTTACTTTTCAAGTCTGCATTGTGTCGTTAAAAAAAAAAAAAAAAGTCTGCATTGTGTAGACGAATCTAAAAATTTACAAAAATTGAAGAACTCCAAAAAAAAGTTCACTAAATTTTTTTTAACTGTTTTCAATTCTTTTATTGGGGTCCTTTTCTCAATTTTTTTTATCCGAGTCTAGTCGAGTTGAACTCAAAAATGATTTTTTTTTTAAAAAAAAAAAATCAGTAAAAATGAAAAAAAAAACCCAACAAAAATTAGTAAAAAATCAACCTTAAACATTCTTTTCTAATTTGGGTTTTGTGACAGTTTGAGCTTTCTACCGAGTGATAAAAACAAAGAAGAATATTTTAGAAAAATGAATGGCAAGTGTATTTCAAAACCTTGAGTTAAAAAATATTTTTAAAATTTTGAACTGGAAAACACACCCCTCTGAGACTACAGTTTACTCCTTCCAGACCCCATTAACTAGACTAATTTTGGTGTAAATCTTGCTTATATTTTTAGTGATGTGAGAAAATTAAATAAATCTTGCTGTATATTTGTGCTTGATTTATTTATCATTTTTGTGTGTTTTCAATTATGTTTGGTCTCAACTCTTACACTGTGGTTTCTTTGGATGGTGTCTCATATTGTATGGCTTGGTGAAGAATGTGACAGGCAAATATTCATCTAGTAAAGGTTTGGTATTTATTTAATATCACACCAAAAGGTTAGGTTTAAGTCTTCACCCACTAGCTTATAATATTGATATTTCTTAATGAAAATTATCAATCACAGACATAAGATAAAAAGATTCATATTAATTAATAAATATATATGAGATTTATTTATTTATGTGTAGAAATGAGAAAATACAATACGAAATATAATTATATGTTGCATTTAATTTATGTTTATGTTTTTGTTTTTGTTTTTGTTTTTGGATAGAGACTAAAAATAGAAGTATTACAGTTGGAGATTAACGCAAGACCACAATTTGAAAGGATTTGGGGTGCTTGTTGTGCCTTGAACTTCCATGGCGCTTATTTTGGATCCAAATATGGATGATCCTAACAGTTTATTTTGGTAAACAAACTGAAGGAAGCATTGATGCAAAATATATATAAAAAAAAAAAAATTAGATAATTGATTAAAAATCGGTAACATATGATCGGATTTTATTTGTTTTAAAAAAATTGGATGACATGATTTTGAGAATGTAACACTTTTTTTTTTTCCAAGACAAATGCGATATGATGATATGACGTTAATGTTAAATCAAATGTTATTTTCATTAGCATTAAAGAAATTTCAATGCTTCATGACAAACTGTTCAAAGCCAATATAACCAAAATTTCTGGATTGAATTGTTGTATGCAACATTTATTGTTCATTGAGGTTTTATACCTGAGAACCAAACATATTTGGTCATCAGATAGTAAATACTATTATAAGAAGAACAAAAAAAACCATTCAATACAACATTTGTTATTTTCATTTTCTTTGAAGTGCCTCCTATGCATTTGATTTGGTAACTACCAAAATCAATAAATGAGAGAAAAGTATAGGTAACTCCTTGGATATTTCCTTATTCATATTTTTCACCAAAAAAACAATGATGCACATTCAATTATATTTATTCATACTCATTTCCTTCTTTTAAATTATTTATACATACTCATTTTTTAAGGTAATTAAACAATTTGTCCCTTTGTTTAACACATATTTATTCAATTTCTTTTCATTTTACTAATCCAACTAGAAAGAAAACAAAAGAAAGAAAAAAATAGCTTCTACTATATATATGTTTTTTTTATTCTTTTTTTATTTTTGTCCTTCTTCATATTCTTCCATAAATCTAAAATCTAAACATAATCAAAGAGAACCAAAATGTATTTTTATTTTTTGCAACATATTTTTCGAAATCACATAGTTTTCTAAAATAAGCTTGTGATCCACAAATCCAATATGTTAGGCCAGATCACAACAACCTTAAACCGATTGCACAAGGAGAACAAAAAATCAAGAGTAACGATATTTAAACAACTTTTCAACTCTCACACTTTGTGAAAGTCAGACAAAAAATAAAAGGTAAATTATATTGATTTTTTTTATGAGACTTGGATAAAATACAATAAGTTTTTATAAATTTGTCATAATTACATTAGACTCCTTTAAAGTTTTAATTTAAATAACATTAGCCTCATTTTTTTAAATCATAATGTCATTAGTTATATAAATAAAAAATTGATATTATCATCTTTTTTAAACTGAAACATATACTTTATTTTATTTATTTTTGTGTATTCAAATCATTTGCGTTAGTTCGATCCATTTATCTTTAATAAAAGAGATGCTAGTATAAATAGTATCTTTTCTAAATTTTAAGATAGAGCAGTGTAATTTATCCCCAAAAAATTGTAAGATGTTTAAAATGGAACTCAAACAAAACTTTTATTAGAACACACATGAAACACTTGGATACAAGTTTTGGAAAGAGATAGCCCAACACTCCTGTGAATATAATTGCTGAAAATAAAATGAGCAATCCATTTTTTATTATTATATAATATCTTGTTTTTAACTATTAATTTGGGTGTTGATAACATTCCTTAGGATGGCAACTCCGAGCGGTTGGTGTCAAATTAGTTATATTTATACTTTTAACAAAAATGAGTAATCAAATCAAATGAATAAATAAAAAAATTTTGGACTTAGACATCATTTGGCTTGTGATTGATTAGAAAAACACAATCAAACAACATTTCTCAATCACATATATTTAATATATATATATATAGAGAGAGAGAGAGAGAGAGAGAGAGTAAAATGTGGTGAACCATTGCATTATCGTTAAGCTTCCTCTCAGTTTTAAGAGCACAGAGGTGTACCTTGAAATATACAAAATCATATGTATAATTAAATAATTATTAAAAAAAATTACATAAAATGAACAATATGAAAATTAGTTCAATTGGCAATCCCAATATTCTCTTAAAGAATGTCAATTGTTTTTAGTAAAAATCTTGATTATTTTTGGGAGAATATCAAAAAAATAGAGAGTAGGAAAAGCAATTTGCAAAGTAATGAATGTACAAATGATTCATGCATTGTATTATGCAAATAAAACTTATACCGCCATCACTTTGCAATTATATTTCTTAATCACCACATTTTTGAAATTTTTACTTATTTTTTCTTCCTTCATTGATTTGTTTATTTCTTTTTCACTATATGAGACTTTTTCTTCTCTAGTTTATTGAGTTTTTAAATATGTATTGTTGAATTATAATTCACCAATTAAATTTAATTCTCCATAATTATTAATCTTTTAGCAATTGATATATAAACAAAAATAATATGACAATTATGCCCATTTCTCCATATACTTAAATATATAATATATAAAAGATGGGACATGTGACTAGATGACCAAACACGGACCTTTAGAATATAATCAACTTTTGTTGAAAAAATAAAAATATAAAAATTGGTTCTTGTCTTCTACCATTGTATCTATATGATTTGATTTTTTAAAAATTAAATTCTAATTAACTATATAAAATTTTGCAATTATTGCTATATGATTTGATTTTTTTAAAATTAAATTTTAATTAACTATATAAAATTATGCGACTGTTATGGAGATAAGGGCCTTTTGTTAGGAGAGAAATTCCCAACCAGTTTACAAGAGACAACAACTCTTGTCAGTAATGAATTTATAAATATATATATTTTTTTAATTTCATTCCATTAATTTTGTTTTGTTTTGTTTTGTTTATTTATTTCCTTTTTATTTTATTTTCAAAGTCTTTCTCTATCTCACAATAGAAAGAGACAATGAAAAAAAGATTTGTCGGAAATCGAATGACTGTCAAACAAGACTTGAAGAACCGGCCCTTAACACACCAACCACCGGGAAGGTATTAAAATGCTAGGTCAATGAGTCAATTCTTGTGTTTTAGGGGTGTTTACTATTTGATTACGATTTTTGTGTGGTTGTTTATGACATATTATATTATTATTAATTATAACATATTATGATATTGATTATGATATTATTTTAATTATGATATAAGAATTATTTGATTATATTTTATATAATATTTAGTTATAACTTAATTTTTTTTGATCTGACTCATAGTATTTAGTTATGTCATTTGTGATAATAAAACTCACTAATGACATAATTTACATATGGTATACAACGGTGTGTACCATAGCATTATCCATTATCCATATATATTTAATTGAATTTTGAATATGTCAAAAAATAAATAAATAACTTCTTGGGACAGTTACATTGAAGTTGTGTCAAACAAAATTAATTATTTATTAATGAAATTTTTTATAATTTTAATTATTAAAATTTATCACTTTTTTATAATTAAAATTTTGGGTAAATTACAAATATACTCCTGAGGTTTGTTTAAAATACGAATTGCCCCTTGTGGTTTGGAAAATATAAAACCTACCTTTTAGAATTTTTTATTTAACAAAATTAATTAAAAAAATGAAATTTCTAACTATTCACCTATACAATAATAAAATTATATAAATTATTAATTGAAATAAATTTTAACATTATAAAAAATTGTTAATTAACTTGATGATCTATTTATAAAAAGACCTATTTGTTATGAAATTAGAAACCTTAGAGGGCTTAATATAATTTTTAAAACCACATGAGATAATTTATAATTTAAATAAATCTCAATGGGCGTATTTGTAATTTATCCTAAAATTTTCTGATTTCACTGGATAGTTATTTGCCCTTCTATATATTATTTTCATTTTTTTAGTGTTACATTGGAGTGTTACACTAAGAAATTGTTTTGGGACATACACCTATTCGTTTTCTTCATCTTTCTTTATCTAATTTTAAAAATAAAAATATAATAAATTTAAGATTGGATTTCTCTCTGGTTCTTAATTAGATTGGAGATGTGTTTTTACCTATTGACCCACCTTTGAGCCTCGTTTCGATAATCTGAATTATTCATATTTTAAGATTCGTTGAGTACGTCAACCTTGTAAAAAATCAAGTCGATCGGATAACAGTAATCACGTGTTTGGATTAGTTTTGTATAAATCGTTTATTTTCTCATCATTCATTTTTTATTCATACAAAACTGATTCGAACACGTGATTTTCATTATCTGATCGACATGGTTTTTTTGAAGGAATGATATATTCGATGAACCTTAAAATATAAACGGTTATGAAGTCCAAAAGTGAATCCAATGAATCAAGCAACACCTCTCCAATCCGATTAAAGCCTGGAGAGAAGCTCAATCCTAAACTTAACTCCTTTTTAGTTTTTGTTTTACAAATATCAAGAACTACTAGACATAGTTTAAATTTTCAGTGCTTAAATATGATAAATCTTGATTTTTTGGGATAGAAATTGATGGAAACTTTCGTAATTTTTTACAAATTCACATAACTGATCTCATAAAAATGAATAAATTGAATACAAATTGCGTAAGTTCATAAAAAACACGTAATTTTGTGAATTTATGTAAATTTGTGTTCAATTTATATATTTTTGTGAGATTACTTATATAAATTTGTGAAAACTTATATAGTTTTATGATAGGGTTGCATGCACACCAAAAAAAAATTTCATTTAGTAATCCATTTCAACCCTTAAAACTGAATCAATGAAATAAAAATAAAATAAGTTAGTTTGATAATCAAAACTCGTGCCACTTCAACCATATAAGTTTTCTTAAAACTAACGAAGAAAAACTAAGTAGCTACTGGATTTGAGATGACTGCTGTGTAAGAGTATACAGAAGTCATTGTTGTGCATTTAAATGGATTCATTTTGGGGCCTATTTCTATAATTTGAATTGTTCATATTTTATAATATATCAATTAGAACATATCTGTAAAAAATCAAGTTAATTAGATATTGTTTACCCATTCATCCACTCACATTTGTATCTACAAAAATAAATAACAATTGTGATTTAAAGTATTAAAATGAATACAAATGCGTGTGGATGAAAGGGTAAACGATATCCCATTAACTTGATATTTTACAAATATGTTCTACTTGATGTATTCTAAAATATGAACGGTTCGGATTATTGCAATAGGCCCCGAAATGAGCCCATTTGGATGCACAATAGTGGCTACTGTGCGGGGTCCGAATCCGTAGCCACTACCTTACTTATTTTGCTGAATATATGATATTTTATTATTATTTTTTTGGGTGAAATACTAATAAATTTTAAATTGTAATTTTGTGAATTATTTAGTCTTTTTTTTTTTTTTTTTTGCTTCTTATGAATCAAAAAGTTCTATTAAACTAGAAATTATATAAAAAGATAATCACTTACCTGTTTGGGCTTAATTTTTTGAGGAATATAAGTGAGTTTCTCCAAATGTGAAATTACACATTTGGGCAATCCACACTATAGAGGTTTTGGATTTTCCCTTATTTTGAAACAAATCGCACGTTATGAACAAGAACGTAACACTCTAATGTAACACACTAAAAAACTCCTCAGTATACCTTTTTCCAAACGTAACAACGTAACACTCTAAAAAATTTCATAGTGTACTTTTACCAAACATAATACTCCAATATAACACACAAAAAAATTCTTTAGTACACTTTTTCTAAACGTAACACCTCAATAAATGTAATCTTAAACGTAACACTCCAATATAACACACACAAAAATATTAAAAACCTCTTTAGTGTACTTTTTTTAAATGTAATACGCACAGTTTGAAATTATACATTTACCCAAAGCTTACTATAAAATTTTTGTACTCCTTTTGAAATAGTTTGAAGAACCTTACATTCTTTTGGAATGATTTGAAGAATCTCACGTCCATTTTTTATAGTGTTATATTGGAGTGTTACGTTTGAGAAAAGTACACTAGGAAAGTTTTTTTTGTTTGTTACACTAGAGTGTTACACTAAGGAGTTTGTTTAGAATGTTATATTGGAGTGTTACGTTTGAAAAAATTACACTAAGAATTTTTTTTTTAATGTTACATTGGAGTGTTACACTAAGAAGTTGTTTTGGAGTGTTATATTTTGGAAAAGTACACTACGAAATTTTTTTGCGTGTTACATTGGAGTATTATGCTAAGGAGTTTCTTTTTTTTAGTGTTATATTGAAATATTATGTTTGAAAAAAGTACACTAAAGAGTTTTTTTAGAATATTACAGTTTGAAAGTATTCATTTGCCCGAAACTTACTAAGAAATTTTTGTACTCCTTTTGAAATATTTGAAAAATCTCACATCCTTTTGAAATGTATGAAAAATATCATATTTCAAGTCATTTTTTTTACTCATTTTGAAATATTTAAAAAATCTCACATTTTAAGTCATTCTAAATAAAAAAGATTCCCATGTAAAAATTCATTTCAAATTTGATTATCATAGGTTGTGTATCTTACCTTTCTAACATACACACACACAAAAAAAAAAAAAACATAATAGAAATAAGGGTATAACCGTGAATTCAATTTCTAAATAATATATTAAATCTATCTTTTCAAAATCAATAGGACTAATTAGTGTGTAAGAAAATCCTTAGAACTAAACGGATCACCATTCCTCAAGATGAGATTTATAGGTAAATTTTTCTTATTTTTTAGATAATTTATACTTTACCCTTTTATATTTGGTTATTTTTTTCACTTTGCCCCTTGAAGTTTTTTCCTTTCATATTTTAAGGTCTCGTTTGGCAACCTTCTGCTTTAGCCAAAAAAGTCACTATAAGTTGTCACATCACTCTCTGTACTTTTTTGTACATTTTTTCGTAAAAAAAATTAAAAAGTTACTAAAATAGCATATTTCCAAACGAGACCTAAGCTTTTTCAATTTATTCTTAAACTTAACTTATGTTCAAAATTAGATAGAAAATGCCACGATAACTGACACATGATATAAAAAAATATATTATTACATTAAGCTTTGATTTTGTGTAACCGGTGTGAGTTATATATAATAAAATATTTTTCTGTCATATAGCTGGTAATATGTGATTTTCTATCTAATTTTGGACATATGAGAACTCTTGGAGTAATCGGGAAACTTTGAAATATGTAGGATCAAAGTGAAAATAAAAAATAAAAAAAATTCAAGAGCTAAAATGAAAAAATTGCCAAATATAAAAAGGACAAAATATAATTTATCACTTTTTTTATATAATATTTTTGTCATAAAACATTATCACGAAAAATCTTCACCATCACAACTACAACCATCATATAATCACCACCCCTCCACCACCACCATAACTACAACCCCCATGTAACAATGACCTATCCTCCACCAAAGCACCACCACTACCACCAAAAACATTACTATTGCCACCATTACTATCACTTCCTTACCACTGCCATTGCCTCCATTTACACCACCATCACCTGTCTATTGCCAAAGCATCACCGCCGCCATTTTTACCTCTATCCCACCATTTGCACCCAACATGACCACCGCCTCTTCCATTCCCGATTATCACCGCCGCCACCACCGAACCACTATCACCACCTTTTTACCATTGCTACTACCACAATTACCCCTCCCCCCACCACCACAATACTACTTCCACCATTCCATTGCTAAAGCACTACCATCCCTCCTCCTTTACCACCACCACCTATCCAACTCCTCCACCACACCATACCATCATCCCCATACCTCAACCAATCTACTGTTTACCTTTTGCTGGCACTGCCACACCACTGCCACAATGTCACCACCAACATATATGAATTTAACAAATTAATAATAACAAATTTTAATTTAAAATTTTAAATTCTTATGTAGAATAATTTAGGGACAATTACAAAACAAAAACCCTAAGGTTTAACCCTTATAAAAAAATAAATTCTGAATATTCAATTTTATCAATTGAAACTTTAAAATTTTGATTTGTTTTCAATCTAAACCGTTTATCTATTTTCGTTAACTAAAACTGTTGAAAAAAAATAGTATTTTAGTCATTAAGTGTATACATAAAATGTCTAAAATAACCATTTTCATTGAGTTTATTGACTAAAATGCTCATTGTTTTTTTGTCAATTTTACAAACAAAAATAGGTAAATGGTTTAGAAGGAAAACTGTGACAACCCTCACCACTGATTAGTGCTAATATATGATTAAGCATGTTAAGTGACTGATTGACTGAAATTTTGACTGATTGATTGAGCGTATTAGTTTGAATATATGTCTATCTGTTTGACTGCTAATGATCTGTTCATGTTTTATGTTTTAAACTGCAAATTGAAGGCCTTATCGGCGGCTGAATCCGGAACTGATTGGTGTTTTGTGTTAATAAGAATTAATGTGATTTTATGGTAAATTTAGTTGAAATTTGATTTGGTATAATTAAATTGGATTAAATAAGCTAAATTACATTAGTTGGACTTATCTACCATTTTGTCACTTAGTGGGCCACTACCTAAGACAATGTTGAAGCTTTATTACACTTGATCACACATCACTCTTCAGCCATATTGAGGCCATTTCGAGAGAGAGAGTAAGAATAGGGAGAATTGGTTTCAACTAGGAGATTACTTGGAGAATTGGAAGATTTGAAGGAACTTACAAAATTTGAGCTTCTATACCTTGAATTGGAGACTTGAGGTAGGAGACTCACCTTTTTAATTGTGAGTTTGAGTTGTTCTTGCATGATTCACGGTAAGGATAATGATTTAAGGCATGAATTAGCTTAATATGTTGATTTGAGTAAGAATTCATGCATGCATGTATACATTGTTGAGTTTTGAGGTTGATTTCATGGAAATCCTCCCATGCATGTCCATATTCTAGCTTTGGTCCATGAATTCAGCATGTTTTTGGAAGGATTGACTCAATTGTTCTTGTATTAGAAGCTTTGAAGTTGATTAAATTCATGCATGTTGCATGTACATCATGTTCTTGAAGTTTTGTTTGGAAATGGGTTCAATTGAACTACTTTTGGGCTTTAATTTTGCAAATTGATCTTTGAAACATGTCATATTATGAGTTTTAAAGTGTATTCCAAAAAATTAGCCTAAAATGATCGAATTTGATGCTTTAAATGTTGAGTTTCATGCTTGGAGACAAATCTGAAAATTCCAGATTTTGGATCCACGCTCGAGCGGGGAACTCCACGCTGGAGCGTACACTCTGAGTTCATGCAATCCGCTCGAGCGAGGGAATGTACGCTCGAGCGAGGACTTGTGTCTCACGCTCAAGCGGGGGTCGAGCGCCCGTTGAGCGTGAATTTCATGCATCCAGTACTTTTGCAGTCCGCTCGAGCGAGGAAAGTCACACTCGAGCGTAGCTCTTTTGTCTACATGTCCGCTCGAGCGGAGAAAGCCACGCTCGAGCGAGACCCCTGTTTCAACAAAAATTTGAAAAGTGTTTTAAAGTGCATCTTTGCATCCTCATTCCATCCTAGGCATTCCTAGGCCTAGTTTAAGGCATCTTAATGAGGATAATGCTATAGAACCACACCGAGTCAAGATAGGGACTAAGTTATTATTTCCCAAATGTGCAACTTAGTGTGTGTTCATCCTGTAACTATGTAGGGTTGGCATCCGAGGATGCTCACTAGCCTATCAGTAGTCCAGAACTCTGTGAATAACAATGTTGTAAAGATATATTCAATCATGAATATTTTCTAAATGAACAACTGTACTGCTTTCTGAAATGATATTTCTTACTAAATGAATGTTTGTCCTATTTGCGAACTGTATTCATGGCATTCATAGCAATTTACTGTTACTGTACTGTTATTACTACTGTTATAGAGATCTCTGTCGGTTCCCATGTTGGAACCACTACTGTTTACTGATATGATGGCCATCAACTGAAGGTTCGGTCTGTTAAGACCTACTGTACTGTTTTGCTATGAGATGTACCACATATGACTGCTATGACTAAATGATTGATATGCTGTTATAATTGACTGTTTTAAATACTAAAAGGACATTCATTCTTAACCTCTTTATGCATATGTTATTCACTGGGCTTTAGCTCACTGTTTATATATATATGTAGGTGTCCAGGCACCGGATCGAAGCTAGGAGCGTTGGTTTTAGCTCCTTTTTTGTCAAGCCAACCACTGTGCCTTACTGAGAGGTTTCAAGTCCTTCAAGCTAGGGCTTTTTGGGGTGTTTTAGATTCATCCTTTCTGTCTCTATTTTTGTATAGACTGACTGTACCTGTACTGTACTGTTCTAATAGGGATTAGGTCCCTGTCCTGGATGATTGTATATGTATGTATATACTGTTTGGTTCTGAATGTGAATATTTATGAAAAGTCTTTTTTTGCATACAGACTGTCACAGCTCATTGGACATCTTTTATTACTGTTTTGACTTCTGCCAGCCCCTGTACTCTGTATTACTGTTATTACTGTTAAGTAGGCCTTCAATAATCACGGATTACTGGCCGGTTACGGTGCTAAACCCATAGGGGCGGGTTTGGGTCGTGACAGGGTGGTATCAGAGCAATACTAAACCACGAGTTATACTGCACGCACGTGTCCAAATAAGCTATAGGATGTCCTAGAAAAGTGGATAGGGCATTACATGAGCATAAGAAAGTGTGTGTGGCCATGACATGAATATATGTGCTAATGTGTTAATATGTTAAATATGCAACTGTCTATGTTTATAATTGCCATAATTGTTTATAGTGAAATGGATAACGCAAGAAATGTTGATGAATCTAAATCATCTGAGGCCAGAATGGCAAGGCTAGAAAGAACAGTTGAACTGCTAACTGAGGTCTTAAGGTAACAACAGAACCAACAGCCCCCACCTCCTTCGATACAGCCAGAACCGAATATGAATGATGATATAATTTCTCTAACGCAGAAGTTCAGTAAAATGAAACCACCGTCATTCCAAGGAGGCCTCGAACCGCTAAAGGCCGAAGCATGGGTCCTAGAGACCGAGAAATTGTTTGAAGTCTTTCCGTGTTCTGAAGCATACAAAGTGCTACTAGCTACCTTCACCTTACAAGAAGAGGCCAGAAGGTGGTGGATGCTTGTCCGTGACACTAATACTACTATGACTTGGGCTCAGTTTAAGGGAGCCTTCTTTGAGAAATACTTTCCACGGTGTGTCAGGGACCGAAAAGTGACTAAATTTGAACAACTGAAACAAGGCACTATGTCCGTAGCTGAGTACGAATCGAAATTCACTAAACTCGCCAGATATGCACCACACATGTTGGATACCAATTACAAAAAGGCCAGGAAGTTTGAAGGCGGCCTTAATGTTGAAATCCTTGACAGAATCAATGTTCTGAAACTACTGAAATATGTAGATGTTTTTGACCGAGCAATAATGGCTGAGTCGAACATCGAGGCACTGAAACAGACTGAAACACCAGCAACCAAGTGGCATGGTAAGAGACGAGGCTTCAAGTTTAAGAAAGGCCGGAACAGTTCATTAAATAAAAAGCAAAATACAAGGTCAGCAACCAGTTCCAGTCAGGGAAGTGGTTCTAAACCGCCCTGTTTTGAATGTGGTAAGAAACATAAAGGGGTTTGCTATAAAATATCTAGTGCTTGTTACAGGTGTGGCAAGGTGGGCCACATCAGGGCAATAGTAAAGCTGCAGCCAGCGCCGTAGCATCAACTATTGCACCAAAACCTAATCCCAAAGCTACTGGAAAAGAGCCTATGAGGCAAGGCCGAGTGTTCGCACTCGTACCGAGAGATGTATAGAATACTGAGACCGTTGTGTCAGGTATACTCTCAATTTGTGCTCAAAATGCTTATATTCTGATTGATTCGGGGTCTACACATTCATATGTGTCGCATGCTTTTTTGCTAAAATTAAATAGACCACTAGAACCTATGAACTATCTGTTAACTATATCTTCACCTGTTGGAGGATCCATGACTTGTGCTTATATGTACCCTGCATGTGAAATTATTGTTAGGGATGTGCATTTGTATATTGATTTACTGCCTCTGAATATCGATCATTTCGATGTGATATTGGGAATGGACTGGTTAACAAAATATCATGCTACCATAGACTGTGCAACAAAACAAGTTGTTTTCCGTCCACCTGGACTACCAGAATTTGTGTTTAGTGGAATTGGTGTAGTACCTCCCCCATACCTGATTCCATCCATGAGAGCATTTAAACTAATAAAGAAGGGATGTAAAGGGTATCTATGTTGTATATTGACTGTACCTATTGATACTAAAGCTAATGTGGACAGTATTCCTATAGTCAGAGAATTCCTAGATGTTTTTCCAGATGATTTGCCAGGGGATTTGATTGACAGGGAAATAGAGTTCACCATTGATGTGATTCCAGGTACACAGCTAGTTTCCAAAGCTCCGTACAGAATGGCACCGACTGAATTGAAGAAGTTGAAAGCTCAACTACAAGAACTGTTAGATAAGAAGTTTATCAGGTCCAGTACTTCACCGTGGGGCGCACCGGTCTTATTTGTAAAGAAGAAAGACGACACACTGAGACTTTGCATTGACTACCGTGAATTGAACAAGGTAACAGTGAAAAATAAATACCCACTGTCTCGTATTGATGATTTATTTGACCAGTTACAGGGTGCTCAAGTGTTTTTTAAAATTGACCTGAGATCCGGCTACCACCAATTGAAAGTCAAGACAGGGGACACTGAAAAGACTGCTTTTCGAACGAGGTATGGACATTACGAATTTCTTGTTATGCCTTTCAGAGTTACCAATGCACTTGCTGCATTTATGGACCTTATGAACAGAATTTTCAAACCATACCTTGATGAATTTGTAGTTGTTTTCATAGATGACATTTTAATTTATTCCAAAAGCACGGAAGAACATGAACATCATTTGAGAACTGCCCTACAGACCCTAAGAGAACAAAAACTGTATGCTAAACTGACAAAATGTGAATTTTGGCTTGACAATGTTATGTTTTTGGGATATGTAATCAGTAAGGATAGAATTTCAGTTGATCCGCAGAAAATTGAAGCAGCAGTGAATTGGCCTAGACCGACAAATGTTATCGAAGTCTGAAGTTTTCTAGACTTAGCCGGGTATTACAGAAGGTTTGTCAAAGACTTCTTCAAAATTTCCCTACCACTGACTCAATTGACTCAAAAGGGGATATCATTTGACTAGACCGATAAGAGAGAATCAGCCTTTCAAGAGTTAAAGACTCAACTTGTGACTGCACCGATTCTTACCCTACCCTCAGGTACGGATGGTTATACTATATTTAGTGATGCTTGTTATAAGGGTTTGGGATGTGTTTTAATGCAGAATGGTAAAGTTATTACGTATGCTTCCCGACAACTGAGACCGCATGAAAAGAACTACCCGACCCATGATTTGGAACTTGCTGCAGTAGTGTTTGCATTGAAAATCTGGCGTCACTACCTTTATGGTGCAACGTGTGAGTGTAGACACCCCATTTTTGACCGACCTTAAGACTCAGACGTCACCAACTGAGCACTTGGTGATGTTGCATATTGTGCTCGTTCTGAGGTTGCAAAGTCTCGGCTGAGAGCCTTGCCTCCGAGCTTCGAAACCTTTTCGTGCCTTGCCTCGATTTACGAACCAGGTCCCATTTTCTCTTTTTTTTTCTCTTTCTGAAGGAAGGGAGAGGTCTCGTAGACCATCTCTTAGTGGCCGTAGGCTACGTTTCGTGGTCGTAGGCCATTTTTCCCGTTTGGAGACCAATTTCCGGTTTTCGGAGCCGTCGGTCGTGTGCCTCAGTTCGGGACCGCTTAACTACCTCCGTTTGCTCCGGTTTTTGGCACACACCTTGTTTCCTCTCCTTAGAGGGACACTATGGCCCGGGAGACCACCTTTGTGGTCGCACGCCACCTTCGGTGCCTAACAGCCTGTTTTCGGGGCACCCGGCTCGTGTTTTGGCCCCCAAACCTTCGTTTTGCATCGGTGCAGGTTCATTTTTGGCATGGACCCTAGTTTCTTTGTTAGGAAGCTAGTACTATGGTGGGAGACCACCTTTTTTTCTTGGAGACCACCTTTCTCTTCGCCGCCCGATTTTCTTGTTAGAGAGCTGGTCTTCCTCACTTTTGGGCCACAATTTCTGGTCTCCCATACCACCACTGAGTTGCATTCACCTGGGAGACCACCAATCTTGGTAGGCTGACCACCTTTTTTTCTTGACCCTTTTGACCCCTTGGTCTCCCTCACTTTTGAGCCACAATTTCTGGTCTCCCATACCACCACTGAGCTGCATTCACCTGGGAGACTACTAATATGGGTAGGCCGACCACCTTTTCAGCTTGAACCTTTTGACCCCTGGTCGACCTACCAGGGTGAGTGGTCGGCCGACCACCTGAACTGGTCGGCCAGCCTTCTGTTTTTTTATCTCAATGAGTTGAAGCCAGCTGTGCCAGCTGGAAGCCTCAGAATGCATCTTCCATACACATGTATGAAGGATGTTTAAGCTAGCTTTTAAGCTTCTTTGAGAAGCTTTAGACCTTCTCCTCTATAAAGGGAAGGGCCCTCTTCCATTGCTAGGGTTCAGAAAAATTGCTGAGGCATACATATATACACCTCTCTATATATCTCTCTCTTGTGTTCAAAAGACCCTTGTTCTTGGCCATTTACACTACACCTCTTAGCCTAACCTCTCCATCATCTATCTAAGCACCTTGGAGCTCATTTTCAGAGGTTGAAGACTTGCTATCTTGGTCCAGAAGTTGCTGGTTCCTTTGGCTACAAGGGTAACACTCCATTTCCCTCTTTTTGATATTATTTTGCTTCATAGTTTAGCTCTATTTTCAAGCATATTTAGGCTTTGTCATAAACTGAAAAAAGTCCTTTTTTGATCTTCTAAACATGTTTGTTTAAGACCATTTTTTTGTTGGGGGTCATCTACCCCCTTGCATGCTTCATTTCCTCATGTTTTGAGCTATACTTTAGAGCATTTGTGTCGGCCTTGGTTTGGCCTTTTAGCCACTGAAATATAGTGGATTTTCAGTGGCTAACATGTGTCTTTGAGCCTCAAAATCAGAGAGGGGTGACCCTCACCCCTTGTTCTCTTTACTAGCTTTGTTGGCCTTACAAAGGAGCCCCTATTTGCATGTTTCAAAGCCATGCTCTAGGCCATTTTTGATGAGTTTTGTGACCTACATGACCTCTTTCTAGAGGTAGTTTTGCCATATTAAGTGTCCATTATGCATGTGTAGAGTAACCCTCTTCAAGGCTATTCAAAGGGGCTTTCACTTGCATGCTTCCTAGCCTCATTCCAGGCCCTTTTTGGTGAGTTTAAGGACTCTCATAACCTCTATCCAGAGGTGGTTTTTCCATTTCGTATGTCCATCATGCATGTGTAGAATAACCTCTTGCATGGCCTTCCAAAGGAGCACATCATTCTTGCATGCATTAACTGAGTTTCAATGGGTTTTTGGGTATTATTTGGCATAGCATACTTCTGTTTTTGGCTGGTTTGGTGAGCTCTCATGTGCTTCATATAGTTGTAGTGCAAATCATGGTTCACTAGCTTATTTTGCATGCTTTGTTGACCCTTGATTTTAGCACTTTTTGGCCTTTCCTTAAACTGATTTTGTGCATATTTTGGACTACCCTAGCTTTGTTTTTGGGTCTCATGGTCGAATGATGCTTGTTTTGCATGCTTGTAGTTCAATACACTTGTCTAGCTTTGAGATTTGAGGTCTATTACATGCATATACTGAGGTGTTTTCATGCTTTGGGGTCATTTTGCATCATATTTCAGAGCCTATGTGAATGCCATATCCTCATGTTTTCTTCTCTTTAAGTGTGCTTGAGAGTTGTGCATGAATGCCTTGTTTTCGGACCATTGAATGAGCTTCATTTCCATGCACTTTGAACCACCATTTTGGGCCATTTTCCCACTGTTTCAGACCTGCCTAGGGTCTGTTTAGGGTTGGTTTTGCCATTCATGCATTGCTTTGTGTACCTCTAGTGTAACGCACTTCACTAGTTTCGGTATTCGGGCCATCTAGCATGCATTGGGTAACATATTTGCATGATTCGGGACCATTGTACATCATGTTTCAGAGCTGGAAAATGTATGCTTGTATGCCATACTTCATCCTTTGCCATGCTTAGTTAGAGTTACATGTTATGCCTTAGGATCGGTCCATTGCATTCGTGCATGTTTGCATGTATTTCGGTTGTCTCATTTCCATCATATGGCCACTAATTTGAGTGTGGCTGAGGTCCACTCATATTGGTTTAAGTCCATCATGCATTGTGTATGCCATTTGGTTCATGTTGTTGCATGTCTGACCATCGCATTGTGTATGCTTTGATTATGCCTTTGTGTATGTCCATCTTCGTATGTGTGCATCGTGTATGCCATATAGCTCATGTGCATTGTGTATGCCATTTTAGTCCATAGCATTGCGTATGCTAGGTTGCATGTGTGCATATCATCTCTTGCATGCCAACATGATTAGGTTGCATTGCATCTAAGGTTGCACGTTAGTCGCATTGTGTATGCCATCTCATTGCATTGTGTATGCCTTGTTCGTTTCATTGTGTTTGTTAGTCTTCATATGCACTGCGTATGCCATATAGAATAGAATTATCTTGCATTGAGTATGCCATTGATTATTTCATAGCATTGTGTATGCTAGTAGCATGTTTGCATGCCATCCCTTGCATGTTTGCATCATTCAGTGGCATTGCATCTAGGTTGCATGTTAGAGTTGCATTCATGCATGTCATGTATATTGCATTGTGTTTGGAGTAGGTTTTAGTCCAAACACGGGGAAACGAGGGACGTTTCGTACTCCAAGTGACGAATCGTGCCTCGATTCTTGGTCACCGACACTCCGGATTACCCATGATGGAGTCTAGGCCTTGTTATGTTTATATGTGCATTTATTTCACATTGAGTCATGCAATTCGACTCCTCGGCCATCATGCATCGAGATGCGTGATTGGTGGGACGAGGATCGAGGACTACACTCCTTTGAGCTTGTGCAAGGACGGGGAGGGTGGTCATGCACACATTTGTTGAAAATACATTGCCTTTTCTCTCTCTTGCCTTTGTTGTAGAAAAACCAGAAACCAGAGGTGGAAACTGGTCGGCCGACCAGATTTTCTGGCAGGCCGACCACCCTCTCTAGTCTCCACTACAAAGGGTGGTCGGCAGGTGGTCTCCCATGCTAATAAATGGTCGGTGGCCTTCCCAAGGTGGAGTTTCAGCCTTCTGCAGCTTTGTGCAAGTTTCTGAGATCAATTGCAAACAAAGGCGAGGCGAGGCGTCGCGATGGAATTTCCCGACAAGGCGACGCGAGCATGCATGCATCTTTCATCATTCGGAACAGAGCTGAGGCGATCCATGGATTTGCATATTAGTTTATTTTGCTTTCCTAGTTAATTTGTTAATTAATTAGGGTTTTGTAATATTTGATTAGCTAGAGTAGTTAATTATTTATTCGGACTGTATTATTTATTCAGACTCTCCGAGCGAGGGCACAATTGTAATAAGTGTGCGTGTGTGTGATGTATGTCTTTCAACCCCACGTCTTCCTTCTTTTTATTTACCAGCTTATGATGGTTAGATTAGGGCATGTTTCAATTAGCATACTTATGCTTGCATGTTTGCATCATTCATCTGTATTGCATGCACCGGGCTCGGCGCATCATACTAACTGCATTGTATTTTAATTACGAGTTGAATACTTGTTAGTTGTAGCATTTCACATGCCATCTTTAGAATAGCCGAGCCTATTGTAGTCGCATTCCTGAATGTGTTGCATTAGGCATTTCAGCATAGTTAGGATCATACATAGATTTCTAACATAGCTTCTGTTTTGGCTTGGAGTACTCAGTAAGTGTTTATGCTTTAGCATTCTTGCATGTGTGTGAGTGACTGCCATGATAGCATGCTTACCATGAGGCTATGTGCTTACGTGATATACTTGCCTGAATGCCTGTGGGTGAAGGTTGGATTATCTGAATTGGAATAATGCATTGACTGTGAGTTTTAAGCCCACTTGAGAGTGGTAAAATCGTGCTTTATAAGCCCACTTGAGGGTGGCAAAATCCACATTTTAACCTACTTGCGGGTAGCAAATCACTTTCAAAAACAAACATGAGATGTTTTGTTCCAATTCAGGCGACCCAGTCTATACTTGTATGTTGTGCGCATCACATAGTAATTCTAGGCTAATAAACCAGAATAAGAGCACATATGTTTTCAAAACTCGATATCATGGTTAGTAGAGGCCGATCTTTGATCGGACGAGCGGGGGTGCTCACGAAGTGACCTTCCCCAATCGTATCCAAGTTCCTGAGCCGAGGCAACTTTGGTAATGACGGACACGTGGCCTTTGGCAAACGAGTCAGGGTTTCCTAAATTTCCCAAAGTAAAATATTTAGGTGGCGACTCTGTATCTGAAAAAGCAGTCCATGTTTGGCATTTCTTTCAAAAAAATCTGTTTTCAAAAATGATTTGCCGGATTTGGACTCTTTGATGATTCATCGGTCTTGTATTGCACTCTGCGAGATTAGATACAGGACCGTGACATTTGAGTCCTGAACTGTAGTGAGTCCAATGAACAAAACAGGATTTCCTCCCGAGACGTTCGGGGACGTCTACAGTGAGGTGTATACAGACCACAAGAGTTTGAAGTACTTCTTCACACAGAAAGAACTGAACATGAGGCAGCGGAGATGGTTAGAACTGATAAAGGATTATGATTTGCAAATTTTGTACCATCCGGGAAAAGCTAACACCGTTGCCGATACATTGAGTCGGAAATTGATCGGAAATTTAGCCTGTTTACTCACCGGGAAGAAGGATTTGCTATGTGACCTTGAAAGACTTGAAGTTGAGATCGTTTTGCGTGAACAAGGTGGAATCTTAGCTGCTATTTCTGCTCAACCGGCACTTATCAAAGAGATGAAAAAAGTCATCGAGGAACGGGAATCTAGACCGAGGCCGGGTTTCAAATTTAAAAATAATGTACTAAAATTTCAGGGAAGGTTATGTGTACCGAGTGATTCTGAACTAAAAAGAATAATTCTGCAAGAGGGCCATAATTCAAAATTGTCTATCCATCCAAGAAATACGAAAATGTACCAAGACTTGAAACTGAATTTATGGTGGCCGGGAATGAAAAAAGAGATTGCTGACTTTGTGTCGAAATGTCTTCATTGCCAACAAGTTAAAGCCGAGCATCAACGACCCGTAGGCTTACTGCAACCCTTACCGATACCGGAGTGGAAATGAGAACATATCACTATGGATTTTATTGTTGGTTTACCTCGCTCCAGTAAAGGTATGGACTCAATTTGGGTTATTGTTGATAGACTGACTAAATTTGCTCACTTCTTACCTATCAAAACAATTTATAATGCGGACAAATTGGCTATACTCTATATCGATGGGATTGTTAGATTGCATGGAGTGCATGTGTCCATTGTTTCTGATAGGGACTCGAAGTTTACATCGAGATTCTGGCAAAGCCTACAGACAGCATTGGGTACTGAACTGAGACTGAGTAGTGCATACCATCCTCAAACAGATGGCCAGTCAGAAAGAACCATCCAGACTCTGGAGGATTTACTGAGAATGTGTGTCCTTGATTTTCAAGAAAATTGGGAAAGCCACTTACCGTTGGCTAAATTTGCCTACAACAACAGTTTTCATTCAAGCATTGGTATGGCGCCTTTCGAGGCTTTGTATGGCAGGAAATGTCGATCTCCAATTTGCTGGGCAGAAGTTGGAGATGGGCCTTTGCTTGGGCCCGAGATTGTACATGAAACTATTGAAAAAGTGAAACTGATTCAACAGAGATTGAAAACCGCACAGAGCCGGCAGAAAAGCTACGCGGATGTTCGAAGGCGAGACAGAGAATATGAAGTAGGTGATCATGATTTTGTTAAAGTGACACTGATGAAAGGCCAGACTCGTTTTGGAGTCAAGGGCAAGCTAATGCCGAGATATGTCGGACCGTATGAGATTATTGAAAAAATCAATCCGGTGGCTTATCAAGTAGCGTTTCCTCCTGAAATGGAGCATATGCATAATGTCTTCCATATTTCAATGTTGAGGGATTATCATCAGGATCCATTTCATGTTGTTGAGCCTACCCGTGTAGTGCTAAGTGATGACTACACTTATGAAAAACGGCCTATTCAGATTGTAAACAGACGAATCAAGAAGTTGAGGAACAAAGAGATTCCGTTAGTGAAAGTTGATTGGCAAAACCATGGTGGCGTTTATGCCACTTGGGAAAGGGAAGACGATATGATCAAGAGATATCATGAACTGTTCCCTCTGGATCCAGTGTTCTTTCAAAATGAAGGTAATTCGAGTTTGAAGGACCAAACTCTTTGTAAGGAGGGGAGACTGTGACAACCCTCACCACTGATTAGTGCTAATCTATGATTAAGCCTGTTAAGTGACTGATTGACTGAAATTCTGACTAATTGATTGAGCGTATTAGTTTGAATGCATGTCTATCTGTTTGACTGCCAATGATCTGTTCATGTTTTATGTTTTAAACTGCAAATTGAAGGCCTTATCGGCGGCCGAATCCGGAACTGATTAGTGTTTTGTGTTAATTAGAATTAATGTGATTTTATGGTAAATTTAGTTGAAATTTGATTTGGTATAATTAAATTGGATTAAATAAGCTAAATTACATTAGTTGGGCTTATCTACCATTTTGCCACTTAGTGGGCCACTACCTAAGACAATGTTGAAACTTTATTACACTTGATCACACATCACTCTTCAGCCATATTGAGGCCATTTCGAGAGAGAGAGTGAGAATAGGGAGAATTGGTTTCAACTAGGAGATTACTTGGAGAATTGGAAGATTTGAAGGAACTTGCAAAATTTGAGCTTCTATACCTTGAAATGGAGACTTGAGGTAGGAGACTCACCCTTTTAATCGTGAGTTTGAGTTGTTCTTGCATGATTCATGGTAAGGTTAGTGATTTAAGGCATGAATTAACTTAATATGTTGATTTGAGTAGGAATTCATGCATGCATGTATACATTGTTGAGTTTTGAGGTTGATTTCATGGAAATCCTCGCATGCGTGTCCATATTCTAGCTTTGGTCCATGAATTCAGCATGTTTTTGGAAGGATTGACTCATTTGTTCTTGTATTAGAAGCTTTGAAGTTGATTAAATTCATGCATGTTGCATGTACATCATGTTCTTGAAGTTTTGTTTGAAAATGGGTTCAATTGAACTACCTTTGGGCTTTGATTTTGCAAATTGATCTTTGAAACATGTCATATTATGATTTTTAAAGTGTTTTCCAGAAAATTAGCCCAAAAGGATCGAATTTGATGCTTTAAATGTTGAGTTTCATGCTTGGAGACAAATTTGGAAATTCCAGATTTTGGATCCACGTTTGATCGGGGAACTCCACGCTCGAGCGTACACTCTGAGTTCATGCAGTCCGCTCAAGCGGGGAAAGTAACGCTCGAGCGTGAAATGCGTGTATCCAGTACTTTGCATGTGTTTACAGTCCGCTTGAGCGAGGGAATGCACGCTCGAGTGAGGACTTGTGTCTCACGTTTGAGCAGGGGTCGAGAGCCCGTCGAGCGTGAATTTCATGCATCCAGTACTTTTGCAGTCCGCTCGAGCGAGGAAAGTCACGCTCGAGCGTAGCTCTTTTGTCTGCATGTCCGCTCGAACAAAGAAAGCCACACTCGAGCGAGACCCCTGTTTCAGCAAAAATTTGAAAAGTGTTTTAAAGTGCATCTTTACATCCTCATTCCATCCTAGGTATTCCTAGGCCTAGTTTAAGGCATCTTAATGAGGATAATGCTATAGAACCACACCGAGTCAAGGTAGGGACTTAGTTATTATTTCCCAAATGTGCAACTTAGTGTGTGTTCATCCTGTAACTGTATAGGGTTGGTATCCGAGGATGCTCACTAGCCTATCTATAGCCCAGAACTCTGTGAATAACAATGTTGTAAAGATATATTCAATCATGAATATTTTCTGAATAACCAACTGTACTACTTTCTGAAATGATATTTCTTACTAAATGAATGTTTGTCCTACTTGCGAACTGTATTCATGGCATTCATAACAATTTACTGTTACTGTACTGTTACTGCTACTATTATAGAGATCTCTGTCGGTTCCCATGTTGGAACTACTACTGTTTACTGATATGATGGCCATCAACTGACTGTTCGGTCTGTTAAAACCTACTGTACTGTTTGCTATGGGATGTACCACATATGACTGCTATGACTGAATGACTGATATACTGATATAACTGACTGTTTTAAATACTGAAAGGACATTCATTCGTAACCTCTTTACGCATATGTTATTCACTGGGCTTTAGCTCACTGTTTATATATATATATATATATCTAGTTGTCTAGGCACCGGATCGAAGCTAGGAGCATTGGGTTTAACTCCCTTGTTGTCAAGCCAACCACTGTGCCTTACTGAGAGGTTCTAAGTCCTTCAAGCTAGGGCTTTTTGGGGTGTTTTAGATTTATCCTTTCTGTCTCTATTTTTGTATAGACTGACTGTACCTGTACTATACTGTTCTAATAGGGATTAGGTCCCTGTCCTAGAT
>NW_021027120.1:956493-983949 GCF_004153795.1 Camellia sinensis | reverse complement strand
TTTTTTTTTTCTTTTTTTATTGAGTGACATGTCATTAGTGGTTTTTTAGAGTTCCAAAATTAGTGGTCTCTATCATTGTTGAATGCATAGGAAAATGAGTGAGAGCACTAATTAGTGCTATCACCAATGATGTGGCAGTGGGCCGCACCAGGAACGATTTGATGTTTTGGCCTTGGTGTTGTATTTTTTTTCTTTTTTTATTGAGTACCATGTTATTAGTGGTCTTTTTAGAGTTCCAAAATTAGTGGTCTCTATTATTGTTGTTTTTCCTAACTCGAATTCCACCACAACCTATTTTCTCAAAACCCTAATCGCCTCGGATCATGTAATTAATCCGAATTCGAATCTGGGTTTTGGTGGATTCGATTTGGAGACCCGAGAGAGCGAGAGAGGGATCATGACTCGGCGGTGTTCGTATTGCAGCCACAATGGCCACAACTCTCGGACCTGCCCGAACCCTGGAGTCAAGGTATTCGGAGTCCGGTTGACTGATGGATCGATTTATAAATACCAGAGAAACTTAAGACAGAGGCAAGAGTGTAATTGACATTGCAGAGAAGGATACATATTCCAGAGAAATTTACAAAGCAGAGAAATTCAGAGACAAAATGACAAAACATATTCAAGAATAAGATTAAAATTCAGAGAAATAACTTTTTCTCATAGTACATATGGCAGAGAAAATTCCAAGAAGAAACATTCATTCCAGAGAAAATTATAAATACCAGAGAAACTTAGACAGGGGCAAGAGTGTAATTGACATTGCAGAGAAGGATACATATTCCAGAGAAATTTACAAAGCAGAGAAATTCAGAGACAAAATGACAAAACATATTCAAGAATAAGATTAAAATTCAGAGAAATAACTTTTTCTCATAGTACATATGGCAGAGAAAATTCCAAGAAGAAACATTCATTCCAGAGAAAATTATAAATACCAGAGAAACTTAGACAGGGGCAAGAGTGTAATTGACATTGCAGAGAAGGATACATATTCCAGAGAAATTTACAAAGCAGAGAAATTCAGAGACAAAATGACAAAACATATTCAAGAATAAGATTAAAATTCAGAGAAATAACTTTTTCTCATAGTACATATGGCAGAGAAAATTCCAAGAAGAAACATTCATTCCAGAGAAAATTATAAATACCAGAGAAACTTAGACAGGGGCAAGAGTGTAATTGACATTGCAGAGAAGGATACATATTCCAGAGAAATTTACAAAGCAGAGAAATTCAGAGACAAAATGACAAAACATATTCAAGAATAAGATTAAAATTCAGAGAAATAACTTTTTCTCATAGTACATATGGCAGAGAAAATTCCAAGAAGAAACATTCATTCCAGAGAAAATTATAAATACCAGAGAAACTTAGACAGGGGCAAGAGTGTAATTGACATTGCAGAGAAGGATACATATTCCAGAGAAATTTACAAAGCAGAGAAATTCAGAGACAAAATGACAAAACATATTCAAGAATAAGATTAAAATTCAGAGAAATAACTTTTTCTCATAGTACATATGGCAGAGAAAATTCCAAGAAGAAACATTCATTCCAGAGAAAATTATAAATACCAGAGAAACTTAGACAGGGGCAAGAGTGTAATTGACATTGCAGAGAAGGATACATATTCTAGAGAAATTTACAAAGTAGAGAAATTCAGATACAAAATGACAGAAACATATTCAAGAATAAGATTAAAATTCAGAGAAATAACTTTTTCTCATAGTACATATGGCAGAGAAAATTCCAAGAAGAATCATTCATTCCAGTCCACAATATTAAAATTCCAGAGAAAATTTAAAATGACAAAGACACAAGGGAGGAAAGTGATGTGATGTGGTCAGAGAAAATTATAAATACCAGAGAAACTTAAGACAGAGGCAAGAAAGCAATAGACATTCTAGATTAAGATAGACATTGCAATTAAAAATACATATTACAGAGAAATTTACGGAGCAGGAAAATTTATAGACAGAATTACAGAAACATGTTCAAGAATAAGATAAAAACACAAAAAATTGTTGTGAAAATAAACTTGCCAGAGAAAATTGAAAGAAGAAAATTACATTAATCAAAAATCAGAGAAATTCAAATGCCAGAGAAATTTACAGATAAAATCACACAAATATGTTGAAGAATAAGTTCAAAATACACAGAAATAAATTTTTTCAAATTCAGGTAGCTTTTTATTACGAAATTGAAACCCTAATTTATGAAAGGTTATTATAAAATGCTATTAACTGTGTTTCCAGAGAAAATCTAGTTGTATTGTAGAAAAACTGACCAGAGTTAGGATGAAACTTGAATGATGAGCTGATATGGTCCGCGATGAAGATGCGACGTGACGAAGATGGACTGAGATGATGACGAGCCGTGAAAACGAAGCTTTAACGTAGGTCAGAGAAATTTGTGAGGAATGAATGGGAATGATTTTTGGAGAGGATAACGAAGCTGTAATGTCGATGGTGCAGATGATGTTGAAACCCTAATTCTGCTGGTCTCCTGTTCGTGAAGATGCTGGATGTTTGGAATGTAACTGAGACGTCGGAATGAGTTTGGTTCTGTGTTGATTTTGGCGAGGGTATTTTGGTCCACAAAATAATTAAAAACGCGCGCCAAGTTGTTTCAGGGACGTGAGGCATCACTATCTTTTTGTGTGTCCTTTAGCCTCTAAATTGTTATTATTAGGGATCTTAAAAAAAAATCCCCTTTATTTTTTTGGAAATCAGAGAGCTTGAAATATTTGATTTGGAAAAAACATTTGACTACCATACATGCTTGTTAATTTTTTTAAAGTTGTATGAAAATTTTCAAGAATATACAAATGACAGAAATTACTTAGTATATGTGAAATACATACATCTTAAAATTAGTTGGGATGTAATTTTGAATATGTTGATAAGTTAAAAACAAAAAACCAAAAAAAAAATGTAATACCACTTTTAATTAATCATTTCATGTGTCAAGTATTTTTATATCTTAACAAGCATTTTTAAACATTCATCAACAAAATTTATTTATATGTAAATTTATTTTGTTCGATATAAAGGCTTCGTTTGGAAAGTTGCTATTTTAGTAGACTATTTTAGTTTTTGACTATTTTAGTAGGGCTAAAATTTTTGTGTTTGGGAAGATGATTGGATTTTTTTATGGTTGGATGTGATGTTTGTGAGAGAAAAAGTGAAATGATTATGGGTTTGATGTAATATTTTGTCTTATTAACTATTTTAGCTTATTTTATCTTTTTGTGAATTTTAATCTAAATTAGACTATTTTTTTTCTTCTCAAACATCCCCAAAGTGAATGGGGGTAGATAGCGGAGTTTCATGGGAAAGGAACTTCTTAAAAAAATGGAATATAGCCGGATGGTTTTTTAAGTGTGAAATTGATTCCTATTTTTTATGGATTTTATGAGATTTCTTAAAGTGAAGAGTAGCGGTGTGCACAGAATCGCAGGACCTGTCTAATTCGTCCGACCCGGAATGCTATGAATGGTTTCGAAGAAATTAATGGTCGGTTGCAGTTTTTCTCAAGTGAAATTCACGGATTTGTGGTCGGAAACGGTTCACCCATATACGTACCCAACAAACCTGGCCCGACCGATTGAATATCAACAATATAATATTTCTATATTTTCCTTGGGAGTATGCGTAGATAGGCTATTATTTCCCCTCTTTTCATAGACATTCAGTGCCTATGTCTCTGTCTCACTCATAAATTCTAGAAAAACTAAAAAGGTAATTGTTTGGTAGTTTAAAATTTTATGATTTAAATGGTTTAAATTTATCAAAATTTATTAAAATGACATCATTTTACATTCAAAATGATATCGTTTTGAGTGATTTGAGACATTTAAATCATAAAATTTTGAGTTACCTAATATTATTGAACTAAAAAATAAAAAGTTTCTTTTTCTCTCTCCAACTTCGGTACGTAGCTCAAAAGTGTGTAGCTCGAGAGTGGCCCGAATTTGGTTTTTTTATCTGTTGTGGGCGTGTGCCTGAATGAAGTCTCACACCCAAACGTTTCACGAAAATGTCTCGTAGCTCAAATTTTGTGGCTCAAAAGTGGCTCAAATGGCCAAAACGACGTCGTTTTGGCCATTTTTATGTTGTTCTGTACTCAAAACGACGTCGTTTTGGCCATTTGAGTCACTTTTGAGCCACAAAATTTGAGCTACGTAGCATTGTCGAACATTTCATTTGGAAAACAATAAAAAAAGAAAAAGAAAGACAAGAACAGAGATTAAAGAGAGAGAAGCATGTATCCTTCGTAACCTAATGGCGCAGTGAGAGAAGTGATCTGGGTCCTGTTGCTGCCGTGGGTGCCGCAAGCTGCTGCCGTTGTGTCGTCCATAGTGGAAGAAGAGGAGTCTTCACTGCTTGAGTTGCAGATATTGCTCTGTCCATAGGTATTTTGTTTCCCCTTGTGTGATTTGCTCTTCAATTGCTCTGTCAAGACAAGAAATCAACACTGCTTTGGGTTGAATCTTTAATACCGAATTTTGATTTCTAAAATACAGAATTTCTGTCAATTCAAAATTTCTAAATACTGTCAATACAGAATTTTATATTTTACATTGTTTTGGTACTACTTTGACAGAAATTCGGTACTAGTTTGAATCTTTAATACAGAAGTTCTAAATACAGAATTTTGATTTCTAAAATTTGAATCTTTAATTCGGTACTGTTTTAATACAGTTGTTACAGATTTTGTCATTAAAGGACACAAGTAATTCAAGAATTCTTTAACAATGACAAATTCTTACGGTGGCTGCCATTAAAGTGGCTGTCATGTCCCTTTGTCATTCTTCCCCCAACTTTTGTCATTGTTTTGCATATCTCAAATAGCTTTAATGAATTAGTTGTTACAGATTTTTTTTTTTTTTTAGAAGGTTAATAATAAAAATCTCAATATTTGTTATAATAAGATAATCGTTTTTACTAGAAAAGACCAAATTTGAACTGTTCTTCATAAAATACTTGAATTGTTGGTATAAATTGGGCACTAGACACTGCACTGTTGGTATAAATTTTTGGTGGTATAAATAGAATTTTTGCCTAACATTGGTGTTATAAAAGCTACCCCTTCATCATATATACTCTAATGTTTGCAACAATTTGAGGACATAACTCTAAAATTGTCCGCTAACTGTATGTCTTGACCTCCAAATTATTGTTCTTGTTTGCTTCCTTGTAATGTTGATTGTTGTGTGATAAGAATGTTGGAGGCCATCAATGTTTTGTCCACTACCTCTAAAATTTTGTATTCTATTTCACTATGAAGCTAGAATGGATATTGATTCGAACAATAATTTATTCAATGGGAGTGACGAAGTTGAAGAACAAGATAACACACTTTCATTTAATGAGAGTGGTGAAGTTGAAGAACCTAAGAAAGGAATGTGTTTTACCTCAAAGGAAGAGGTGTACGCATTTTATGCAAAATAAGTGAAACACTCGAGATTTGCTATAGCTTATAGAACACAAAATCTAACAAGTGATGGGGAAGTAAAGTACTTTGGAATTCAATGTACTTGGGCGTGGAACAGGACAAAAAGATCAGAAATAAATCCCTTGGAACCATCTTTGTCATCAAATATTGATTGTAAAGCAAGGGTAAGAGCCAGTCTACAAAAGGATGGAACATATAAGTTAACCACAGTTATGCTTGAGCACACTCATGATTTGGTTGCTACTGACTCACGGCATTTTGCAATGAATAAGAGGATTCTTACTCCAGTGAAGAAGAGACTAGAAGTTGACGATGTAGTAGGGATTGGTGTGGCTAAGAATTTTCATTCCATAGTTGTTGAAGGGGGAGGGATACAAGGCATTAACGTTTAATGAACGAGATGCAAGGAATTATATTGAGAATGCTAGAAGGTTGAGACTTGGGGTAGGAGGCGCCGAATCAGTTACACATTATTTTCATAAAATGCAACAACAAAATTCAAACTTCTACTCGGCAATTGACCTTGATGAAGATGGTCGCATATGCAACTTGTTTTGGGTGGATGCAAGGAGTAGGGCAGTTTATAAAGCATTTAGGGATGTTGTCTCGTTTGACACAACCTATTTGACAAACAAATATGATATGCCGTTTACACCATTTGTAGGAGTGAATCACCATGGATAGTCAATTTTGTTTGCTTGTGGGTTGTTATCTAATGAGAACACTGAGACATTTGTTTGGCTATTCAAAAAATGGTTAAGTTGCATGTCAGATGCTCACCCAAAAGCTATAATAACTGACCAGTGCAAAGCTATGAAAAATGCCATAAAAATTGTCTTCCCACAGGTTCGACATCATTGGTGCTTATGGCATATAATAAAGAAAATTCCAAAGAAACTAAGAGGATATTCGCAATATGAATCCATAAAGGTTGCTTTGCAAAATGCTGTTTATGATTCATTTACAAAATATGAATTTGAGGAAAACTGGCACGCAATGGTTGCAAAATTCAATCTCAATGATAACGAGTGGTTGGGGATGGGGATGTTATACCGTGAGCAACATAGGTGGATTCCTGCCTATGTTAAAGACGTATTTTGGGCTGGCATGTCAACTACACAATGAAGTGAAAGCATGAATGTATTTTTTGATGGATATGTGGACTCCACGACTACCTTAAAGCAATTTGTTGAGCAGTATGACAATGCCTTGAAAAGTAAGGTTGAGAAGGAGACAAAAGCAGATTTTAAATCTCGTAACCAATTGTATGATTGCTTAACGGTGTATCATTTTGAGAAGCAATTTCGTGCAGCCTATACAAATTCAAAATTTAAAGAAGTTCAAGTAGAAATGAAGCATCCAGTGTACTGTCAGCCGAATCTTGTCAAAAAGGAGGGATCAATTTGTACCTATCATGTGAGAGAGGCTATTCTTTTGGGTGAGGGTATGAAGAAATTTGAATTTGTTCTATACTGTAATTCAAGTGAATGTGAGCTCCAATGTATGTATCAGTTGTTTGAGTCTAGAGGTATCATGTGTGCTCACTCACTTAGTGTGCTCATTGAGAGGTCCATATATGAGGTGCCAAATAAATACATTGTTGACAGATGGAGAACATATTTGGAAAGATGGTACACATGCATTCCAACATCATGTACTAACTTCGGGCATGCTCTAAATCCAAAATTGCATGATAACTATCACAAGACGTTGGATGAGATCCTAGAACTTGCCACCAATGATGATGGTAAACACAAAGTGATTCACTTGGGTTGATGGAAATCAATGATTGAGTGAGAGTAATTGAATCGGGCAGTGCGAGTAGCGTGCCATGTATTAGTACTGTACCACATTCTAGTAATATTGTACCACCTTCCCATACTTTACCGAGAAGCCCGCCTGGTCTGAATACTACAAAAGCCAGCATCACTCGCACGGTACTCAGTCCGTTGGTTGCTCGCCGAAGAGGATGTCCATGTACGAAACGGAAGGTTAGCAAGGTTGATGAAATAGTGAATCGGTTAAAGGGAAAGAATAAGAAGACCACTCCCATACAGGTAAATTATTAAATTCGCAGTAGATATGTAAATTTAAGAAATTTTTTAACTTAAAATATTCACCAATGTGTGTTATTATAGGCTCGCAAGGTGCGTAAAGGTGAACCCTATAAGTTAAACTTCACTTCTACGGGAGGCGTGCAAGACACTAGGTATGAACTGGTACGTGTTAAAATATTTATGTTGTGCATTTATAGTTTAATGCTTAACGTTAAAATATTTAGGTTGTGGATTTTTAGTTTGTGGATTTATAGTTTAATGCTTGAAATTAGTAATCAAATTGTGTTAATATTTGATGATAAGGTGCCACAAGATCAACCTTATTATTTTCCATCTATGGTTCGCACAGAAAACAGTATGTATGTACCGGTATGTGTTGAAAGGATTTAATATATTGCACTTTGTTTGTTGTGGGTTTTTATTTTAATGCTTAAAATTACTAATAAAATTGTGTTACTATTTAATGATAAGGTGCCACATGATCAACCTTACTATTTTCCTTCCATGGTTGGCACACAAGACAATATGTTTGCTCTGGTACGTGTTGAATATATGAGTAGGCATATTTTAATGATGAATTAAATTTTATATTAGTCAATATGTATGTGGATAATATTTGTAATATTTACTTTGTTTATAGGCCCGGGTTAGCCCAACGCAAATGACAAACAATATTAGAAGCACGTCTCATAATCAAGATTGGTCAACAATATAAGCAGTCAAAGTGCGACAGTAGCATCACAATTTGTTGACTTGAATGCACATGCCGATCCAAATGTCCCTTTTTTTTTTTTAAGTTTCGCAATAGGAAATGTATGACATTTGTATGTACTTCGGATAGTTTGGTATTCAAAGTAAGGTGTTTTGAGTATATAACAGTGTTGATTTGAGCATTTAACAGTGTTGATTGGAGCATTTAACAGTGTTGATTTCACAACATTTACAAAATATGTTTGATTTGAGAACATTTAACAGTGTTGTATTAAGTATTTAACAGTGTTGAAATATAGGAGGATGAAAATTTTGTTCTTGAAATATGGTTACTGTTGGTTTTTTTATACTGGTTTTTGTTATGGTTACCGCTGGTTTCTGGTTCATCTTCCATAGTTCCTTCAGTGCACATCTCAACAAAAGGCAGAGTCTGAACTACCCTGACTTGATCATTCTCACCCAAGCATCAAAATTACAAAAACACATGTTAGTATCAAATAGAATTCATAGTCCTCAGAAAATTCCAATATTGATTCTTCACAGCCTTCTTCTTTATGGGTCTCATTTTATATATAGGTATATGCTTTCTAAGATTCATCATTTATCTATTGAGAATTAACTTAACAAATTACACTTTGAAGAACAAGTTGAAACTTTTGTAATCTACAGGATTTACAAAATTCATGAATGGAAGAAAATCAGCATATATATACTTAATTGAAGAAATAAATTAATAGACAAATTGTAAGATTCATCATTCAACAAAATCCAAGATGTAGTGCTGGAATCCCAGAGCTATTGCCTCAGCTGTTTTCAAATGGAAAAATTGACAGAAATGAGCAAAAACTCAAGAACAAATTTTTTCATCCTCCTGGTTTCTGGAAGGCTTACATTCATTACTATCCTATGAAATCAATTCAATCCAAACTCATCCACATACAACACAGAACATATAAGTTAAGTCATTTACATCATTTACAAAATATATTAATGCCATTTCCCAAAACCTAACTAAGTCATTTACATCATTAAGTCCAAAAACATACAAATTACAAAACAAGTTTTTCATTACATCCATGAAATCCCTAGAACGAAAGAGAGTCAGTCATTTACATGATGAAGTGCACACAAAAACAAAAAAACAAAAAAACAAAACACAATTACATAAATCATTGCCTTGAAGTTCTTTTCCATCCTTTGAATCCTTCTACTATGCTCATGAATTTCATTTTCCATCTCACCAAGCCTTGTCCTTAGATTGTTTAATTCTTCTGTTCTTATTATTTTCCAAGGTCCAACATTGGAACGAACTGTGGAGCTAGTGTTGTCATCATCCTCATCTGCGAATTTGAAATAATTACAGTGTTCCTTGTGACTCTACAATGCATAAGAAGTAGTCAATCAAATAACTGAATTAACTTTGTACATAGTAAAAGATCAATTTCTACAATACATACATACATATTTCAATGGACAAACAAAGAATAAACGTCCTTGGTTTCCATTCTCATTCATTCGTACAATATACATCGATGTTTTTTTTTTTTTGGATGGGTAAGTCATAAATTAAAGACAAAAAACTTACACATTTACAAGGGGCATACCCAGGTAATACAATAAAACCTCACGCCCCCCAAAAGTGGGGGGACTAAAACAAATAAAAATAACTAAATATAACAACACTACAACATTACCCAACAAGATTACAAAAACTAAATTTAAATTTGCCCATATATCATTTTTTAATCCCAAGTAACCCCTACCATCAAAATAAATAGATGGAAACTTGGGAATGATATATAGGCAAATAAACAAGAAATGAACTAATTATTAACCAGAAAAATGAGTGGTAACTCGAAATTACTGTGGCCCGAATGGCTCGACAACCCAAAACGACGTCGTTTTGAGCTGTCTTTTTTTTTTTTCTCTCTTTTTCTTCTTTATTTCTTTCCTTTTCATTCTTTCCCCTTCATTCTTTCGAACACAGAGACAGAGAGGGAAGAGGAGAGGAGGGGGAGAGAGAGAGAGAGAGAGAGAGAAGAGAAGGAAGATCGGTGATGGCGGTCGGTGATCTGAAGCTGTTGAAGATGATGATGATGTTCAAAATCTGAAACTGTTCAAAAAAAAATTTGATCTGGATGATGGCGGTGTAAAAAAATATGTTCTGTATATTTATTTATTTTTTACTTGTTCTGGATCTGAAAAAAAAATAAATAAAAAAAAGTTGTTGATGATGATGAATTCGAAAAAAAGTTGTTCTGTTCTGTATATTTTTTTTGTTGAACCAACAAGAAGAAAAAATTTTATTTATTTGCAGAACCAAATTTTTGTTGTTGATCTGCAGAACTAGATTTTTTTTTTTTTTTTTTGATGTTGATCTGGATGTTGATAAACACAACTCTAGATGGAGGAGCTGAACCAGACATCCACGTCTAAAGATGTTGATCTGGATGTTGATCTTCAGATGTGGATGTGGATGTTTGATCTGGATGTTGATCTTCAGATCAAAGACCAAATTGTTCATCTTCTTCTTCTCTTTTATTTATTTCTTCATTGATGTTGATCTGGATGTTCATCTTCTTCTCTAGACCAAATTATGCAGATCAACATCTAGAAATAATTTATTTCATCTTCAGAAAAAACACGAAAAAAAAAGGACACCAAAACGATGTCATTTTAGTGTCGAACCAAATTCGAACCTCCGAATTTCGAGCTACGAATCGGAACTGTTATTAACCAAGTCAGCTCATAACCATGGCTGAACACCAAAATGATTGGCCACCAAATAAAAAAGTGGCTGGCACCTTCGAAACGTGGCTTAACCAACAATATGTAGTGGCAGGCCCCATCTCCAAACAAACCATTATTCAAGCCCATTGCTGGTAATGAACAAATCAAAATTGGGTGGCCCCACCTTAAGTCAAAATCATCCATCCAAAACCATGTGCTGGTTTTTAACCCAAAACCGTGGGTCAAAATTTACCCACATTGAACTCCACTAAAACTTCTGATGGCCCCCACCAAGTGAGAACCACTATTGCCGAATATATATAAACTCGCCAGTGCTACGTAGCTCGAAAGCTACCCTCAAATTCCCCTAAATCCTAAACGACGTCATTTTTGTTTTGTTTTGTTTTTTTTGTTTTTTTTTTTTTTTTTAAGGAAGATCAGAGAAGAAGGAGGAGGGAGGAAGAGGAGGAGGAGGAGGGACTGGAGGGGGCATAATATTCGGGGGAGAAGGAGGAGGAGGCTGCGGAAGTGACGAGCTGACGATCGGCGGAGGCGACGAGCTGCTGCTGCGACGATCGGCGGCGACAGAGGCACACGTGATGATCGGCGGCGAGCTTTCTCCCTCTCTCCTCCTCTTCCCCTCTCTTCTCTTTCTCTCTTCTCTTTCTCTCCCTCTGCAGACTCGAAAATGAAAGAAAAAAAAGAAAAAGAAAAAAAAAGGCTAATGCCCAAAACAACGTCGTTTTGGGCATTAGGGGGATTCGGGGGGCAAACTCTCGAGCTACCAAACATTATTCATATAAACTATATATATTATCAAACATCACGCCAGAGTGATATACATCAGCGTCATACGGCGTTGCCATACATCACATCCCACACTTACAGCTGCCCAGACACCACCATCAACCTGTCTAGCCAAGGCGGAAAACTTGAAATCAGGAAGTTATACGCTACTACGCAGTGCACCACTGGCTGAAAAAGCGCGTGGGCAACAACCATCTTCTCCAAACTCCCATATACAACGACGCCGGCAATGGAGCAGCTCCATAATTGACGTAGTTACAAGCCTCGACCAGCAATAACATAGTCGATGCTGCCACAATCACGCTGAAAGCCCCGAAAATTCACACGTTGCAGCGAGCAGATCCTAAAGTTTCCTAAAGTGCTACAGTGTATGGTTGAGATTTACTGGCAAGTCACATCAGAAAAATTGATGTGACTTGCCAGTAAATCTCAACCATACACTGTAGCACTTTAGGAAACTTTAGGAAAAAATCACTCTAGAGGATCCTTACTCGTCTAGCCAAGGCGGAAAACTTGAAATCAAGAAGTTATACGCTACTACGCAGTGCACCACTGGCTGAAAAAGCGCGTGGGCAACAACCATCTTCTCCAAACTCCCATATACAACGACGCCGGCAACGGAGCAGCTCCATAATTGACGTAGTTACAAGCCTCGACCAGCAATAACATAGTCGATGCTGCCACAATCACGCTGAAAGCCCAGAAAATTCACACGTTGCAGCGAGCAGATTGCCTCACCTTTCACAAATTCGAAGACAAAACCAGAGGACCCTTCAGTGCCGGAGAAGAGTCCCTAACATGGCAGTCCCGAAAACCAAAAGATCCATTAAACCAGCCAGAACCAAAAATCAATCTGACTTCAAAGACACCCAAAAATCTCCAAACTCCCAAACACACAATCTAGGTTTTAATCTTATATTGCTATTATTAGTAGAAGAAGAAACCATAGGTCTGCAATCTGCATATATAATACGCAAAATGCATTTCAATTTTTTCCTGACTAAACTCAAGTTGATTAGAGTAAACTTAAGACCAACTACATAATCTCAACAACTATAACTTATGGGTTAGCATCAAAACATGATCAACTTATTCGAGCTACGAAACTTTTTCCTTTATTTTTGTATAGCAAAAGTCATAATTTGAGAAAAGGAATAAGATTTAAACCATTAGCTTTATAATAAGTTATAAGGATTCTAATCAATTACAAGAAAATTGAATTGCTCAGTCAAAGATAATCTATACTTTATAACACAAGTCAAAGAAATGAAATGCATATCAACATAGACAAATTGATTTCAGTTTCACTCGCCTTTTGATGGATAGGAATGAAGGTAGTTGTTGAACGGAAGTCAAGAAATTAGTTGATGGTAAGTGTGAATCTGGTATGACCTAGTTTGTCTCATTAAGGTCGTGTTTGGGTTCTTATTAATTAACCAAACCTAGTAAAAAATTACAATTCCATCAAGAATTTGTTATTAATTAACCAAACCTAGTAAAAAATTACAATTCCATCAAGAATTTATTGAGTGAGTCATATTTCACCAATTGGGACTGGTTCAACTAAACTCACCTAATGGGCTAGCCATAACAGAAAATGCCATTTCTTCAATGTTGGTGATTCATATTCCTAGTACAAACTAACACCATATAATTCATATTCCAAATCAAACTAACACCATATTCTGTTTCATTTTCATTTTCTGTTTTCACTAACACCATATTCCAAATCAAGCAAACTAACACCATATTCCAAATCAAACTAACACCATATAATTCATATTCCAAATCCCAGAACTAACTCAACAGAAAATGAAACTAAAATCTATCACAGTACAAATTCAAAACTTCATAAAACAGTATCACAAGAACCAATACCTTAATAACAAAATTTGGGATAACCCACGGTTTTACAAATATTATTTTGGGATTTTAGGCTTACCTCCGAGCTGAGAGGGATCGAAGGAGTTAATCACCTAATTGTCACAAACATTGAAGCCAAAACGTAAACCCTAGATTTGAGATTTTAGGTTTACCTCAGAAATTTTGATTTTCTTGTAGGTTTACCTCAGATTCCGTGTCGTTCGCCATCGTTCAGTCCCGTTCACTGTCGTTCATCCTCGTTTTTCGTCGTTCGTCCTCTTTCGTCGTCGATCACAGAGCGTTAAGAGGTGAGAGGGATGACAGAGATCTAAGATGGGATCAGAGACTGCTGAGCAGAGATGAGCATGGATAAAAGACTGCTGAGCATGCGTGAGCGTGATCTGAGATGAGAGAGTAGAGGTGAGCGTAATCTCAAATGAAAGAATGGTTTTTGGCTTCGGATAGAGGTAGTTGTTTGAAACAGAGATGAGAGAGAGAAGAGAAGATATGTTTTTCGGGCCACTCGACCCAAATAATTTCGAGGAATAAAGCTTCGGGCTCTGATTCGTAGCTCGAATTCGAAGGCTCGAATTTGGCCCGAATTCAGAGAAGATGAAGAAGAGAAGAAGAAGGAGGAAGAAGAAGAAGAAGAGAAGAAGGAAAAGAAGAACTGGACTGGAGGGGGCCATCAAAATCGGAGGTGGAGGCGGAGGCGGCAGCGGCGGCGGGGGGAGGCAGAGGCGGAGGCGGGGCTGAGCGACGAGCGACGAGCTGCGACGCCGACGAGCTGTGTCCGACGAGCTCTGTTTCTCTCTCGCCTCTGCTCTGCTCTCTCTCGCCTGTGTTCAATGAAGAAGAAGAAGAAGAAAAGAAAGAAAGAAAAGGAAGAGAAAGAAGGAAAAAAAAAAAAAAAAATGGCAAAACGACGTCGTTTTGCCATTCGAGCCAAAATCGAGCCACAAATTTCGAGCTACCAGTCATTTTCCTAAAGCTTCGGACCCCAGTGGGGGTGCCGGGGGTCGGCTATGATTGGCCCAAAAAATTTTTTTTTTTTTGTGTTTTTAGTCAATGAGAGACTAACACGTCACTGAGATGCCACTGGGTGTCGGAAGCATTGCTCTAATTTCGAGCTACAAAGCTTTTCCCTTCTCACTGTCCACTCTCCTTTCTAGGCTATCTCTTTCTTATACTTTTCTCTCTTATAAGTTCTAGGAATAAAGCTTGAGACCCCCAGTGGGGGTACTGGGGGTCCTTTGTGATTGGTCCAAAAATCAATTTTTTTTATTTTTATTTTTTTGATTTTCAGCCACCCCCAGGCCGACACGTAGCACTGGGGGGTCACTGCGGGTCACCCCCACTGGGGTCCCAGCAGAGTTGTAAGTTCTAGAAAACCAAAAAATTGAAAACTCTTCCTTTTCAATATCATTTTTGCTTCTTTTTCTAAACCCTAGGAAGACCAAAAAAATAAAGATTGTGAGAAAGGGTTTTTCAAACTATAATTCTACCCACATTTTAATACCATGTTTAGATAGGGTTTTCAAATTATATTTTCACAACAAATAAAAAACTTTGCAAAAAATTTTGTGTCATGCGAGATTTTCAATTTTTTTTTTTTTTTTGAAATTTGGCTTAACCAGTCGTCTTGCCGATCAACCAGAGCATGGCAAATTTCAAATTTTTTTTTTTTTTTTTTTTTTGGCACTTGTTTTTTTTTTATATGTTTAATAAAACAATATTTTCGGATTTTTTTTAAAATTTTTATGAGCTTTTAACAGATTTTTGAATTGTGTGTTTGATTATGAGTTGTAAGTTTTTGTATCAGCTATCATATGTCACATCAAAACTTCCCCACTCAATTTAAAATTCTTTTGAAAACTCATTCACTAAATAAATTTTCCACACTCAAATCATAATTTCAAAATTCACAAACTCAAAATACAACTCTATTCTCAAATCATATTTAGAAAACTCTACGAAACACTACCGAAGTGTCTCTCTCTCTCTTTCTTCAATTTCTTCTCTGTCTATCTCTTTTTTTCCTTTTTTTCTCTCATAAATCCAGGAAACAAAAAAACCAAAGACCCTCTCCCTTTCATCTCAAGCCTCTCTTTCTGTTATTTTTTTTCCTCTTTCTTTGTGAGACAAACTCAACTCACTCTCTCTCCATCATTTGTGTTTTTCTTTCTTTCAATGGCGATGGTAGTTATGGCAAACGAGGTAACTAACACCGGCGATGATCAATGATGGTGATGGCAGTGGTTGGTGCTACGATTAGTGACTCTCTCTCTCTCTCTCTCTCTCTCCATTTTCTCTCATCTACTATCATAGATGTATGTGTATACATATATGTATATGTATGTATCTATATATGTATATGCATGAGTTGAGTTCCATTTTCAAAAAAAAAATCATCTCAGGTTTTTGAAATCAACCAAACCGACTGTCAAACCGTACTCTATGATTCGGTCAATTTCGAACTATAATTCAGGCGAAAATGGGTCACTAATTTCTTCACCCGAAAGTGTCGGTTCGGCTAAGGAATGAAGGTAAACCCAAACCGAACGGACCCGTGCACTGCATGCCCTAGGTTATTGAGAAGCTTGATTATTAAGAGCATGAACTCAAAATTAAAATAAATAAATAATAATAAATCAAGTAGCTTGATCATCATTAGAATATTTACGTTTATTAAGAAACATAACATCATTTTCACAACAAAAAAAAAAGTAGTTATGTGGAAAATGCTGATTTTTTGGAAAACATTTCTTTTCTTTTTTTTGGGGGTGGACAAATTTGAACTCAAAATTTAAATTGGGTACTGTTAAAAAAAAATGATGATCTAAGTAGCTTATGTTTTACTATTAAAATATACAAAAATGCTTCCTACCCCCAGTTACCCCGACCCCCAGTGACCCTCAGTGAGGTGGCACTCACGTGATAGTCACGTGACTGTATTTACAAGACCCAAACAACAGGTTCACATTTCATTTGAAATTTTCCCCTCTCCCCTCTCAAACAACGGTAACAGAACCATAAATCTGAGTTGCTACTGCCCCCCACTCCGATGCCTGACTCCCACTCCGACGCCGGCGACCACTCCTTCCCTTCACTCCGACACCGACAGCTCGTTCCCTCCCTTCACTCGCGAATCTCTCTGTCTCTCCTTTCCTTCACTTCAACTGTATGTATATCTGCGTATATATATCTATCTATCTATCTATCTATCTATCTATCTATCTATTTTCTGTTCGATGAATTGTGGAATCTCTCTGTCTCTCCTTCCCTTCACTTCAACTGTATGTATATATGCATCATTCCCTTCACTTCAACTGTATGTATATCTGCATATATATATATATATATATATCTATTTCCTGTTTGATGAATTGTGGCATTTGGGAAATTTGTGAAATTTCATTTATTATTTGTGAAATTTGTATGTATTATCTGTGAAATTTCCTTTTGATTTGGGAATTGTGGCATTTTCATTTACGAATTGTGGCCTTTTCAGTTGGAGTCTTACATTGCCTTAAACGTGTTCGATGAAATTCCCCAACGAAATGTTTAATCTAATCATTTACCTTTTGAATTGGTTCAATTTCTCCAGTGCATAATTTCTTCATTAAATCAATTTCAAGATTCATCTTGATTATACAGAAATTTCTGTGCATAATTGGTTCAATTTCTATGCACCAGAAGATGGTTTAATAGTCAATGCCCATTATATGGTTTACCTTTTAATATGCTTTAATAGTCAATGCTGAAGGTGCATAAGATGAATGCTTTGATTATAAGCAATTGCTGAAGGTGCATAATTTCGACTAAATAAATGACACAATGAATGCTGAAGGTGCATAATTTCGACTTGTCATTTTTGTTGCTTATAATCAATTATGAAAACCGTGGGTCCTGTAACAGATAATTCAAGCCATTAAAAATATGATTAAACAATAACAATTACAGAATTATAATAAATAATAAGTAACCAGTTATAATAAAAAGCATAATGAGCAACCAATTATAATAAAAAGCATAATGAGCTCTAGTTTCTCTAATGCATAAGAAGTTTTCATTATTGCAGAATTCCTTTCAAAACAAGGGAGGAATAAGACAAGTAGCATTAGTCTAAAAGCAAACTTGTACTTAACACACATATATCAGCATCAATGACCTCTACAAATGAAGAGTGGGAATCCATCTAAGAGAGCAAACCTAGGATTGATCATTATGGAATGACTTGATGGCAATCTCTGCAGAGTGTTACCTGATTTGCAGTGGTCTCAACCACAAGCTTCTTCAGTTCTTTGTCCACACCAAGCCACTATCATATATAAGAATGTAAATAAAAAACTGAACCTTCTCATCCAGAGCCTTGTAAAGCTGCACCTTCAGCATTCATCTTCTATATACAAAAATTTCCTCCTTTTATGTATTATTTTTAATTGCTAAATTATAAGATCATTTGAATATATATATTTGAAATTTCTGTTTTATCAGTGAGTAAATAGTACATAAAGGAAAACTGAACTTCAGAATGTGAAATGGTTTCCTCAACTTAAAGTATTATGTTGGTACCAACACCAACTGAACTCCTGCAGTTATAGAATGGGCCTGGCTAATAAAATTCATATTGCTTACTCTAAGTGGATTTTGGTTGATAAGCTTATATTTTGGTTGCTACAGGACTCCTTATAACTGTAACTTAACTTATTCTCCATTAACTTAACTTATTAACTTCACTTAACTTGCTATTTGTCCCTCTTTGCAGATGTCAACTTCAAGTGTCAGTGGCAGTAGCTCAGGTTGGTTGACATACGTGAACAGAATTTGTCGTACATGTAACAAAAAGGCCACCATCAAAATATCACAAACCGAGCAAAACAAGAACAAGTTATTCTACTATTGTAATGTTTGTGGTTTTATCAGATGGTGTTTACCTATGAATCCAGAATATGGAGGTCATCAAATTCAAACAGACGAAGTCCCAACTGTTGGCGAACAAGTTATGACTGAACGACTTCAAGCTATGACCGAACAACAAATACAGCTGACGGAACAACTTCGAATTCAGAACACAAAGATGCAAAAGTTGATATATATATGTTGTCCGTGTTGTTTGTAATTGGTGCCTTTAAACTTATAAATATGTAATAAGTAGAAGTAGATGTCAATGTACAAGTTGAAGTAGACTTAATACTTTTGCGATGTTTTGGAGGAAGTCATGTTTTGTTGTGTATTGAAACCTACTTATTGTACCTCTTTTGTTGTTAATGGAATGGAAAATGACTTGTTCAAATTTGTACACTTTCTTCAATACTCATTGAATGGACATTGTTAAATATAGGAAACTGTTGAATACAAGGTAACTATTGTTGAATACACAGTAAACTAATCTCTGCATCTGTCCTTGAACTTCTTTGAATTTTGCATTGGTGTAGGCTTGCTAAAATTGCTTCTCAAACCTGTATATAGTTAGGCAATCAAACAATTTGTGTCGAGACTTGAAGTCTGCTTTCTTCTCTTTCTCTACCTTATTTCTCAAGGCATTGTCATATTGTTCAACGAATTGCTTCAATGTAGTTTTTGGATTTACATATCCATCAAAAAACACATTCATACTTTCACTTCGTTGTGTAGTTGACATGCTAGGCCAAAAAATGTCTTTAACATAAACAGGCACCTATCGATTCCGCTCATCATATAGTACCCCCAACTACTCATTATCATAAACATTGAATGTTGCAAGCATCTTTTCCCATTTACTCTCAAATTCAGCTCTTGTCAAACAATCATAAATTGTATTTTGCATAGCCAACTTTATGGCTTCATATTGAGCATATCCTTTTAACTTCTCCGGAATTTTCTTCATGATATGCCATAAGCACCACCAATGTCGAGCTTGTGGAAACACAATTTCTGTAGCATTTTGCATAGCTCTACACTGATCAGTTATGATAGCTTTTGGCGGATGATTTGACATGCAACTTAACCATGACTTGAATAGCCAAACAAATGTGTTAGTGTCTTCACTAGACAACAATCCACAACCAAGCAAAATGGACTGACCATGGTGATTAACTCCGACAAATGGAGCAAATGGCATGTCATATTTGTTCATCAAATAAGTTGTGTCAAATGAAACGACATCTCCAAATGCTTCATAAGTCGCCCGACTCCTTACATCAGCCCAAAACAAGTTTCTAATGCGAAACTCCTTATCAACATCAATCACATAAAAGAATCTCTCACTATGTGCTTGCATCCTCATAAAATAACTTTGAAGTGATTCGGCATCACCTTCCCCAAGCCTCAACCTTCTAGCTCTCTCAATGTAATTTCTTACATCTTGTTCGTCAAATGTCAATGACTCGTATCCCCCTGCTTCGACAACCATTGAATGAAAGTTCTTAGACACCCCAATCCCTGCTTCATCATTAATTTCTAATCTTCTCTTCACAGGAGTAAGAATTTTCTTATTCATTGCAATATGACGTGAGTCGGTGGGAATCAAATCATGATTATGCTCAAGGTTAACCGTGGTTAGTTTATATCTCCCATCCTTTTGTACACTACCTCGTACCCTTGCTGTGCAACCAATTTTTGTGGACAAACATGACTTCTGATGTCTTTCTTCTCTGCCCCGCTCGAGAACATTCAATTGCAAAGTTTAGCAATTGCACATCATCTCCAAAATATTGTGCTCTATGAGCTATAGAAAATCTGACATGTTTAGCATATTTGCCATAAAATGTGTACACCTCTTCCCTTGAGCTAAAACACATACCCTTTTTAGGTTCTTTAACGTGTTCGCCCTCATTTATTAAAGGATTCTCACCTTCAACATTTGAATCAACCTCCATTTCTCCACTTTGCGTACTGAAATAACAATTAAACAAATATCATTACAGATTATGGAACTAAACTTCATATTTCAGATTTTATATAAACTGTTTACAGATTGTGGAACTACACAGTTTACAGATTATGGAAATTATATGAAGTTTGCTACCAAGCTTATGAAGTTTGCTACAAAGCTTACAGATTACAGATTATGAAGTTTGCTACCACAGTTGAGCACAATTACTCATAAAAATTATATAAATTGTATTTGGTTAAAATGGTGCTATGGTTGCAGAAAATCCATAAATAAAATGTTGAGGGATACAATTTCACGCATATTCTAGTTGAGCATAATGCCCAGATTATCTTTTTGCTACCAAGCATGCCTTTCTTGGCTGGAGGGCCACGGACTGTAGCCAAACAGAGTGCCGGAGTTGGAAGAGTGGAGTTCCAATATGCACTATCAATGCAAGGTAACAGTGGACGAAACTTCATTTCACACTCAGTAATTGCAATTCTATACAGAACGGATCCAAGAAAATGGAGGCCCCCCCTTTTTTCATGTATATTGTTATTATCTTTATTTTAATCTGTGAAGGGGTTTGCTCTTGTAGGAACTCAGTGACGATTACCACCTAGAGCCAACTCACTAACGGTGATGTTTCACTATGTCAATCTAGTGTAGCCAAGTTAGTCAGATCAGTTAACAGATTTGTCCACAACTAACAAATTTACCTAAAAAACATAACTCTTGTCCAAAATGACAAATTGATTATAGTTTACAGATTATATTTCAAATTTCAGAATTAGCATATAACTGAAAGATTAGCATATGAAATTGATTTTTTACCTCATAAACCAGATTGATGGACAGAGACAGAGCAAAGCAAAACCAGATAGAGCAAAATTACAGGAATTCTAAGGATAGATGAGAGCTAGTAATCTGATATGGTGGAGGAGGAGGAAATTTCACATTCTTCTGAAGAAATGAGTTAACATCTGAGACCCACTTCCACAACCCATACGGAGAATTTCAATCCTTCTGGAGAAAGTCTAGCCACTAGTTTTTGCAGAAATTCCCGGCGAGCTATGGTGGAGGAGGAGGATGGCGGCGAGAGGTGAGGATAGACGGGGGAAGACAAACGAGGATAGACGAGGATGGCGGCGAGAGTTGAGGACATACGAGGGAAGACGCGGGAAGACAGAAATTCCCACTTTTTCCCTTTTTTTTTTTTTCCAACTGTGTTTACACATCAGCTGCCACCTCATCGCCACGTCACTGGGGGTCACCACGTCACTGGGTGTATGTAGCGGGATTGTAAAATATAATCTTTTCACAAGGCAAGTAAGAAAGATGGGGAAATGATAGATTATAAGGGTGGTGTTAATTGTTTAAGGCCTCGTTTATTTGGAGAGTTAGAGTGGAGATTGGGATTGGTAGTGAGGTGGGACTTACTAATATTGTGTTTGTTTTGAGAGATGAGAAGAGGATTGATAGTGAGTTCCGGATTAAAATGGGCCTCCCCAAGGGGATTCGGATGGACCTCCAGGACTTAGTATTAGAAAAATAGTCCGGCGGACTAGAAATTTATTTTTTTTAATGTTTAATTTTTTATATTTTTTGTTAAGTAAAAATCATTATTTTATTTGTTTTATTTTTTTCTGAAAATTTTTTATTTTATTTTTATTTTTTAAAAATTTTTTACATGTTGAGAATTTTTTTTAAAACATTAATGTTTAATGTTTCTGTATTTTTTTTTATTTGTTTTATTATTTTATATTTATTTTATATAAATATAATTTAACAATCTCTACACCAACAATTATCATCAAAACAAACACAATTTTACTTAATCCCCTCACTATCAATTTTCTCACTATCAATCTCCTCCATTCTACTTCTAAAAACAAATGGAATGAAAGAGAGTTTTTTTCTTTTCTTTTCTTTTTTTTAATAGAACTTTGTTATCCACCTCGGTGACAAACTCCACACAACATATTTTTACAATAAATTAACTTTTTTCAGTCTTTACTTTAATTTTATTGGAATGCATCTATGCCTAAGTAATTTTACAAAATTCATTTGAAAGTCGAAACCAACTAAATCTGTATTTATATTTTGACCTTAAATTTTTAGTAACAAATTTGATAAATTGATTGTACCGTAGTGGTGCATACGCTAGTGTGTATATATATATATAAGAAGTATTTTGCGTGACATTTTTTCTTATGAAAACGTGCAACGGTTAATCAATGTAAAATATGAGAGAATTTTGACATATCATTGAAGAAACAAAAATCCATGTGCCAGAATAATTAAGAAACTTATGTAAAATATGAGAGAATTTGACGTATCTTTTTTTTTTCTGTATAATTCTGATTTATAATTTGTCACTTTGAATAAATTGTGCAAAAAGTTGGGCTGTGGCTTTCCATAATAAATTTGATGTATGACCTAAACTTGGATTAATGAATACAGTTCATAACTTTGGCACCACATTGTTTGAATTTGACTAACTCAACACAAAGTCATGCTAGTTGGCAAATCATCAAAGGATTATGGGTGAGGTGATGCATCAACCTCGCCTTTTGGAGGCCTTTAGTTTTTTATTTTTATTTTTATTTAAATTGGAATAATTAATTTTGGAACCCTCTGTCCCATCTAGTAAAATGGACTGAACCATTGTTACTTTTGTGTGGTTGACCCACACATAATTAGAGTTCACATCCCTTTCTCCCGCTGATGTTTTTTAGTAATGCTTCCTCGTTTGATTTTAACATTGAGTGTCATAAAACTACTATTAGGTTCTATTAGGATATTTTGAAAAAACTAAAAAAATATGGATGGTCTCTCCTTCAGACCAATCGTCGGACTGGTAAGATTGATCACGGTTTCTATTTTAATAATTTAAACTATTCAATTTGTAAGATCATTCGTTTATATTATTCATAAAAAATTAAATCAATTTAATAATTATAAACTATTTAATTTATCGTGTTCATCACACTAAAATTTTATTATTCATCTCATCGAGTATAATTTAAAAGTACAAAAAAAATTTAAAAAATTTAACAAAAATTTGACGAAAAACAAGCCAACCAAAAAAAAATACCAAAAAAGCAAATCTCAAACATCCACGAGGTGTTCTACAGAAAGATTTCATCATTTCGATGGTTTGTTTTGATCGTAATGTTGTTGGGTGAATCAGTTGATTAGTGGCACTATAGCAGTGACATTCTTCGTTAGCTTCGATTACTAGTTACATGAATGCATATATATATATATATATAGGGTTCCGCTTTGGTTCAGTCTGAGATCAGATTGGATAGTGTTGTTGAGCTTGTGGGAGTCATCACGGGTCCCGTTTTGATAATCCAAATCGTTTAATGTGTAGAACTCGTCGAGTACTATATAAATATAAAAAATCACGTTGATTGAATATCGATAGTTCTGTAATCAAATCAGTTTTGAATAAAAAAAAAAGACGGTGAACAAATTAATGTTTTTAAAAAAACTGATTTGATCACATAGCTATCGATATCCGATCAAAGTAATTTTTTATAAACATATAGCACTCGACGAGTTCTACACATTAAACGGTTCAGATTATAAAAAGGGGATCCATAATAAGTCTTCACGAGCTTAACAATACCGTCCAGTCTGATCTTGGACTGAACCAAAGCCAGGCCCATATATATATATATATATTTCCTAAAAAAATTAACACATTTTTTGTGCCTTAAGAAAAAGCAAATTAAAATGAATATGGTTGCTTTTTCATCCATGCTCGTACATTGGATAATTTAATTTGGTTAGTTAATTTGATTTACATAAACGATGTTCCAGAATTATTCCAAAAAAAAAAAAAAAAAATTAGAACTTTACATATTATAATAACTTTATTTACAAAAAATAATGATAATAATAATAATAATAATAATAGATATATTGTACTGTTATCTCACGATGAAAAAGTTTAGTTCGTAATTAAAAGGGCTTAAACTAAGAGCATTCCTAATAAAATTCCTAAATTCTATCTTTACCTAAAATAGGAATCAGTGACTCCTTATACCTTTCCATTAACACTTTCCTAAAATAGGAATTGCTACACTGACTCCCTATTTATAGGGAATCACTGTAGCTCCCTTATAATTATTATTATTATTATTTTTTTTTTTTTGCTTTGTTTTGTTTATGAATATAATACACATTTATGATTTTTATTTTTTTTAAAATTTATAATTAAAAATTATATTTTAATAAAATAGAGAAAAAAATAGGGAGTTTGTTAATAGAATAGGGAAATAATAGGGAGTCTGTTGGGAGAAATAAATGAAAATTTGATTCTTAAAATAAAGAATGAATTTTTTAATAATATTTTAGGGTAAAATTTAAAAAATCTGATAAGGATGCTCTAAGTTGAGTTGAGTTGGATTAAATGTCTACTATTTTTCAAATAATTTTGCTTGCATTGTAATCTTTGGATGGCTAACTGTAAACTTTGAATTTTATCAATCAACCTTTAGAATATCATCTCATATTGATCTATACATGCAAAATATAATGGCGTCGTTTGGTGTAACTGTTAAACAGATTATAGATTATACCTTAACATATTATAAGTTACGAATTTAATCTGAAACTGTTAACCTGTTTGGTGTAACAGTTGAATTATAGATTTAAGTTGTTGAGTAGTGTTTGTTAAATAAACTCTGAAGTAGTTTTTTCAATTAATTTTTATTTTTTTTATTCACTACTTGTCTACATGTCTCATAAAAAATAATAATGATATTCTATAGTCCATTTGGGTCTTTTTCTATTTTTAAAAAAATAAAAAATAAAAAAAAATCTTAGAGTATAATCATAAATTAACATATCCACAGCAAAAATTGATAATCAGAAGTAAGGGGTGAGCAGCTTCTCAGAATCAGTTTTTTTGACTTAAGATAAGTTGTTAGAATCAGAAATTGTTTGAAATAAATTTAACCTGACGTGGGTAAGCCCATAAAGACTATAGCCCAGCATTTAGGGCCCAATACTGTAACAACTCTCATACTGTTTACTGATTTAGGACTGATTGATTACCGGTAACCATTGATTACCGTTAAATTGAATTGATTATGACTGATAATTGGACTGGTAAAAGTACTGAACTGACTGACTGTAATTGGAAACCGAATTGATTGAGTATATGCTAGTTAAATTGCATTCTATCTGTTTGACTGTATGAATATCTGTTCATGCTTATATGTTTAAACTGCTAATTGAAGGCCTTATTGGCGGCCGAATTAGAAATCGATTGATGTTTTATGATCCTTAGAATTAAGGTGATTTTATAGTATAATTATCTGAAAATTTATGGGGTATGATTAAATTAGATTAAAATAAGCCAATTAAAGAGTTTGCCATATTTACCATTTTGCCACTATCTCATATACACACACTTGAGCCTTTTTCACTCCACGTATGTGATCAGACTAAACATTTCTTCTCCTCTTCTTGCCTCAGCCGACCCAAGCTAGAGAGTGAGAGAGAGTTGAGTTGTTCTTGAGAGATTTGCTTGATCTTGCTTGGAATTGAAGTGTATTTGCATATTTGAGCTCCCTTCTTGAACTACAAGACTAAAGGTAGCTCCATTGTCTTCTTGTCCATGTTTTGAGTTGATTGTTGCATGGTCCATGTTAGATTGTAGAGCTAAGTCATGATTTGGGTCATTAATGGTGAATTGAAGCTTAAGTGTTGCATGCATGTACATATATTGAAGTTTTGAGGTTATAGTTCATAATGCCTCACATGCATGTCCATCTTTTGGTCATACTCCATGAGTTCATCTTGTTTTTGAAGGCTTGAGCTCTCTTGAAACAGCATTAAAGCTTTGAAAACGATTTAAGATCTTGCATGTCATGTTTGAAGATTGTTCTTGGAAAATGATTTGAAATTGGTTTGAAATTGGGTTTGAATTAAACACCCTTGGGCTTTGATTTCTCAAATTGGGCTTTAAAACATGTTATTCTATACGCTTATAGATGTTTTCTGGAAATTTAGCCCAAGAGGTCGAGTTTTGATGCTTTTGAACTTGAGTTTGAGCTTGGAGGTGCAATCTGGGTTTTCCAGATTTCGCACTTCCGCTCGAGCGGGGAAATTTACGCTCGAGCGTGGAATCCGAGCAACCAGCATCTCTCTGCACTGTTTTGCAGTCCGCTCGAGCGGAGTATTGGGCGCTCGAGCGGAGTCATGTCTCAAGCTCAAGCGGGCGTCGAGCGGAGATTTCACCCATCCAGTACTTTTACAGTACGCTCGAGCGGGAAAGTTTGCGCTCGAGCGTGTACCTTTGTTTGCCTGTACGCTCGAGCGGGGAAACCTGAGCTCGAGCGGGACTCTGTTTTTCTGAAAATCCTGAAAATGCTTTTAAATGTGCATTTTTGCATCCTCATCCCATCCTAGGCCATATCAGTCATTTAGGAATCATAACAGTCATACGTGGTACGTCCAGTAGCAAAACAGTACAATAGGTCTTAATAGACCGAACAGTCAGTTGATGGCCATCAAACAGTAAACAGTAGTTGTTCCAAACATTGAAACTGACAGCGATCTCTGTAACAGTAGCAGTAACAGTACAGTAACAGGAAGTTGCTATAGACACCACGAGTACAATTTACAAATAGGACAAACATTCATTCAGTAAACAATATCGTTTCAGAAAGCAGTACAACAATCGTTCAGAAGTAATTATAGTTGAATGTATCTTTATAACATTGTTACTCACAGATTATTGGGCTAAAGACATGCTAGTTAGCGTCCTCGGGTGCCAACCCTACACAGTTGCATAACGAACACACACACTAAGTTACACACTTGGGATTAATAATTTAGCCCCTTAACTTGACTCGATGTGGTTCTGAAACATTATCCTCATTAAGATGCCTTAAACTTGGCCTAGGAATGCCTAGGATGGAATAAGGATGCAAAGATGTACTTTAAAACACT
>NW_021027120.1:944611-955590 GCF_004153795.1 Camellia sinensis | reverse complement strand
AGGGATGATCATCGAGTGTTCAAACGATGACGTCCAAGTCTTGAGGACGGTCAAAAATGGGGTGTTTTCCCGCTCGAGCGTACTGTAAAAGTACTGGATGGGTGAAATCCCCGCTCGACGCCCGCTCGAGCTTGAGACATGACTCCGCTCGAGCGCCCAATCTTCCGCTCGAGCGGACTGTAAAACAGTGCAAGATGCTGGAAGCTCGATTTTCCCGCTCGAGTGGCACTTCCCCCGCTCGAGCGGACGACTGAAATCTGGAAATCCCAGATTCGAGCTCCAGGTCCAAAACCAAGCTCAAAAGCATCAAAACCAATCCTCTTGGGCCCATTTTCTGGAAAACATTTATAAACACATAGAATAACATGAATCAAGGTTCAATTTGAGAAATCAAAGCCCAAGGGTGTTTTATTTAAACCCAATTTCAAACCATTTCCTCAAACATGACATGCATGATCTTAAATCCTTTTCAAAGCTTCAATGCTGTTTCAAAAGAGCTCAAACCTTCAAAAACAAGATGAACTCATGGAGTATGACCAAAAGATGGACATGCATGTGAGGCATTATGAACTACAACCTCAAAACTTCAATATATGTACATGCATGCAACAATTAAGCTACAATTCGCCATCTAAACCATGTTTGGCTCTACACTCCTTCAATATGACATAAATCATGCAAGATTCAACTTAAAACATGAATAAGAAGACAATGGAGCTACCTTAAGTCTTGTATTTCAAGAAGGGAGCTCAAATATGCAATCACTTCAACAATTTCTCAAGCAATTCCAAGCAATTCAAGATGAAAACCAACTCCTCAAGTCTCTCTCTCTCTAGGGTCGGTTGAGGCTCAAAATGTGAGAAGAAGTGTGGGTTTAATCAATACGTGGAGTGTTTACAAGGCTCATGTGTGTGTGTGTGTGTGAGTGGCCCACTTAGTGGCAAGGTTGTAATTAAATCCAACTCTTTAATTAGCTTATTTAATCTACTTTAATCATACCTAATCAATTTTCAGATAATTGTACAATAAAATCACGTAAATTACGAGGGTCACAGAACACTAATCGGTTTCAGATTCGGCCGCCGATAAGGCCTTCAATTAGCAGTTTAAACATACGAACATGAACAGATAATCATACAATCAAACAGATAGAATGAAATTAACTAACATATACTCAGTCAATTCAGTTCCAGTTTCAGTCAGTCAGTTCAGTACTTTTAATCAGTTCAATTATCGGTCAGTTATCAGTCATTATCAGTTCCGTTTAACAGTAATCGGTGATCAATCAGTCATTAATCAGTAAACAGTATGAAGGTTGTTACACCAAGACCGGGGAAAATTCGGGCATCGGGGATCGGGGACGAGGAGTGTGGTCCCCGGCCCCGCCCCGCCCCATTGCCATTCCTAATTCGGACGTAGAATTGAGGAGCGTAGATCAGTCCAACCCGTTCTTTGGAACGAACCTGTATCATCATAACCAAACAATCCAAAATAATTTTTCAAAAGCCAGAAGCTATAAGTTAGCTCAAAAAATCCAAACAAACACCCCCAATATATACACTTTCTGATTTTTTTTTATTTAATGTTTTTTTCTTTAGTTTAATGCAATGCTTTAAAAATCCGAATCTTGATGCGTTGAACCAATTTAGCAAAGGTCCGGATAAACCTTTTAATTTTTTAAAATTAGCTTTTTGAGTGGACTCGTTTTTAACTTGGGTTTAAACAGTTCGTTTCGTTTGATTTTTTTTAATTTTTCTGACTTTTTGTAATAGAAAAGATGATATGATTATAATTTGAATATAACATTTTATCTTATTAATTTATTTAACCTATTTTACCTTTTGTGTTTTTTTAATCTAACTAAATTAGCCGAACGAAGGCTTAAAATCTGTATAAATTTTTAAAAGTCAATAAAAATTATAGTAGAACTCACAAATCATTTGAACCGATTTGAATTAGGGTAGACAAAAATTGAGTCCGACTTAAGTTTAGAAATACCATTAAATTATTGTGCTTAGACCCAGCCCAACTTGGCCTTACTTGAAACTTTGATCCCAAGTAGTTTGTTTTCGGAATTAAATTGGGTGACATTATTAGTACTATATAAATTATTAGTGAAGAGATTATAAATAATAGGACTAAGAAAAATTATGTTTATTTATAATATATTTTAGTAAAGGGATTAACTATATGAAATACCATAAATACCTTTTGGTATTTTTTGATACATTTTAATATTAAAAATTATATTTTATAAAAAAAATTTGTACTATATTATTTTAATATATATGTATATATATATAATGATGTAATACCAAAAAAAAAACACCCACACACAAACACGCAGCATAGGCAAAATAGTCATTTTCTAAGTTAATCCCTTCATTAATTTTGAAACTCAACTCTTAGGTCATGTTTATTTGGCTTTTTGAGGAGGAGGATTGGACTAATAATTCGTAGAACCTATCTTTTGAAGGCCTCGTTTGTTTTCAGAAGTAGAATGAAAATGATTGATAGTGAAGGGATTAGTAATGAAAGGATTGTTAGTGAGGGGAAGGAATTGATAGTGAGGGGATTAAGTAAAATTATGTTTGTTTTGATGATAATTGTTAGTGTAGGGAGTGTTAAATTATTTTTATATAAAATAAATATAAAATAATAAAAAAATACAAAAACATTAAACATTAATTTTTTTAAAAATGCCCAACATGTAAAAAAAATTTAAAAAATAAAAATAAAAAATAATAATTTTAGAAAAAATAAAACAAATAAAATAATAATTTTTACTTAACAAAAAATATAAAAATTGAACATTAATGTCCCAAAAAAAAATTCCCAACATGTACAAAATAAAATAAAATAAAATAAAAAAATTTCTAGTCCGCCAGACTATTTTTCTAATACCAAGTCTTGGAAGCCCATCCAAATTTCTTTGGGGAGGCCCATCATAATCCGGAACTCATTATCAATCCCCTCCCCATCTCTCATAACAAACACAATATTAGTGGGCCCCACCTCACTACCAATCTCAATCTCCCCTCTAACTCTCCAAACAAACAGGGTCAAAAGGTGTTTAGTTAGGGACATGAGTAATGAGATTAGCTATCCTTTAGAGTAGTAATCTCCCCCATTGGTAGGACTACCAATTCTATGGAAGGGTTGGGATTAGAAATTAAGGAAAGGGATTAGTGAATTTTAAATAATTTTTAAGCAAAATTTATAGTTTTTTAGGAAAAAAAAATTATAATATTAAAAAATACTAAAAATTAAAAAATATAAATTTTATATATTATTACTATCTATAATACTAATTCGGTGATGTACAAACAAACACTCTCTATCTTATATTTTTAACCTAATATTACCACACTAATAATTTATTCACTCAATCTCACTGTACTCTTAATCACATATATCCTGTGGAGTCAAACAAATGTAGCCTTAGAGACGTTTGTTAATTTCCTCTTCCAAAGCCCATACTAGTGTAAAGGGATTACCAATCCCAATCTACACTTTGCAAACAAACATGATTTTAGTACTTCCAACTCACTAATAGTCAAATCCCGAACCCCTACCTCTACAAACAAACATGGTCTCAATGTTTCATCTCAAAATCAAAATATGTTACAATCCCAAACCCGTTCAACAAATTCATATGTAAAATATAAACAAATATTGCAAAACATAAAATTATTTTTCATGTGTTCTTTTCCTCTCCATGTTTTAGTAATTGTATTTATATATATATATATATATATTTTAGGTACACCTAATGTAAATATTTTTTAAGACCATTTAGATTAGACAAGTCTAAAAGGTCAAAAATGAAAAAAAAATTAATAAAGATAAAACACAAAAAATTAATTAATTAAAAAATAATTTTCAAAAACTAAAAAAAAAAAATAGAATATGAAAAATGTTTACTAAAGACCTAAAAAAAATGGTGAAAAAAAATTCAATTAAAAAAAGAAGAAGAAGAAGCAAACCAAACAAGTGAATAATTTTGTAATTGACTAGTGTCACGACCCAAACCCACCTCTATAGGTTTAGCATTGTAACCGACCAGTTATCCTGGAATTACCGAAGGCCTCGGAGACATAATAACATAATAATAGGGGCTAGCATAAGCAAATAACAAAGATACAACATCCATTGAACTGTGCAGACTTTCATGAGACAGAAAAATTTGAAACTTTTTATATACATATATACACATCATTCTTACGTCATCATATATATACAGATTAGACCAGAAGGGACTTAGCCCTATTTACAAAATAAACAAATACTTGTTTAACCAAACAAGAAAACAAAACTTAGACTTTGTGTACTTAGCCATAACCACTAGACACATCCGGAACCTCCACGGGAGGCACATAGGTTGGCTGACAAAACAGAGTCCAGGCAGAAGCTCTAGGCCTAGTCACGCGGCTGATCACCTACATATATAAATAATACAGTGAGTTGGAGCCTAGTGAATAATAATAAAGTAGAGAGTTTTAATGAATGATGTCCATCACAGAGTCTTATGCATATTCAGATTTCAGTCAGAAATGGATTCATATTCATATTCTTATTCAAATCACATACAAAAATTAGAGTTCATGCTTAGTCTTACATAGTACATCCGTTAGCGCTACAAATCATATACAAAGCATCAAAGGTCATACTTGTCAGTTCCATAAAGGAACCTCCAGTCGGGTAAGGATAACTTGTCAATTCCATAAAGGAACCTCCGGGCTGGGAACTTGTAAACTTGTCAGTTCCACTTAGGAACCTCTAGTCGGGTATAGATAGCTTGTCAGTTCCATAAGAAACCTCCGGACTGGGAACTTGTAAACTTGTCAGTTCCACTTAGGAACCTCCAGACAAGTATAGATAGCTTGTCAGTTCCATAAGGAACCTCCGGACTGGAAACTTGTAACATATTTGAATCATAGCATATTGTCACTTGTAACATACTTGAATCATAGCATAATGTCATAAATGCTTGTTATAGTTAGACAATCATTCATAGAATAAAACATAACATCTCATTGAACAGATCTTACTTCATAGACAGAAAGTATCTTATCTTGAACTTAGCTTTACTAAGTTATTACTCACAGTGTTCTGGTGCTTGATTCGTCCCTGCGTTTGACCCTATATAATTCATAACACATTGGGTCATATTACAATTCATTCTGTTCTTTAACTTGTTTAACATTCTTAAGCTCCTTTCATGTTTTTTAATTCATTTACAATATTTAATGCATGCCTAAAAGTGCTTTGAAATGAAAGAGAACGGAAAACGAAGCATAAAACATCTTTTCAAAATTTCTGAAACAGGGCCCTCCGCTCGAGCGTAACTTCGGGCGCTCGAGCGAACCCCTTTGTTCTGCAAAAGTACTGGTTGCTTGCAAATTACGCTCGAGTGAGACTTTTGACGCTCGAGCGAGGATTCTAGTAAAACAGGGTACGCTCGAGCGGAACTCTCCACGCTTGAGTGGACAGGTCAAATTCTAGGTTTTTTCTAGATTATGTTTGAGCTTCAAAACTTGGTTCCAACCAATGTAATTAATATCATAAGACTCATATTTCCACCATATAATTTTTAACATGAATATAAGGGCCAATTTTATAGGATTCGAATCTGAAATTTACATAAATCCATCTCACAAACTCGAATCATATCAAACTCACTTCATAACTTCGAAACTCATGCAAATTAATTTCCATATCATTTTGAAATATACATGCATGTGAATTATAGGTTTCATTTTCAACTTGAATAGCACAATTGATGATCAACTTCATGAAATTCAACATTATTATGCTTGTATGTGCCAAATAGCCTTCAATTCATTATAACATGCATGTTTGTACTCAAATATGCAAGCTCATGACAATCCTTTAAATGCATATACATACAACTTCAAATTCATCAAATTCAACTCAATTTATGTTCTTTATATCAAGCCCAATTCCAAACTCACAAATTCTAAAACTTGAATTGAGCTTTCAAAATAATTTCAAAACTTGGGTTCATACATGACTTGTCTAAAACATACAAACTCTTAAATAATCAAGAAAATATGATCAATTTCAAATCATTTACATCAAAACTCCTTTAATTTATAGATTAAGGTCATTGTTTATAAACTCATAAATTTCCAAAGCTTAATTCTTATTTCATCAAAACATGAAATCAATTACTAAAAATACATGATGCATGTACAATTAGAATATTAAAACTTGTAGAATTTGTCCAGCATGTAGAAATTAGACTCAATTCATGCATGATATTCTAAAATCAAACTCAAAATAATTAATTTCCATAATCATGAATCTAATTTAATTTCACCATCTTCTTGCTAATTTCTTTTCAATTACAGGAAATTGATCTCAAACTCAATTTTAATTTCAAGTGTAACACAAGGATTCTATAACCTCCGTTTGAGAAGTGGGTTGGCTTTTTGACTTTTTGGCTTTTTTGACTATATGAGCCTGGGCTCAAAAGCTTAGTTTGGGAAGGGCTTTTGGCTTTTTTGATTTTTTTGTGAGAGAAGAGTGTAATAATTATGGAGTTGGATGAGATGTTTTGTCTGTTGTGGCTCATGAGCCTATTCTGTCTTTTATGGCTCATTGAGCCAAAAACGCCCAATGAGCCCTTGCCAAACCAACAATCAAACATCAATTTCATACCTTAAACTTTAATTTTAGCAAAATTAGTTGATTTCTTCCTTAACTCTCTATTTCATCTTCAACTTAACTTAATCTATAGCCAAAACTTAATTTATGATCATAGATTCCAAAGTGTATTTAAATTGAATAAAACTTTTAAATTCAATTTCATGCATGGATCAAACAAATTCATAATTTTCATAATGAAATCAAAACTTTGTCTCACTTTAGGATTAATTCCAAATTTCCATAAGTTAGATCTTTCTAAAACTTTTTCTTTTTTCTCTTCAAAATATGAGATTGAATTAGTCCAAATTCTTCAAAATCCACGATGCATGTATCAAACTTGTAGAATTTATTCATGCATGTAACAATGAGGCTTAATCTCATGCAAGATCACAACATCAAACCCATTCCAAATCATGAACCTAACTTAATCTCTTCATCTTTGTTTTCTAATTTCTTCCCAATCATATGAAATTGAACTCAATCTCATCATTAATTTCAAGTGTAATACATGAGCTCTACAAAATCAAGATCGAAATCCTTACTTTTAATCTTTAATTTGATAGATTCTTGATGATCCTTCATTTTCCTTTCTTGAATCTCCTTCAAAACCCGTTAGCACAAAGAAGCAAGCTCTCTCTCTCTCTCTCCCCGTGCTGTCCTTCCTCTCTCTCCCCGTGCTGTCCTTCCTCTCTCTCTCTCGGCTGTGCTAATGTTCAGCAGAAAATGAACACACACACCACACACCTACACTTAAGTCTTTAATAATAAATAATTAAAGAATTAATAATAATTAAGTAAAACCACTACTTCTCTTCACTATCTTTCTAGGACCTTTAAAATTTCACTCCATTTTATTTTATAATTAGGATTAGATTAATCACTAATTGTCCATTAGCTTAGTTAATTACCCCTTAATTTTAATTAATCTTGATCTTGATTTAATTAATCATAACTAGTCACAATCTCACATAATTTAATTAGTCTAATTGGCTTCAATTAAGGCCCAATTAATAATATTTAATTTGTTTACCATTCTGAATCAGATTTTTAATCAACTCCCAAAAGGGCTCCAAATATTAAATTAAACTTATTATCATCATCAATTTTGATTTCTCAAACCATTTAGGTCTTCAATTTCTAATCAGACTTCAAATTTCCGTCAATAAATTACATATTCAAATTAGACACCCCATAAACAAATTTAATTCGTAATAATCACAATTCTCAATCTTCATAACTTAATTAACTTTATTAACTCCAATTAGGATCTAATTAATTGAATCTCAATTTTACTAAACGGAATTGAATATTTAATTAAACTCCCAAATGAGTCTATAATTAAGATTAAATTAATTCAACTTCTTAACTTCACTTCCTTAAGTAATTTGGACCCTTAATTTCTAATTCCAAAATAAGTCTTTAATAGAACCATATACGAGTCAAATTCCACAATTCTCATAAATCCCAAATTAAATTTGGATAGCAACTAATTAACACCCCAAATCTCCTTAATTGACTAAATATAAAATATTATATATGGCGGGCTCTTCACAACTAGGCACAAAACTTTAGTTAGCCTTTACCTTCCAAATTTAAGCTTAAGTCCTTAACATAAACTTATCTCCCAAACCTGACCCATTTAATAAATGAATTTTAAATGTTATTTTGGTTTGGCCCTTTGAGTTTAAATATCAAAACCAAACCCTTAAAAAAAAATAGGTTGGAATGAAATTAATGTGTTAGGGAATTGGGGAGCCCATGAATTTATAACAAGACTAACCTAATCCTTCGGAAAAAAACTCTAAAGTCTATGTACATAACACAGAACTCAACATATATTATTTATAATTCACACTCACTTACAAGCTTAAGTTAAAAGCCTATAATAATGTACGGGGAAGAAATAATTCTCCTCGTATAATTTTGTTGACCAAGTCCACGCTCCTCCGTACGACGTCGCTTTGTCACCTGAAAACACAAACGTGAGCTAGCCGGCGGGTGTGTGCCGGAAACCTCTCCGATGCCTAAGTCAGAAAACTTGACAAATAGACAAAGCTCTAAGTTCTCAGAAAGATTGTGTTCAATTACCTCCTCCAAGGTGTGGCACGTTGGCCTAGGCCAGCATGCCATGCCACAGCCTTGGCCAGCAACATGGCATGCCAAAGCCATGGCCAGCAGCACGCCATGCCCCGGCCTTGGCAACCGTAAAAATAATTTTTTAAAATATTTATTTTTTTATATTTATTTTCATTAAATTAGTTTCTATTTTTCAAAAGTCAAATATGACGACAACTTTGATATCATTATTAAACCAATCCATTAAATAAAAAAAAAAATCTAAAACTGAAAATATTTCATATATTAAACATGGTGATTACACATTAAAAGTTCAATAACCATCTATTACATGATATTATTTCAAAAAATCACTATTAACAACAATCATCTATTACATGATAACCATCTAAAAACAAAAACAAAAACAACCACTATTACCATGATCATCATCCAAACAGATACTAAAAATTAATTTGGTAAAAAAATAAGAATAAAAAAATAAAAAAGATTATTTCTTTATATAATTTTATCTTTGGTTGGTAGAAATAATTTTTAAAAATTTCAAAAATATTTTTTTGACATATTTATGTCAAACTAGTTTATATTTTTATGAAATTGACGACTTTACCATTGAAATGAAACAACGGTATCATCAATTGATCCTTAATTTGAAAACGAGATTCAAAATTCAAGGTCAAATGTATCACAATTGAAATGTCAGGAACCAAAGTGACACAAGTCCAAATCTACAGGGACGGTTTAGTGTAATTCGCCCTTTTAAAATAATTAAAACAAAGAGTGATGCTTATTAGCACACCCATCAATTTATTTTGGAACCCCCATTTATTTGGACCCTCACTTATAAATTCTAAAACCCTATAAAATTTCTTTTCTCCCCCAAATTAATATCAAAATTATTTTTTGTTGAAAACATTACACCCATTCAATTTGAATGCACACCCCCATACCCCTATACCCTAAAAAGTCTCTCTCTTTCAAAAACCCTAACAAAACCAACAAGGTGATTATTACCTGCATCTCCACATACTTGTTCAAGACTTGAGAAAAAATATGCGGGTTTTTTGTTGTTTTGATTCAAAATTTCTCTTTTTGTAGATTCTTGTGATCTCCACTAGTTTGGTTTTGTGATCTCTCAAGTGGGTTTCTTTGAATTCTCTGACAATTTCAATTCTTATTCCTTATCTTACCTTGGGTTTTGTGATTTTATAGTTTGAAAAAGTTTCATTAATAATGTCATTTTATCTATTCCCAAAACAAATAAAAAATATTTGGTTATTTAAATTCTCAAACAAATAAAACAGTGTTTGGCCCCGTGTTTTCCGAATTTCGATCATAATGTTCGAGAGTTCAGTCCTGAAAAATAACGAATAGTTCTTTACTTATTTTTGTCATTTTTTTCAAGAACTTACACTTATAAGGCCCATCTCTCTGAATACAGAACACCACAAGTTACAACCTCGTCTCATGAAAAATTATGGTTGCCAGAAAAATTTTCACTCATTGTCATTGCGGAGAAGTTGTGTAATGCAAATGGTTACCGCCATTAATCACCGGAATATTGCTGCAAAGAGTTTTCAAGGTTTTGAAGGGTAGATAGTTTTGAAAGTGGGATTTGGGAAAAATGGATGGGTGGTGATGAGATGGGTGCTCTCATAAACCCTAACTTCATATGATGTAGTAGGTCTATTAGTTAATGTAAGAAGAGTATGCCTCAAAATTATTGATGTCTTTTTTAATAATTTCATTTGAGGTTATTATTGTAATAAAAAAAAGGCTAAAAAATGGGGGAGTCAAAATAATTAATGAAGTGCTAATAACCAGCACTTTAAAAAAAAAAATTCTCCATGACTAGCTTCCTTTAACAATATTAAAAAATTAAAACTCTAGTTACTCCATGGTTTAATGACTTTTAAGAGGAAATATACTTATTCTTTTTCAAAATGCATATTTATGTTGCTATTAAATATAGAAGCAATATACCAGAATAGAAAAATAACGATGCTCAATATTAATATTCAAAACTTAACTATATTGTGGCACATATTTTCTATCTTTTCATACATATGATTTTTTTAAAAAAAATAAATAAATTTTCAAATCTCTTATTCTCACACCTAAAAAAAAATAAATTACCAAATTAAAAAAAATCTTGACATACACACAAAATTAAAAATAACAAAATTTTTTAAAAAAATTATATAAATTTCAATCTGTCTTTATATCTATCA
>NW_021027120.1:905944-934409 GCF_004153795.1 Camellia sinensis | reverse complement strand
TTTGTGACTCGGTCTGGCTGAGGCTTTTCATGCTCAGTCTGGCTGGGGCTTGTTGTTGACTCGGTTTGGCCGAGCTCTTCATGCTTAGTCTGGCTGAGGCTTTTTGTGACTCGGTCTGGCCGAGCTCTTCATGCTCAGTCTGGCTGAGGCTTTTTATGCTCAGTCTGGCTGAGGCTGCAATCAAAGCATTATTGAAATACCACAGATAGTTGAGATATAAGCTTGCTGTTATAACAAAGTGTAGCCGTGGGGTCACAAATTTATACTATATGAGGAGAAAATGAGAACATAGATTTCCCAAAGAAGATACAATATTTTGGATGAGGCTGGGCATAGGGTTATCCGACCTGCCAAACCGTCCTACCGATCCGAACTGCACGCGTGTGGGTGGTTTTGCAAACACATTAGAGTAAGGTGCGATTTGATTTTATATAAATTTCGGGTTGCGGACGGGTTGCGGGTTTGAACCGTTACCGTCCAACCTGCCCGCATTAAATTAATTATTTTTTTTTCCCTCTTTCTAATCTAACCATCCATCACCATCTCACTTACCTCATCTATACCAAACAAAACGAAAAAAACCTAATCGTCTCCCTCACTCTCTCATAGTCTCATCTCAACTCATCACTGTTTCTCTCTCTCACTCTCTCCTCGTTTCGTTGTTCATCTTCATCTTCTACACGATCACTCTCTCACTCTCTCACTTTCTCGTTGTCTCTCATCGCACCGATCATCGCACCGCCGATCTACTCACAGGTAAACTCTCTCTCTCAATCTCTCTCTCTCTCTCTCTCTCTCGCCCGTCGTTAATTTTTTTTGTAGTATATATATATATATATCAGATATCTCTCTGATCTGATCTGTCTCCCTCACTCTATCATCTCATCAGTCTCATCTGTCTCTCTCTCTTCTCGCCCGATCGACTCACAAGTAAGCCTCTCTCCCTCACATCTATGCACGATTGAATCTGTGTTTTCTTTGGAAATAAATCTGATTTTTTTTTTGACCAATAGATCTGATCTCACATTTGTGTTTGTTTTGTTTGATCTTAGTTGTGTTGAATCTGTATTGAATTTAATGTGTTGATCTTAGTTGTGAAATCTGAAATCTGTATGTTAATTTTATTAATTTTGAAATCTGAATCTGAATCTAAAATTTGAATTTGTTTGTTTTGTTTGATCTTAGTTGTTTTTGGCTTCTGTGTTAATTCTGAAATCTGAATCTGTGTTGATCTCTTAATTTTATTAAATCTGTTTTGGCCTCTGTGTTGATCTTGATTTTATTAGATCGGAATCTGTGTTGAATCTGTTTTGGCCTCTGTGTTGATCTTAATTTTATTAAATCTGAAATCTAAATCTGTTTTTTTGATTCACAGGTAAGCTTCACTTGGACTCTGTTTCACTTCGATTTGTTTTTTTTGAATTTGTTGAATTTGTTGTTTTTTTGAATCTGCTCACAGCCTCACAGGTAAGACTCTATTTGTAATTAAATCTGTTTATGTTGAATTTGTAATTAGATCTGTTTAGTCTCTGAATGTTTTAGTTGGAGCCATATGTAATTAGATCTGTTTATAGATTGTTTTGTTGGATATGTAATTAGATCTGTTTATATTGGACTTTGTAGCTTGCCCTAAATATCTAATTAGATCAGTTTTTATTTTTATATTCTGGTTGGCCTAATAAGATTTGTTTTTTATTTGATCTAATTAGATATGTTTTTTATTTGATATTCTGAGGAATCTGATAAGGCATATATGAGTTGTTTCAGTTTGACAGAGAAATCATTAAACAGTTTACTGCTGGCAATTCGCCTAGAATGGATAATAGCATATTATGATCATTTCATGAGGAAACATGAACTCCCAAGTCCAAATTCATTTTGGCTGTGGATAGAGCGGACTTGAAGTGGTTCTTTTATGGTTATGATAACAACCATATACCTATTTTGATTTTCTTCAAGATTTAATACTAAGATCTCTCTGTGATTTATTCCATATTGGTAAGAGAAGGGGTTATTGATTTTTGAGAAGTCCACTATTAACTTGGAACAAAGCTGGATAGTTCTTATTGCTTTCAACTTGTCACATGGTTATGTAAAAGCCATAGTTTTTATCTTAACATGAGACTCATATGAACATCCTATTGTAATTTTGAGTGTTGGGCCAAAACTGTTCAAATCAAGTAGATGAAACTCTTGCTGTTCAATAGTGGGTCATTTTATATTTAAAAAAGAAGAGTTGTGAAGAAAAAATATTTGCATTGTCAAGGCCATAATATTTATGTTAATCTGTTGAAGCTAGTTAAATGTGGCTCCTCCTTGTATATTATCCACTTACTAGAGGTGGTTTTACAAGTAATTACCAAGGTGTGGTAATGAATATGATATACACTTTTTTATACACTTTTTTTCCAAAAGAGATTATGAAGATTGAATATTAAAGTTTATTATTTTTTGTGCATGGTTCACGAAAGTTGGATTGGATGATTCATGATGAAGTTTGATATCTTAGAAAGTTTTTATTTTATTTCATGGGCTTGAATTGAATGAAGTTTGGCAATAATTTTTTTGTTTTAATTGCATTTTGTTTCTGGATGAATGTAAGTTAATGAATTTTATTTTGTAATTTAATTTTAATTTTAATTTTTTTGCATTTTGGAATGAATGTAAGTTAATGAAGAATTACTCTTTTTTTTTTTTTTTTGGGTATTTGGGTTAGGAAGGCATAGAATAGCATAGGATTTTTTAATTTGGGTTAGGAATGATGGATGTAGGATGAATGCAAGTTAATGATGAAAGTAGATTTTGAATGATTTGTTTAGGTTACGAATTGATTTTGTTGTGTTTTTTATTTTATAAGTTTTTTTATAAGTTTTAATTCATTAATTGAGCAATTTAGAAAATGAAAGGAAAAAAGGTCTAAAAGAAATATTGATAAAAAATGGGGAAAAAAAAGGGTTTAACAAAAAAAATTTGAAAAAAAGTTCAATTCGCAAACCGCCCGCGCAACCGCGAACCCTATCCGCACAAACCGCAAACTGTATTGTGGGCGGTTGCAGGTTGACTTTTCCTCAAATCGCATACATGCGGGCGCGTCCAAACCGAACCGCAAACCGTCCCTAACCGAACCGCGGACACCCCTAATTTTGGACCAAACAAAAATACAACTTTTATTGAAAATAGTGCTTCAAATGTTCAGCGTTCCAAGGGTGGGGGAGGTCTTGACCTTCCATGTCCTGAAGTCGGTAAGTGCCCGGTCGTGGTCTGGCTTTCACAACGTAAGGTCCCTCCCATTTGGCTGCTAGTTTGCCTTCAGTCGGATTTTTGGTGGCAAGAGTTACTTCTCACAAAACAAGGTCCCCTACGGCAAACTCCCTTGGTCGGACTCTGCGGTTGTAGTGTGTTCTCATTTTCTGTTGGTAGGAGACCAGTCTGACAGCAGTGGTTTCTCTGAGCTCTTCGATTAGGTCAAGGTCAGCCCGACGGAGCTCTTCGGCTAGTTCTGGATTCGGATGTAAAACCCTTGGAGTAGGCAAACCGACTTTCAATGGGATGACCGCCTCAGCGCCGTATGTTAAGTGAAAGGGGGTCTCCCCAATAGGAGTCCAAGCGGTAGTACGGTAAGCCCAGAGTACATTTGGTAATTCCTCAGCCCAAAGTCCTTTAGCAGCTTCTAGCTTAGTTTTGATGATCTTCAGAAGAGAACGGTTGGTAACCTCGACTTGGCCATTGGCTTGGGGATGACCTGGGGAGGAGAAACAGGGTTGGATATGGAGGTCTGCACAGAACTTCCTGTACTTAGCGTTGTCGAATTGTTTGCCGTTGTCGGAGACGATGGCTTGAGGGATGCCAAACCTGCATACGATCGACTGCCAGATGAATTTAGTTGTGTTCCATTCGGTAATGGTGGCAAGGGGTTCTGCTTCTACCCACTTGGTGAAGTAATCAATGGCGACAATCGCGAACTTGGTCTGGCCTCGGCCGGTGGGAAGTGGTCCAACTAAGTCGATCCCCCATTTGGCGAATGGATAGAGATTGCAAAGTGTGATCAGCTCTGTAGGAGAAGCATGAGAGATGTTGGCAAAGCGTTGACACTTATCACATTTGAGTACGAAGTCAGTCGCATCTTGGTTGAGAGTGGGCCAGAAATAACCAGTGCGAAGTATTTTGTGAGCTAGTGACTTGCCGCCTGAATGATTACCGCAGATACCCTCATGAATTTCTCCCATCACATAGGTTGCTTGAGCCGGATTGAGGCATCGCAGATACGGGCGTGAAAAGCCACGTTTGTACAAGACACCACCGACGAGGATGTAATTGGACGACCGGGCCTTAACTTTGGCGGCTTACTGTTGGTCATCTGGAAGTTCCCCCATTGTCAAAAATAGAAAAATGTCCGACGCCCAAGGGATGGGCTCATTCTGGAGGAACTGTACTTCTTGCTGGTCGGGAGAAATAGCAGGGTGGGCTAAGTACTCGAGACGGACACCACGGCTGAGGTCGGACTGGTCTGCAGAAGCCAACTGAGCCATCTCGTCTGCCTTAGAGTTTTCCGCCCGAGTGATGTGCTGGATGTGGAAAGTATTGAAGAGGCGAATAAGAGAAAGTGCAATATCTCTGTAAGCCCGCATTGTGTCCTCCTTTGTATCGAATTCCTCTGTAATTTGTCCGACAATGAGCTGGGAGTCGCTGAACACCCGGATGTGGCTGACACCAATGTCCCTGGCTAAGCGGAGACCTGCTATCAATGCCTCATATTCGGCCTCATTGTTACTGGCATCGAACAAGAAACGGAGAGCACATTTGAAATAACCACCCTTAGGGGCGGTGAGGATGAGACCAGCCCCGCTGCCTTCTCTGCGGGATGATCCGTCGACGTTAAGAGTCCAAGAATGAGGGTCTTCTGGCTCGGTAGGCGTTGGTGTGGGTGGAAGGGCCGTGATTGGGGTAGGATTAGTGAACTCTAGGATGAAATCGACGATAGCCTGCCCCTTAATTGTTGTTCGGGGTCGGTAGGAGATGTCAAACTGGCTGAGTTCCACCGACCATTACATGAGTCTGCCAGAGAGCTCTGGTTGTTGCATTACCTTCTTCAAAGGTTGGTCGGTGAAGACCACTATAGAATGGGCTTGGAAGTAAGGACGGAGTCGTCTAGAGGCGGTGACCAAGGCCAAGGACAATTTTTCTAACAGTGGGTAATTCTGCTCGGTGGCCCTGAGGGCCCGACTGATGTAGTAGACCGACCCTTGAGAAGAGCTGCACTGACTGCGGTGGTTGAAACGGCTAAGTAGAGGAAGAGGGGTTCACCAGTGATTGCTTGAGAAATGAGTAAGGGGTTGGCCATGTACTGCTTCAACTGCTGAAAGGCCTCTTCGGACTCGGTCGTCCATTCAAAAGTTTGCTGAAGAACTTTGAAAAAGGGGAGGCACGTATCCGTTGCGCGGGAAATGAAGCAGTTGAGGGCGGCAACTCGGCCAGTGAGTCTCTGAACTTCCTTAACCGTTCTGGGTGACTGCATTTCAATCAAGGCCTTGATCTTTTCAGGGTTAGCTTCAATGCCCCACTGACTGACCATGAAACCCAAGAACCTCCCAGATTCTACGCCGAAGGCGCATTTCTCCGGGTTGAGCTTTATTTGGTACTTCTGTAGGGTGGCGAAGGTCTCTCGCAGGTCGGTCAGATGGTCAGTGGAGAGTTTGCTCTTGACTAGCATGTCGTCGACACATACTTCCATGTTTCGACCGATCTGATGATGGAAAACGGCGTTAACCAACCGTTGGTAGGTGGCCCCAGCATTTTTCAGTCCAAATGGCATCACAGGATAATGGTAGGTGCCTTGGTCGGTAATGAAGGAGGTGTGTTCCCGATCAGATGGGTGCATCAGAATTTGGTTATATCCAGAGAAGGCATCTATGAAGCTGAGCATTTGGTGACCAGCCATGGCGTCAACCAGCAGATCTATGCAGGGAAGAGGATAACTATTTTTGGGACAAGCTCGGTTGAGGTCTGAGTAGTCGACACAGAATCGCCATTTACCATTGTTCTTGCGAACTAGGACCACGTTTGACAACCATCTAGGGTAGTCCACGTTTTTTATGAATTGTGCCTCAAGGAGCTTGTCGACCTCTACGGCAATGAGAGTATTGAGCTCCGGATGGAAAATGCGCTACTTCTGGCGGTAAAGTCAGAAATGCGGTTCAATGTTGAGGCGATGGGTTATGAATGAGGGGTCAATACCCGGCATGTCTGAGTGGGTCCAGGCGAATACATCGTTGTGTTAAATCAGGAAGGCAGTAAGGTCGGCCTTTGCTTGGGGGGACAGTTGGCTGTCGATTTTGGCAATTTTCGCCGGGTTAGTGGGGTCGATGGGAACCTCAACAAGCTTCTCTACAGGCTCCCCTCTGACCAGTTCATCCTCATCTCGGACGTCAAGTCCCTCAATGATCATTGTCTCTTTCAGCTTGATTTCTTTGAGTGAGGCGACATAGCATTCCCTGGCCACGGTCTGTTCTCCCCTTACAGTCCTGACCCCCAGATCGGTGGAAAACTTAATGGCAAGGTGATAAGTTGATGTGATGGCTTGAAAGGCATTTAGAGCGGTGCGGCCAAGGATGATGTTGTAGGCGGATGGGCAGTCGACAACAAGGAATGTGGGCAACTTTGTAGTCTGCCGTGGGTACTCGCCGATTGTGATGGGGAGATCGATGGAGCCGATGGAGGTCACCCGGTCGCCAGTGAAACCGACCAAAGGAGTTTGGAGAGGAGACAGACTTTCCTCTCCAATTTTGAGCTAGCGAAAGCAGTTAAGAAAGATGATGTCTGAAGAACTTCCGTTGTTGATGAAAACTTGTCTAACCTTGTAGTTGGAGAGGAGAGCAGAAATGACGAGAGGGTCATCATGAGGATAACGGATGCCTGTACAGTTGGCGTCCTTGAAGGTGATAGGCTCGGTCCACTGCTTGGGCTGTTTGGAGGGTCGGTTGACCGTGGCAACTGCTTTGTCTGAGCCCTGCCTTATCTTTCTGAGTTCTGCCCTCTGAGCCGAACGAGATGATCCCCCACAAGCAAGGCCACCTGAAATGACTCTGATTTCTCCAACAGGTGAGGGGGGATTGTCTGGCGGCCGAGGTTGCTGTGGAGGGTGATCATGGCCTTGGTTAGGTTGGGCTGGCTGCCGGGGGGGTACGCCGGCGGTTGTTTCTGAGGGGCTCAGTTCTTTGCCTCTGCTACGGGCGGGTGTCCGTGAACCGGTTGAGACGTCCCTGACGTATTAAGGTCTCAACCTGATCTTTGAGGTTAACGCACTCATCGGTGTTATGGCCATGGTCCTGGTGAAAACGGTAATATTTGGACTGGTCTTTCCAATTGGAAGGGGTTCGTGAAGGTTGGGGCCATTTGAGGGGGTAGTCCCGCTGGATCTGATTAAGGACTTGTTCCATGGGGGAGTTAAGGGGTGTGTACCGCTCAAATTGACCGGTCGGTCGGGCTGGTGCGGACCGGTCAGCTCTGGGTCGGTCGGTATAGTGTGGTGTTTGGCTATTATACTAGGTTTTATGGGTTCTGAGTCTTTCTTTTTTCTCTGGGGATCGGGTTTTTGGTTATTGGATCTTACCGGGCGGTTAGGGAATCCTCTGTATTCATGTATTTTTGGGCTTTGGAGAGTAGGGCTGCCATGGAGGTCGGGGGGTTTTTAGAGAGGGAGAACAGGAAGTCGGACGACTGCAGACCGGCCATGAAAGCCGTAAGGATGACCTTATCATCGTTTTCCGCCACCTGCAAGGCTTCGATGTTGAAGCAGGTAACGAAACTACGCAGGGACTCCCCCTCGGTCTGGAAGATGTTAAGGAGCTGGGTTGCCGGACAGCGCTGGCGCTGGGCTCCAATGAAATGACTGAGGAAGAAGTCGCTGAGATGCTGGAAAGTGGAGACGGAGTCTGCTAGTAACTGGCTAAACCACAGCCGAGCTGACCCCTTCAGTGTCACGGGGAAAGCTCGACACATGATCTCATCAGGGAATGCATGGAGGATCATAAGGGTTCTGTAGGTCTCTAGATGGTCGACTGGGTCCGTCGTGCCGTCAAAAGAGTCGATGGTGGGCATTTTGAACTTGGGGGGTAGGGGTTTGTCTCGGATGGAGGCAACAAATTGTGAGTTTGCTGTGGTAGAGGGTTTATGCTAGATGTTCTGCATGACCCCTTAGAGTTGGAGTTTCATGGCTCGGAGTTCTGCATCCCAGAGAGGGATGTTATCACCACCGGAAGGGAGCGAGGGTTGGACGCTACTGGCTTCCCCCTCAGGGGTTGGTGCCAGGACCGATGGATGCGGGGGTCGAGGTGGTGGATTTATATGAGGAGGAGGAGGTTGCAGGCCTTCCAAGTTCGGTGGATAGGGCTGCGGGATAGTATGGCTCGGGGCTCGTTCTTGGTTGGACGGAATATCTGGAGGTGGTGGAGGAGGCATAGGAAGGTTTCTTTGGAGTAGAGTTTATCAGGGCTTGGTTTTGCTCGGCCATGCGGTTAATGCTGTTGGTAAGCTTGATGAAATACTGTGGTGGGTTGTTTGGATTGGAGGGGTCAGCTTGGTGGTCGGCAACATTTTGGTGAGAAGCCATGGATCTAGTCGTGACCATACACTTTGATGGGTAGCAGGAAAGGGTTATTGGAACAGGGTCTCCAGCGACAATGAGCACAACTGGCGCGCGGAGCAAAGCCGTTCCCACAGACGGCACCAACTGATGATACAGTTCGTGATGGTTGGACGGGTCGGACTGATCCACGCTCCTTAAGCCTATGTCCGAATGACCAAGCCCACCTGAAGACCTGCACAAAAGTTCAACGGGGAACGGGGAGTCCCCCAGTGAACCCCCCGACGAGCAAGTTAGAGAAGTCCTCCTAGGATTCATACTCCTAAGGATAATGCTTATCCTTTTACACCCTCCCCCACTGCTTAAACCAAGTGGGATGGTTTTTACTTTGGCCGAACTACCATATGACCGAAATAAACTTGGCTATGTAGTGCCACTGAATAAACCGAACTCATCCTTAGTTCGGTCCTTGTGTCATCCCTTTCTTATCTCGGCTTTCTATGTAGAACCCATAGTACGGTCTTAGACCGAACCAACGACTTTCAGCCGGTCTAGCCCCAATACCGGTATAACTCCAAGTTGCTTTTGGACCGAAGTATCTTTTATAGTCACTGTGCCGAAATAACTTTATCCCCCTTAAGCCGGAGTAGCCTTGCCTCTCCTGGGCCGGAGTAACACTGCGGTCTTTCCTGGGCCGAAGTAACATTGCGGCATTTTCACCAAGTTTTTGGCACTTTGGGCCACAAAGCCCATCTCATAGCTCGGCCCAATTTTTACCAAAAATTACCCTCTCAAATAATATATATAAAAGCACTTCTCTTTCATTCTTTAACAAATACGAACTCTAACATGATGCACATTCCTAATTTGAAGGGTCCATCACAATTCTTTCCCTTAAATATTAATCTCTATATTTATCTTAATTTTTGTCAAAGTCAAAATTTGGTTAAACCTCTTACAAATTATTCTCCAACAGTCTATCAAAGATATTGTCAAATTATAGTACGGCTGTGATTGAGGCCTCCAAAATGAGGCTTGAAATTGCCTCGAATGCATTTTTTTTTTTTTTTTAGTCAAACATGATACACTTTATCAATTGCTAATTTTAAATTAAAAAAAATTAAATAAGAAAAAAAAAACCTTGTATTTCTCTCATGAAGAGCTCACAATTAACATTATTATTTTGGTATTTTTTGAGTAAAATAAAATAAATATAATTTCTATCATTAGAGTATGATTGTCAAGTTTATCATTTTCACAAGGAGAAGATGTTCTCTACCATATTACTAACAAATAGCATTTCTCTAATAAATTTGGGGGGAAAAATTGCATTTCTCTAATAATTTTGGGAAAAAATTGTGTTTTAACAAGAACAATTAAAAATAATTACATTTTCATAGTTTTCACTTACAACGGACATAATTTCACTTACATTTTTATAATAAAATATATATATATTTGAAATTGTTCCCACTAAAATATAATTTCAACATAAATTAATTTGTAATGTTAAAGCCGTATCATCACCACTCCGAGTATAAATTTATTCACATAAGGTGAACAATACACACTTTTCATTAATGAATAAGTGAGATGGTCTCACATTTATCCTAAAAAAGAGTCGATTAATAAAAAGTGTAATGTTCCAATGTGAACAAATTTGTACTCTCACAACTCCTGATTTTACGCCTGAGTTGTGATTTTGTTTACATCACCTGAGCTAGGTGCTTTTGAACCTTGAAGTCTTGGGAACCAAATTAGCTACAGCTTGTATCTTTGTATCCAACAAGCACTGCTTAAGGTGGGCTCCTCTCTTTTCACTCTCATCAACACTCAAACAGACTCAACACATAAGTGAACAATACACACTTTTTCATTAATGGATACGTGAGATGGTGTCACATTTACCTTCAAAAAGAGTCAAGTAACGAAAAGTGTAATATGTTCTCATGTGAAAAAAATTGTACTCTCATGTGAACAAATTTGTACTCCCACAACTCCTGATTTTACACCTGAGTTGTAATTTTTTTTGCTTACATGACTTTAGCTAGGTGCTTTTGAACTTTGGAGTCTTGGGGACCAAGTTTGCTATAGCTTGTATCTTTGTGCCCCTCAAAGCACCAACGGTGGGCTTCTCTCTTTTCACTCTCACCAACACTCAAAACACTCTCTCTCTCTCTCTCTCTCTCTCTCTCTCTCTCTCTCTCTCTCTCTCTCTCCCCTTCCAACTCACTAAGGCCAAGTTTGGAAACTTATAAAAAAGCTAAAAAATCAAAAAGTTAAAAAGTTAACATTATTCACCAAAAGTCAACAATTACGACTGCACAACTCCCAATTCGAATTTTTCCCTATAAATCAATTTTTACAATTTTTTATTACACTTTTTTCCATAAAAAGTCAAAAAGTTAACCCAAACATCCATATTTTCAACCTCAATTTTTTAGTCCAAAAAGATAAGAAGTGCACTTATTTAGGACACCCCAAACAACCCCTAATTGTCAAATCCTAAACCCCTACCTCTAAAAACAAACATGGTCTCAATGTTTCATCTCAAAAACAAAATATGTTACAATTCCAAACTCGTTCAACAAATTCATATATAAAATATAAACAAATATTGCAAAACATAAAATTATTTTTCATGTGTTCTTTTCCTCTCCATGTTTTCGTAATTGTTTTTTTTTTATTTTTTATTTTAGATGCACCTAATGTAAATTTTTTTTAGGACCATTTAGATTAGACAAATCTAAAAGGTAAAAAATGAAAATAAATTTACTAAAGACAAAACACAAAATATTAATTAATTAAAAAATAGTTTTCAAAAACTAAAAGAAAAATAGAATAAGAAAAATGTTTACCAAAGACAAAAAAAAAATGATGAAAAAAATTCAATTTAAAAAAAAAAAAAGAGAAAACCAAACAAAGTGAATAATTTTGTAGTTTACTAGGCCCAAAACTTTAGTTAGCCTTTACATTCCAAATTTAAACACAAGCCCTTAACATAAACTTATGGCTCAAACCTGGCCCATTTAATAAATGAATTTAAAATGTTATTTTGGTTTGGCCCTTTGAGTTTAAATATCAAACCAAACCCTTAAAAAAATAGGTTGGAATGAGGTTAATGTGTTAGGGAATTGGGGAGCTAATGAATTTACAACACAGTCGTGCTAGGGGGCTCGAATTTGGAGCCCCCGAATCCCCCGAATCAACCAAGAAGAGAAAAAGGAAGAAGAGAAGGAAAAAGAAGAAGGACTGGAGGGGGCCAATCGGGCTGGAGGCAGAGGCGGGGCCGGAGGCGGGACTGCAACGAGCTGCAGCAGGGCTGCGACGAGCTGCTGCTGCGACGATCGGAGCTGCTACGATGATTGGCGGCGGCGGAGGCACAGGAGGGGCCCTTCTCTCCTCTTCTCCTCTCTCTTTCTCCCTCTCTCCTCCTCTCCCCCTCTCTTCTCTTTCTCTCTTCTCTTTCTCTCCCTCTCCCTCTTTCTCTTTGCGTTTCAGACTGGAAAATGAAGAAAAAAAAGAAAAAAAAAAGGAAAATGCCCAAAAACGATGTCGTTTTGGGCATTAGGGGGATTCGGGGGGGAAAAGTTTTGAACTACGGAACATTATTGTTTACAACAAGACTAACCTAATCCTTAGGGAAAAAACTCTAAAGCCGATGTACGCAATACAGGGCTCAACTTACATTATTTGTAACTCATACTCACTTACAAGCTTAAGTTAAAAGCCTATGTAATATATATTAAATAGATCTCTTTCACTCTTTAATAAATGTGAGACTCTACTTTCACACATACTCTAACATGATGCACATTCCTAATTTGAACCGGTCCATCACAATTCTTTCCCTTAAATATTAATCTCTATACTTATCTTAATTTTTGTCAAAGTCAAAATTTGGTTAAACCTCTTACAAATTATTCTCCAACAGTCTATCAAAGATATTGTCAAATTATAGTATTATCAGAATCTTGTGTCAAATATGATACACTTTATCAATTGCTAATTTTTTTTTTTTTTTAAAAAAAAAACCTTGTATTTCTCTCATGAAGAGCTCACAATTAACATTATTATTTGATATTCTGTGAGTAAAATAAAATAAATATAATTTCTATCATTAGAATATGATTGCCAAGTTTATCATTTTCATATGGAGAAGATGTTCTCTACCATATCACTAACAAGTAGCATTTCTCTAATAATTTTGGCGAAAAATTGTGTTTTAACGAGAACAATTTAAAATAATTACATTTTCGTAGTTTTCACTTACAACGGACATAGTTTCACTTACATTTTTATAAAAAATATAATTATTTGAAATTGTTCCCACTAAAATATAATTTCAACATAAATTAATTTGTAATGTTAAAGCAATATCATTACCACTCCGAGTATACATTTGTTCACATAAGGTAAACAATACATACTTTTCATTAATAAATAAGTGAGAGGGTCTCATATTTACCTCAAAAAAGAGTCAATTAATGAAAAATGTAATGCTCCAATGCGAACAAATTTGTACTCCCACAACTCCTGATTTTACACCTGAGTTTTGATTTTGTTTACATGACCTGAGCTAGGTGCTTTTGAACCTTGAAGCCTTGGGGACCAAATTAGCCATAGCTTGTATCTTTGTACCCAACAAGCACTACTGAAGGTGGGCTCCCCTCTTTTCACTCTCGTCAACACTCAAACACACTCAACACATAAGGAGAACAATACACACTTTTTCATTAATTGATAAGTGAGATGGTCTCACATTTACCTCCAAAAAGAGTCAATTAATGAAAAGTGTAATGCTCTCATGTGAACAAATTTGCACTCTCATTTGAACAAATTTCTCATGTGAACAAATTTGTACTCCCACAACTCCTGATTTTACACCTGAGTTGTGATTTTGTTTACATGACCTGAGCTAGGTGCTTTTGAACTTTGAAGTCTTGGGGACCAAGTTAGCTATAGCTTGTATCTTTGTACCCCTCAAAGCACTACTTAAGGTGGGCTCCTCTCTTTCCACTCTCATCAACACACAACGCCGTCAAGCTCGGAAGAAAAACAGGCAAAAATTCAAAGTCGAGCCTTAGCTCATCCTTCACAACCCCAAAAGAAACTCCAATTGGGTACAACTCTGAAGGTCATTCTGATTCATGACCTCTTCACAATTCAATGAAGATTTGGACTACTTGGAATTTGGTAGTTGATAGAAGCAAGAAACAGAGCTACTACTATTCTACAGCCTCAGCTTCCAGGCAAAGTTCCCATGTCTGTTTGGATTCCAAGAAAAAAAATTTCAAATCTGTTCATAGTTGTCTGGGTTTATGGATATAGGTTGCAGTGAACACAATATTTTCAACATACCCAATAGAGTTCTGTTGTGTTGCGTAAAGTTCTTTGTAAATTGTTCAGTCTGTTAACTGAATTCACCGTATTTCCCCTGTTTTATTCATCACTTTATTAAAAAAAAAAAATTTATTTTTTTGGAAATGGATCAGTTATGGATTGATAAATTATGAGCAACCTTTTCAGCTATGGTGTTTGTTCAGTTATAGTAATTTCCCTTTCCATCATGGTATAATCATCTATCTATCTTCTATATTTATACTATTATTTATTTATATTATTATTAAAAGTGATCCACTCACTTTCAGGATTTAAACCTATGACTATGGACATAATAAAAAGCATTTTTATCACTTAAACAATATAAAACATATATTTTTAATTCAAAATTAAAATTTATATTTTAAACATACCCATGAAGTAGGGTCAAGTGGCTAGTATAATAATACGCGGGTTGTGTGGGAGAGAGAATATTATAAGAATAGTTTTAAAATTGTGAAAATATTGTAAAATGGTTTTAAATTGGGATAAAAAATGGACTTAAATTGCACTAAGAAAGGGAACAGAGATGCCTGAGTAACAAGAGAGTACAAAATAGTTTGAATTAAATTTCCCTTGAATTGATTGTAGTTTAGTTTCATGAAAGGTCTAAATACCCAAATGCTATGGAATCTAATGATACAGTTACGATACAACGGGTTCCAGAGGGAATGGGTCGGACTGGTCCACGCTTCTCCAACCGATATCTGAATGGCCAAGCCCACCTGAGAACCTGCACAGGAGTTCAACAGAGAATGGGGAGTCCCCGAGCGAACCCTCCGACGAGCAAGTTAGAGAGAGAGAAGTGGAATGTAGAGATATGGATTAGAGAAATAGAAAAACTTAACATTCTTCTTGTCTTCAACGTCTGCTTATATCCTTTGGTAATCATTTCATTGTCTCGTCCGACTTGTCATCTTGGCCAAAAATCTATGCTGTAACTTACCTTGTTCAGGGTGAGGGGGTGCTGTCCCGACGGAGAGGTGTTGTCGTAATAAATGCTGTGAGGGGCTGCATTAATGGTGATGTGCAGTGGCAATAACTTTGCAGATCTTTGTCTGCTGAGGTGGCTTGCCCTTTACCTGCCACGTGTCTGAATATCATTGGTCCTTCATGTCATGTTGACTTCCAACTGTGCCGGGCCTTATCAGTTGGGTTATGCATTGGGCCCTAAGTGGTAGGCTTGGGTTGTTCATAGTGGGTTATAGGCTTTATGAGCCTATCCACGTTAGTAGTCCCTCATTCCCAAATGCAGCTTTAGTCTAACGAAGGGAATAAATAGTGAAAGGAACGGCCGACCAAAAGTGGCCGAGTGGAGGGACTGACCGTGAGGAGGGCCGACCATGAAGAATAGACGAGCGGGGGGACCGACCGACCATGAGGAGGGCCGACCGCGAAGGGTAGCCGAGTGGAGGGACCGACCATGAGGAGGGTCGACCGCGTAGGGTAGCCGAGTGGAGGGACCGACCATGAGGAGGGCCAACTACGAAGGGTAGCCGAGTGGAGGGACCGACCATGAGGAGAGCCGACAGCGAAGGGTGAGGTGGCGGGGTGCGGGGCTCGAGAGGCGGTGGGTCACGTGATGACTTGAAGTGGAAAGGACAGGGTAGGGGAAGGGGGCAGTGAATCGTGGCTGTACACGTGGCAGCATCTCGTGGTGGGGGGAGGTTAGGGATTCGGCCAGAAGTGAAATGATGGGTCATAATGGGTGTTGAAAAGACAGTTTTGGCGGAAGGTTAAAAATTTTTCAAACTGGCGAAAATTAATTGCGACCCTTGAAATACAGGGAAACCTTGGGCTTTTGGTATTATTCGTTTTACCTACCTTTTTGCAAAAAATCAAAACATTCCAAGTGTAAACTCCTTCATTGCCAACGATACACCCCTGCAGCACTTTCTGAATTTTCTTGCGCCTGCATCCGAAGCTATTCGTAGACACACCACAAAAATGGCCCAAGAAGAAGCTGGAACTGTCAAGGTTGATCTACTTGGGGATGACAATGCGGTAGAGTTGGCGGAGCAGTACAGGACGGAGAGGCAAGTGGGGAGGGTGGGGGAGCCGGCGGTACGATCTCATTCTTCCACCATGATAGCGGTTCCAAAGCCAATCAGTCAGGCGGAACCAGATCACTGGCATACGAAGGCTGACAAATCAACAGTGACTACGGCAGAATTGGAGGGTATACGCGAAAAATACCAGATTCCTGCCGAAATAGAGCTACTGTTGCCGACGTCAACGGAGAGGCCATCCGACGCACGGCCGGGGGAGTTTGCCCTTTACGAGGAAGCATTGAAGGGAGGACTGAGGCTGCTGCTTCCGCAAGTGGTGGTAGATGTCCTGAACCGGTTGGAGGTGGCGCCGGGCCAACTAATGCCCAACGTGTGGAAGATTATACTGGCTGTGCGAGCGCGTGGCCGAAGGCGAACGAATGGGCGGCTATGACGATGGATGAGTTTTTCGCGTGTTATAAGGCCTCAGGACAGCAAGAGACATGGGTGACGTTGCAGGCGCCGACAGGGAGGGGTCTGGTGACTGGTTTGCCGTCATCAATGAAGGGGTGGAGGCCGCGGTGGTTCTACGTTTCCGCGAATGGAGGGGTTGGGGTGTGCACGGTGTGGAGAGTGCCCACCAAAACTGTGGAGCCAAAACTGGGGGTAGCAGCAGAGGAGTGAGTAAAGAAGGTGAAGTCATGGAGGGAGAATGAGGGAGTCAGGTGGGACGAACTCGTTCAACCTTCGGCCTTGTTTGCTGCGGGGTTGGGCCCTCAGCTGACTGGTGGGGACTTGGAACCGGCGGAATTAGAGGCGAGAAGGAAGGCACAAGAGGTGAAGGATAGGTCCATTCTTGCCAAGGCCAACAAATTCAAGGAGTCGCAGGCAGACTGGCCGCCGAAGCCGATCACGCGGGAGAGGATCTGACCGCGCCCCAAATCGCTAGGGGAAAAAGACTTGGGTGAAACTAAGCCACGACCGCCCCCAATTGATCCTTTGAAGCTGAGGGCCAACAAGGAGATAGAGATGGAGGGTGTGGGGAAGAAAAAAAAGAGAAAGGTGAGGAGGAGCTTGCCTTGAAGAGGAGGAGGGAGGTGACGGCAGAGGAGACCCCCATGGCTAAGGAGGCAGAGGATGAGGGAGTGGGGCAGACCCCAGGAAGGGTGGTTGCCCCAAAAATGGTGGCGGTCGCCTCGGAGGTCATGGACGTCATCCCAGTAATGGTAGAGATCACCTCGGAGGTCGCGGAGGTCGCCCCCGAAATTCAAGTAAAAGGTGGGGCAACTGACCCTGAGGCAAGGGGAGAGGAACAACCCTAGGGGGGTCCTACGCCCCAAGGAGAGGGGGGTGAGGCCAAAGTATGCCATCTACCATGCTCCAGCAGTTTCTGAGCGACTAGAGGGAGAAGAAGGCCCAACTAGGACAGCGGCGGATCTTCTTTTGGGGGTGGTGGACGAAGGAGCCATGCGTTCTGTAGCCAGGTTCAATAAGGCGGAGCTGCTAAGGGGGTTGTTGTCACGACCCAAACCCGCCCCTATGGGTTTAGCACCGTAACCAGCCAGTAATCCGAGATTACCGAAGGCCTGCTTAACAGTAGTACAGTAATACAGAGTACAGGGGCTGGCGGAAGCCAATACAGTAAATAAACAAAGTCCAATGAGCTGTGAAAGTCTGAATGTTAAAAGACTTTTTACTTAAATATACAGTCAGACGAAACAGTACGTACATATATACAATCATTCAGTCAGGGACCTAATCCCTATTAAACAGTACAGTAACAGTCTATACAGTTATGCAAAACAAATACAGAGACAGACGGGGAAATTAAAACACCCCTAAGCCGTAGCTTAACAGGCTCGGAACCTCGCATTGAGGCACATAGGTTGGCTTGACAAAATTGAAGTTCACCCCAGCGCTTCTAGCTGCGGTCTGGTGCCTGTACACCTACATATATATATATATATATATGAACAGTGAGCTAAAGCCCAGTGAATAACACAATGCGTAAAAGGGTTAAGAATGAATGTCCTTACAGTAATGAAAACAGTTCATTAAATTAGTATTTCCGTCATTCAGTCAGTGCAGTCATATGTGGTACATCCATTAGCATAACAGTACAGTAAATAGTAGGTCTTAAAAGACCGAGCAGTAAGTGATGGCCATCAGTCAGTAACAGTAGTGGTTCCAACGAGGGAACCGACAGAGATCTCTGTAACAGTAACAGTAAACAGTAGGTGCTAAGGATGCCACAATACAGTTCAGAATATAGGACATACATTCATTCAATTAACAGTATCAGTTCAGAAAGCAATACAGTTCAATTGTTCAGAAGATAATCACTTTGAACATATCTTTACACAGTTGTTACTTACAGAGTTCTGGGCTACGGTAAGGCTAGAGCGCGTCCTCAGTCGCCAACCCTACACAGTTTACAGATTGAACACACACACTAAGCTACACAGTTGGGAAAGATAATAACTTAATCCCTAATTTGTCTCGGTGTAGTTCTACATCTATATCCTTAATAAGATGTCTTAAACTAGGCCTAAGAATGCCTAGAATGGGATGAGGATGCAAAGATGCACTTAAAAAAAAGTATTTTCAGACTTTTCAGAAAACAGGGGCCACGCTCGAGCGTAGGTTAAACCGCTCGAGCGGACATGCAGACAAAGGTTTCCGTTCTAGCGTAGACTTACCCGCTCGAGCGTTCTGCAAAATAGTCAAAAGTGCTGGATAGACGAAAATCACGCTCGATTGGGCGCTCGACACCCGCTCGAGCATGAGACACAACGTCCCGCTCGAGCGTCAATTATTCCGCTCGAGCGAAACTCAAAACAGAACAAAATGCTGGGAGCACGATTTCCACGCTCGAGTGCCAGTCACCTCGCTCGAGCGTGAATCCAAATTCTGGAAATTCCAGATTTGAACCTCAAGCTCAAAACCAAGTTTTACCAAATTCTGGAAATTCCAGATTTGAACCTCAAGCTCAAAACCAAGTTTTAAACCATAAATTCCGATCCTCTTGGGCCAATTTTTCCAGAAAACACATTAAAACTCATATTTTAACATGATTCAAAGCTCAATTTGTAAAATCAAAACCCAAGGGTGTTTCAAACAACCTCAATTTGAAACCAATTTTCATGAATATGAAGAACATGCGAACATGCATGAATCTAACCAATTCAAAGCTTTAAAACAAGCTCAAATGAGCTAATTCCTACAAAAACATGATGGAAACATGGACTTAACATAACCTTGAGCATGCATGTGACAATTCTCCATGAAAACAACTTAAAATTCAACAATTCAAACATGCATGTATGGAATGAGCTCCAGTTCAACACTATTGAACCAATTCATGCCTTAAATCACTAAAGACCCAAGAATTAAGCAAGAATAAGTTCAAATGCACAATAAAGAAGGTCAATGATCTACCTTAGGTCTTGGATTATAGGTCAATGTTGCTATCAACCTTTAATTCTACCAAGATTCAAGCCAATTCACAATGAAACAAGTTGAAATCAACTCTCTCCCTTATCTCTCTCTCTCTAGTCGGAAAAGGCAAGGAATGAGCTGAGCAAAAGTGTGCCTAGGTGTATACTAAGGCTCAAATGTTGATCATGGTGTGGGCCACTCATGTGGCAAAATGGTAAATAAGGCCAACTATGCAATTTAGCTCATTTTAATCTAATTTAATCATACCTAATCAGTTTTCAGGTAAATATGCCATAAATTCACATTAATTCTAACGATCACAGAACATTAATCAATTTCAGATTCGGCCGCCGATAAGGCCTTCAATTCGCAAATTCGAAAATAAACACAAATAGATAATCAAACAATCAAACAGATAGACATACAATTGATCAGATATACTCAGTCAATTCAGTTTCAATTTCAGTCAGTCAGTTCATTAGTTTATTCAGTTCACTTATCAGTCATAATCAGTTTCAGTTTAACGGTAATCAGTGATTATTCGGTAAACAGTGACGAGGGTTGTTACAGTTGTGCTTTGCCCAGATGGAGGCAACCACCCTAGCAGGGGCTTTGCTGAGAAAGGCGACGGCTGCGAAGGCTAAGTTGGAGGAAACGAAGGTTCAACTTGCAAGTTTCAAGAGAGAGTGCAGGCTAGAAGAAAGCTACGTGAAGCGTCTGCACTAGGGGGGTGGAGAAGGCTCAGAAGGCGAAGAAAATGGAAGTGTTGGCGATTGTGCAGCGTAATATTACTACTCGAGTGGGTGCTGAGCTGCTCGCGGCCCAGTTGGAGTTAGAGGACGAGCGTCATAACGTAGTGTCGCTCGAGTTCCAGCTGGCTGGCGAGTAGAAAAGGATGGAAAATGCTGAAAAGAGCCGCGCAGTCGCTATCAAGTAGTTTGAGGAGGCTATGACCAGTAATGAAGATCTGCGCGCCCAGCAGATCAAAGAGAAGGATGAAGCAGACCTAAAGATTGCTGGGCTGCAGAAGGAGCTGGAAGATGAACGGGCAAAAGCAATGGAGGAGAAGGCGAGGTTACAGAAAGAGTTAGAGGAAGAAAGAATCAGGGCAGCCTCTGAAAGGGCAGCATACCCCAATCTATGTGTCGCAGGAATAGAGCAATTCAAGGGGTCTGCTGAATTTCAGATGGCAATCGATGCTGTGGTCGCCAACAACTTGGCGAGGGAGGTGGCTGGGGGGGCGGGCACATCGGGGGCGACCGCTGGGGGCAGGACTGAAGCATAAGTTACTAAGAGCTTCAAGCGGTCGAACTTCTACAAACACAAGATGGCTGAGTTCTGGGACAATGGGTGGAAGATGTTCAAGCGTAAAGCAGAAGAGCTATTCCTAGACTTAGACTTCAGTGGTGTTAGAATCGATGAGGACGACGTAGCCCAAACCCCCCTAGATGAGGGGATTGAGGAAGGAGATCTCGCCTCGAGTGAAGAAGAGGAGTGAATGGAGTGAAAAAATATGTACTTAAGAGTTTTGGTTATGTTTTGTTTTGTGTTGGTTTTGTTTTGTTTTTGTTTTTTGTTTTTGTTTTTTTTTTTGAATTGCTGTAATGAACTTATGTATAAGTTTGTGAATAAAATTGAAGTTGTGTTTTCAGTCCATTATTTTTGCTTGTGCATCTGAAATGAATGAGAATGGCGACTTGTATATGGCTTATGTATAAATTATTGTAAAGTGTAAAATGTAAGGAAAACTCAATGTAAAGTGAATTTTAACTTGTAAGAAAAATTCAACGCAGAGTGAGTGTGAGAAAAACTCAATGCAGAGTGAATTTTAACTTGTAAGAAAAATTCAACGCAGAGTGAAAGTGAGAAAAACTCAATGCAAAGTGAATTTTAACTTGTAAGAAAAATTCAATGCAGAGTGAGTGTAAGAAGAACTCACTGCACAGTGAATTTTAACTTGTAAGAAAAATTCAATGCAGAGTGAGTGTGAGAAGAACTTAATGCACAATGAATTTTAACTTGTAAGAAAAATTCAACACAGAGTGAGTGTGAGAAAAACTCAATGCAGAGTGAATTTAAACTTGTAAGAAAAATTCAACGCAGAGTGAGTGTGAGAAAAACTCAATGCGGAGTGAATTTTAACTTGTAAGAAAAATTTAATGCAGAGTGAGTGTGAGAAGAACTCAATGCAAAGTGAATTTTAACTTGTAAGAAAAATTCAATGCAGAGTGAGTGTGAGAAGAACTCAATGCAGAGTGAATTTTAACCTGTAAGAAAAATTCAACGCAGAGTGAGTGTGAGAAAATATAGCCACTGTGCTTATGATCATAAAGTCGCAATGGTGGCTTCGACCTGGCTGGGGCTTTAAGTGACTCGGTCTGGCCGAGCTCTTCATGCTCAGTCTAGCTAAGGCTTTTTGTGCTCAGTCTGGCTGAGGCTTCAGGTGACTTGGTTTGAACAAGCTCTTCATGCTCAGTCTGGCTGAGGCCTTTTGTGCTCAGTCTGGCTGAGGCTTTTGTGACTCGGTCTGGCCGAGCTCTTCATGCTCAGTCTGGCTGAGGCTGCAATCAAAGCGTTATTGGAATACCACAGATAGTTGAGATATAAGCTTGCTGTTATAAAAAGTGTAGCCCGTGGGGTCACAAATTTACACTATATGAGGAGAAAATGAGAACATAGATTGTCCAAAAGAAAATACAACATTTTGGACGATACAAAATACAACTTTTATTGAAAATAGCGCTTCAAATGTTCAGCATTCCAAGGGTAGGGGAGGTCTCGACCTTCCATGTCCTAAAGTCGGTAAGTGCCCAGTCGTGGTCTAGCTTTCACAACGTAAGGTCCCTCCCATTTGGCTGCCAGTTTGCCTTCAGTCGGATTTTTGGTGGCAAGAGTTACTTCTCACAAAACAAGGTCCCCTACGACAAACTCCCTTGGTCGGACTCTGTGATTGTAGTGTGTTCTCATTTTCTGTTGGTAGGAGACCAGTCTGACAGCAGTGGTTTCTCTGAGCTCTTCGATTAGGTCAAGGTTAGCCCGACGGAGCTCTTCGGCTAGTTCTGGATTCGGATGTAAAACCCTTGGGGTAGGCAAACCGACTTTCACTGGGATGACCGCCTCAGCGCCGTATGTTAAGTGAAAGGGGGTCTCCCCAGTGGGAGTCCGAGCGGTAGTACGGTAAGCCCAGAGTACATTTGGTAATTCCTCAGCCCAAAGTCCTTTAGCAGCTTCTAGCTTAGTTTTGATGATCTTCAAAAGAGAACGGTTGGTAACCTCGACTTGGCCATTGGCTTGGAGATGACCTGGGGAGGAGAAACAGGGTTGGATATGAAGGTCTGCACAGAACTTCCTGTACTTGGCGTTGTCGAATTGTTTGCCGTTGTCGGAGACGATGGCTTGAGGGATGCCAAACCTGCATAAGAGTTCAACGTGGATCAGTTGGGTTATGTATTGGGCCCTAAGTGGTAGGCTTGGGTTGTTCATAGTGGATTATGGCCTTTATGAGCCTACCCACGTCAGTATATATATATTTTTTTACTTGGACCAATCACAAGTGAGTGAGGGTTATGGAGGTGATATTTTGTGGGCGTCTGAATCATTACTGTTATTTTAAATGAAAAAGATTATGATTCTAAATAATTTATTAAATTTTTTATATAAGTGTAAGATATACATAAATTTATGTGTGTGAGTTTCATGCTCATATGAGAGGTTTGATAAAAATATTTAATAGATTATTTAGAATTCTTAACATAATCCATTTTAAATTATTTCATGTACATTATTTAGAAAAATTAAATTAATTTGATAATTTTAATTTATTTCTTTTATTGTATTTGTTATAAAAATGCACTTGTCATACATTTTTTTAGGTAAAAATATGATAAATTGAATAAATTACATATACAAATGATTTTACAAAACGAACAGTTCAAATCATCGAAACGGAACTTATGATGTGTTTCACAAGCTCAAGGAAGAAATCTAACTCTAAAAATTATTTATTGTTTGATTTTATTTATTAATTTATTTTAAGTTCAGATCTAGCTATATGTCACGCCCTAACATTTTAATTAATCGGAAACATTACCAAAGCTTGTAGTTTAGATCTATTTTTTTAAAAAAAAATATCTATTACCCTTGAGTGATAGAAACATAATAATACATGTTATCTTTCTCATTGAAAACAACAATGTAATAATACATGCCAAGCTTCTGCTGCGAAGCTACAAATAAATAATCACAAACCACAAGATACATTTTTCATTCCTTTAACATCTATGATAAAATTTTACATAAAAGGTGCATGGAATCCATACTCTTCAACTAATGAATCCGAAATTCTCTTCCTAAAAAAGAATAAAACAATGAGGGGTGAGCATTAATGTCCAGTAGGAATCTCATAGTTCTACAACAATAGCTAACATATAGATAGAAATGATCATGCATGCAGGGTGATACCATATAGTAGGATAGTTGTGAACATAAGCTGATTTTTGACTTATAAATTACTATCAAGGACAATTTTTCTAACAGTGGGTAATTCTGTTCGGCGCCCCTGAGGGCCCGACTGATGTAGTAGACCGGCCCTTGAGAAGAGCTGCACTGACTGCGGTGGTTGAAACGGCTAAGTAGAGGAAGAGGGGTTCACCAGTGATTGCCTGAGAAATGAGTAGGGGGTTGGCCATGTACTGCTTCAACTGCTGAAAGGCCTCTTCGGACTCGGTCGTCCATTCAAAAGTTTGCTGAAGAACTTTGAAGAAGGGGAGGCACGTATCCGTTGCGCGGGAAATGAAGCAGTTGAGGGCGGCAACTCGGCCAGTGAGTCTCTGAACTTCCTTAACTGTTCTGGGTGACTGCATTTCAATCAAGGCCTTGATCTTTTCAGGGTTAGCTTTAATGCCCCGCTGACTGACCATGAAACCCAAGAACTTCCCAAATCCTACGCCAAAGGCGCACTTCTCCGGGTTGAGCATCATTTGGTACTTCCGTAGGGTGGAGAAGGTCTTTCGCAGGTTAGTCAGATGGTCAGCAGAGAGTTTGCTCTTGACTAGCATGTCGTTGATATATACTTCCATGTTTCAACCGATCTGATGATGGAAAACGACGTTGACCAACCGTTGGTAGGTGGCCCCAGCATTTTTCAGTCCAAATGGCATCACGCGGTAATGGTAGGTGCCTCGGTCGGTAATGAAGGAGGTGTGTTCCCGATCAGATGGGTGCATCAGAATTTGGTTATATCCAGAGAAGGCATCTATGAAGCTGAGCATTTGGTGACCAGCCATGGCGTCAACCAGCAGATCTATGCAGGGAAGAGGATAACTATTTTTGGGACAAGCTCGGTTGAGGTCTGAGTAGTCGACACAGAATCGCCATTTACCATTGTTCTTGCGAACTAGGACCACGTTTGACAACCATCTAGGGTAGTCCACGTTTTTTATGAATTGTGCCTCAAGGAGCTTGTCGACCTCTACGGCAATGAGAGTATTGAGCTCCGGATGGAAAATGCGCTGCTTCTGGCGGTAAAGTCGGAAATGCGGTTCAATGTTGAGGCGATGGGTTATGAATGAAGGGTCAATACCCGGCATGTCTGAGTGGGTCCAGACGAATACATCGTTGTGTTAAATCAGGAAGGCAGTAAGGTCGGCCTTTGCTTGGGGGGACAGTTGGCTGCTGATTTTGGCGGTTTTCGCCGGGTTAGTGGGGTCGATGGGAACCTCAACAAGCTTCTCTACAGGTTCCCCTCTGACCAGCTCATCCTCATCCCGGACGTCAAGTCCCTCAATGATCATTGTCTCTTTCAGCTTGATTTCTTTGAGTGAGGCGACATAGCATTCCCTGGCCACGGTCTGTTCTCCCCTTACAGTCCTGACCCCCAGATCGCTGGGAAACTTAATGGCAAGGTGATAAGTTGATGTGATGGCTTGAAAGGCATTTAGAGCGGTGCGGCCAAGGATGATGTTGTAGGCGGATGGGCAGTCGACAACAAAGAAGGTGGGCAACTTTGTAGTCTGCCGTGGGTACTCGCCGATTGTGATGGGGAGATCGATGGAGCTGATGGAGGTTACCCGGTCGCCAGTGAAACTGACCAAAGGAGTTTGGAGAGGAGACAGACTTTCCTCTCCAATTTTGAGCTAGCGAAAGCAGTTAAGAAAGATGATGTCTGAAAAACTACCGTTGTTGATGAGAACTTGTCTAACCTTGTAGTTGGAGAGGAGAGCAGAAATGACGAGAGGGTCATCATGAGGATAACGGATGCCTGTACAGTTGGCGTCCTTGAAGGTGATAGGTGTAGACGCGCCCGCGGAGGAGGACCTCGCTACTACAGTTCAGACTCGATTTGTATCACGGTTCTTAATCTGAACCAAAGAGTCCAAATCCGGCAAATCGTTTTGAGAAACAGATTTTTTGAAAAGAAGTGCCAAACATGGACTGCTTTACCAGATACAGAGTCGCTACCTAAATATTTTAAAATGGGGAAATTTAGGAAACCCTGACTCGGTGCCGAAGGCCACGTGTCCGTCATCACCAAAGTTGCCTCGGCTCGGGAACTTGGGTACGATCGGGGAAGGTCAGCTATGAGCACCCCCTCTCGCCCGGTCTGAAGACCGGCCTCTACTAACCGTGATATCCAATTTCGAAAACGTTTATGTGTTCTTAAACCGGTTATTAGCCTAGAATTACTATGTTGTGCGCGCAGCAAACAAGTATAGACCAAATCGCCCAAATTGGAACAAAACATTTCATGTTTGTTTTGAAAATGGTTTGCTACTCGCAAGTAGGCTAAAATGCAGATTTTGCCACCCTCAAGTGGGCTTTTAGAAAAGATGATTTTGCCACTATCTAGTGGGCTTAAAACTCACAGTTTTAATGCATTATGCCAATTTAGGTAATTCAACCTCCATCCACAGGCATTCAAGCAGTTATATCACATAATGTCCCGAATGGGAAACAATACCCAGATCGAACTGGCTCCTCGTGGTCCGAGGTCCCCCATCTTCGTTAAAGCGTCTGTGTGTCGTGTCTTTTACAGCTATGATAGCATGGCGTGCATCCATGACATCTGTCATTACATGCATCAGGCTCGCGCACATCATGCTTAACTGCATTTGTACGTCAATTCCAAATGAATACATGTTTACTTGTAGCCATTTCGTATGCCATTTTAGGCGTCAGCCGAGTCCTTACTCTAAATTTGCATCATTTGCCTGTGTTTGCATGTGACCACTTAACGTGAACTAAGGACATTGCATGTTTGCTAACTAGTTTATTGTTTTGCACGCGAAGTACAATGTAAGTATTTATGCTTTTAGCATCTCGCATGCGTGTGAATGGTTAACATGACAGTATGCTTACCATGCCGGCTAAGTGCCTTATATGAGATAATAAAACTGTTTGAATTGTCCTTGTGGGTGGACGTCGAATTGCTTAAATTGCGAAATAACACATTAAAACTGTGATGAATTTTAAGCCCCATCAGATAAGTGGTGCCAAACCATCTTTTCTAAAAGCCCACTTGGAGCGGTGGAAAACCTGCATTTTAGCCCTACTTGCAAAGTAGCAAACCAATTTTAAAAACAAACATTGAAATGTTTTGCTTCCAATTTGTAGGCGACTTTTGGGTCTATACTTGTTTGCTGGCGCGCATAAACATAGTAATTCTAGGCTAACAATTGTTTAAGAACACATAAAGTTTTCAAAAACAGATTATCACGGTTAGGTAGAGGCCGGTTCTTCGGACCGGGCGAAAGGGGGTGCCTCATAGCTGACCTTCCCCGATTCGTAACCCAAGCTCCCGAAGCCGAGACAACTCCCCGGTGATCGACGGACATGTGGCCTTCCGGCACCGAGTCAGGGTTTCCTAAATTCCCCATTTTAAGAATATGATTAGGTGGCGACTCTAGTATCTGGCCAAAGCACTCCATGTTTTGGCACTACTTTTTCAAAAAATCTGTTTCTCAAAACGATTTGCCAGATTTGCCGACTACTTTTGCGTCAGATTAAGAACCGTGACACAAATCGAGTGGCCGAACTGGAGCATGAGGCCCCTCCCCGGGCGCGTGTCTATCAGTTTCTGGCGGACTTTGCCCTGCGCGCATAACATAGGAAGCCCATGGCCGCCATTGTGATCTGAAAGTAGACAGACAGTTTTATTAATCTCTACTGTTATTGAAAAATGCAGTTGGAAAAGCGAAGCTTAAAAATGAACTGAAAGGAAAGCATACCCTCCGTGGGAGGTGATGTGTATCGAAAATATCGGGAAGAAAGCCGAACGTCTCCCGTGGTCGACCGGGTTGCAGATCCCCCGTCAAAGCGACTCGAGAAAGGTAAGCAAATCCGGAGGAAGGCTCCGCGACTGGTACGGGTGGCAAGCCTAGGAAAACTAGGCGGTAAACCACAACTGCAAAACAGATGTCGCGTATGACCATCAGATAAAGCAGGATATACAGAATAAAGCAGAAATGGCAGAGCCGTGTGTTGGCAGTGTATTGTTTTGCAGTGCTCAGTGTTGAGCAGTGTACAGTCAGTGGTAAAAACAGAATTGTTGTGGTGCCGGGTGTACAGTGCCTACAGCAAGTTGTAAAAAAAGCCAGACCGCAGTGTGTGCAGTGTACAGAGGTGCAGAGAATTACGGACAGAAATGAAAAGTGGGAGAAGAAATGCTACCTCCCAAGCCCGCCAGTAACCTCCAAGCACTGGCCGACGCTGCCGCGAGAAAGCCGAGCTGCATATATCCGCTACCAAAGGTGGCCAGAAGCAGCGCCGCCCCAATCGAAGTGCCAGAATATCTCGGACGTCCACCAGTGCGCTGAGAAGACAGAGAGGCACGGTGTTCGCCCCGGTCGGCGAGATAGTAGCGTCCCGAACAGGAACATGAGAAAAGCGCCTGCCGAGCATACCTCTCCACGCCTCCTCGGTCATCTGAGTTCTCTCCGCCCAATGCAGGCAGAACCCTGAAACTGGTGCCTCGGAACCAGGAATAGCGGACGAGAGCCTGGGGCAGGGCTAGCGGAGGGGCCTCCCCACGTAGATGGAAGCCTGAGCGCGCGTGTTCCAGCTGCATCCAGTCGGCTTA
>NW_021027120.1:826345-905894 GCF_004153795.1 Camellia sinensis | reverse complement strand
AATGCATGAATGCACGCATGCATAGCATAAGGTATGCTAAATTAAACATGTCCTAATACTAACCATCATAAGCTGGTAAATAAAAGGGAAGAAAGACGTGGGGTTGGAAGACATGCACACACGTACCCACACTTATTACAAATACGCCCTCACTCAGAGGGACCGAATAAATATTACAATCCTAATAAATAACTAACTACTTAATTAATTATTACAGAATTCCTATTTAATCAATAAATTAAATGTAAATGGAAAGTGGCCACAGCCTGCCTTGGAATGCGTGAATGATGCATGCTTGACCCATCTCGCCCGAAAAGCCCGTGCCATAACACTGCCACCTCTGTTTACACTGCCCTGTCTTTCTGAAAATTGCCAAAACTCTAGAACATGTTCCTTGCATGCTGCAGAGCACCACCGGCTGGACAGAATTCCCATCGGCAGTCCAGGATTTCCGTCGGCATTGTTTGGGTTTATCGGCCATTAAAATATTGCCGGCCGGCACTGAATTCTGCCGGTCGGCAGAAACTTCCTGCAGAAGACAGTTTTGACAGCAACAGAGAATAGACAGCATATGGCATAGGATTTCAGGCACATGTATGCATGGACATACTCCCTATCATGTAATGGACTCAAGGGAGCATGGCCCTCGACCCTCGGGCCACCAATCACGCATTTCGATGCATGATGGCCAAAGAGTCAAGTATGCATTTCAATGTCAAATGCAATGCACACAAAACATACAAGGGACCCAACCTCAATCATGGTTGGTCAAGAGGCGAGGCAATGCACAACAATGCACATGCGACCTAAGCATGCAAGCAAACATACAAACATGCAATATAACTACATGGCACACACAATGCTAACAACATAAAATGCACAACGTATTGAAACATGGCATACACAATGCAAGATGGACTTACACCAATGTGAGTGGACCTCAGCCGCACCCACATCAGTGGCCATAAGATGAAAATGAAGTGCCTCGAAATGCGTGCACACGGGCACGTAAATCGAGGCAATGGCATACGTAATGCAATGGTATGGAAAATGATATGCAAACATGCTAATGGAATTTCAGCACTGAAATGTGGGGAAAAACAGCCCCGAAATGAGGCGAAAACACACCCGATGCATGGAATTAAACCGAAATGCAACATTAGGTACATAAAATGGCTTACAGCTATACAAAGCATGCATGATTGATACATGGAATGAAAAGACAGAAGTAAGGCAGCCTCAAAATAAGCATTTTTTCAGTACAAATCATGGCCAAACAGCAAGCAAAGATAGGGCAACAATGGCATGCAAAAATGGCCCTAAACATGAGATTATGAAGCAACTCACAGCTGCTAACTCCAAATAGGTTAGAGCCCTTCAACAAAATTGAAGAGGGGCCAAAAATAAGCATATTTACAGAACTGTAAAAACCCCAAAACAGTATACAAACATGCTAGAAATGCAATGTAAAATGAGGCTCAAAAGTGGCTATAACACCAAAGCACAAAGTATGCTAAATATCCATCAAACAGCCAAAGGCCCTTAATGAAACATGAAGAATGGGCCAAAATAAGACTATTTTCAGTTCTGTAAAACTCCCAAAAATGGCATCATAATGGGCTGCCAAAGCATGCAAGAAAAAGGGACCAAAGAGGGATATAGCATGAAGTGGCATATGGAGGTCCCAAACAGTGATGAGCCCTTCTTCAATGTTGAAGAGAGGCTCAAAATAAGCCTATTTACAGTTTACATCATGCTCCAAAACAGATCACGTATAGGCCAAGAATAACATGCAAGATAATGGCATTAAAGAGGGGTAGTGAAGCAAGTGCAAGCTACTGCCCTCAAACAGTAAGAGGTCCTCAATCAAACATGAAGAGGACCTCAAAATATGATGATTTACAGTTTGGGTCAGAGCCCAAAAATGCAAGCAACTATGGCTTAGATATGAAGCAAGAAAAGACTAGAAAAGGGAAGAGGAGGACTCACCCTTGAAGACCAGCAAACCAGCACCTCTTGGACCAAGTTTAGGTGCTCCTAAGCTCTGAAGAACAGCCTCAAGTTTCTGCAATGGAGTAAGGATGCCTTGTGCTATGAGTTGATGAAGAAATGGCCCAAGAACAAGGGTGTTTGATGGTTGAATGGGAGAGATATAGTGAGAGATGAAGGGATATATGTATGTATATATATCAAGATATATCTATATATCTCTGGTTTTTTTTGTTCCAAAAATCCAAACCTAGACAAAGGGAGAGGAATGGTGCCTTATATAAGGCAAGGGAAGCCACTTAACTTACAAGCTAAGTAAAGGGAAAGGGGTAAAGGGGTTTCAAGGGCTTTCTAGAGGAAGCTAAAACAGCTGGCAAGCTTCTCCACAGAAGCTTGGCCAAAGGGTTCAAGCTTCCTAGAAGGTTAGGGGGTTCAAAGGGTGTGAAAGGGTGCAAAACAGCCACGCACGTGCATGGGGAAGCAGGTCATGTGCATTCCAGCTGCCACAGTTGGCATCCATTCAAATCTGTAGAATACTCCGGAAGGTTCTCGCTAGCAAAAAGGTCAAGTTCAGCTACTTTAATCTGCCGGTCGGCAATCTATTTTGGCCGGTCGCCATCTTTCTGGCCGGTCGGCAGGAAAATATCTGCTCTGCGGTCCAATTTCCAAACGGACATACTTCTTCATATGAAACTCATTTTTAGGTCATATTGTGTCCAAAATTGAAGCCCCGGAAGTAAGCTTTCCAATGGGCAAACCCAGCCCTGCATCAAAATTCCAACTGTGGCAAAAGTTATGCTTGTTTTTGGGTGAAGGCTGCTCAAGTTTCGCTCAACTGGGAATGATGCCCAACTTCAACCAATCATATTTCCGCCTCCGGAACTCGGAGTTTAAGAGTTTCTTGCATGAAAAATGAAGCCCCGGAAGTCTTCTTTCAACGGTGGTGGCTCATAGATTAAATCCAAAGTGTACAGACAGATGAGCCGTTCAGCGAGGGCTGCTCAACTCGCTTCTACCAGATCCATGCCGAACTTCTGCCCAAACTAGTTTTTTGTCCTTTCTTTCCTCTCTTCTTCAACTCCAAACCCCTAAAACAGTGTTTTTGAAAGATTTTCCTCTCTCCTTGCCGAAGAAACTGAACATTTGCCCTGCACACCTTTCTCCGCCAAGCAAAACATCAGTGGTGCCCAAGTCTTAAGGGCGGTCAAAAATGGGGTGTCTACAATAGGCTCAGTCCACTGCTTGGGCTGTTTGGAGGGTCGGTTGACCGTGGCAACTGCTTTTTCTGAGCCCTGCCTTATCTTTCTGAGTTCTGCCCTCTGAGCCGAACGAGATGATCCCCCACAAGCAAGGCCACCTGAAATGACTCTGATTTCTCCAACAGGTGAGGGGGGATTGTCTGGCGGCCAAGGTTGCTGTGGAGGGCGATCATGGCCTTGGTTAGGTTGGACTGGCTGCCGGGGGGGTACGCCGGCGGTTGTTTCTAAGGGGCTCAGTTCTTTGCCTCTGCTAAGGGCGGGTGTCCGTGAACCGGCTGAGACGTCCCTAACGTATTAAGGTCTCGACCTGATCTTTGAGGTTAACGCACTCATCGGTGTTATGGCCATGGTCCTGGTGAAAACGGTAATATTTGGACTGGTCTTTCCAATTGGAAGGGGTTCGTGAAGGTTGGGGCCATTTGAGGGGGTAGTCCCGCTGGATCTGATTAAGGACTTGTTCCATGGGGGAGTTAAGGGGTGTGTACCGCTCAAATTGACCGGTCGGTCGGGCTGGTGCGGACCGGTCAGCTCTGGGTCGGTCGGTATAGTGTGGTGTTTGGCTATTATACTAGGTTTTATGGGTTCTGAGTCTTTCTTTTTTCTCTGGGGATCGGGTTTTTGGTTATTGGATCTTACCGGGCGGTTAGGGAATCCTCTGTATTCATGTATTTTTGGGCTTTGGAGAGTAGGGCTGCCATGGAGGTCGGGGGGTTTTTAGAGAGGGAGAACAGGAAGTCAGACGACTGCAGACCGGCCATGAAAGCCGTAAGGATGACCTTATCATCGTTTTCCGCCACCTGCAAGGCTTCGATATTGAAGCAGGTAACGAAACTACGCAGGGACTCCCCCTCAGTCTGGCAGATGTTAAGGAGCTGGGTTGCCGGACAGCGCTGGCGCTGGGCTCCAATGAAATGACTGAGGAAGGAGTCGCTGAGATGCTGGAAAGTGGAGACGGTGTCTGCTGGTAACTGGCTAAACCACAGCCGAGCTAACCCCTTCAGTGTCACGGGGAAAGCTCGACACATGATCTCATCAGGGAATGCATGGAGGATCATGAGGGTTCTGTAGGTCTCTAGATGGTCGACTGGGTCCGTCGTGCCGTCAAAAGAGTCGATGGTGGGCATTTTGAACTGGGGGGGTAGGGGTTTGTCTCGGATGGAGGCAACAAATTGTGAGTTTGCTGTGGTAGAGGGTTTATGCTAGATGTTCTGCATGACCCCTTGGAGTTGGAGCTTCATGGCTCGGAGTTCTACATCCCAGAGAGGGATGTTATCACCACCGGAAGGAAGCGGGGGTTGGACGCTACTAGCTTCCCCCTTGGGGGTTGATGCCAGGACCGATGGATGCGGGGGTCGAGGTGGTGGATTTATATGAGGAGGAGGAGGTTGCAGGCCTTCCAAGTTGGGTGGATAAGGCTACGGGATAGTATGGCTCGGGGCTCGTTCTTGGTTGGGCGGAATATCTAGAGGTGGTGGAGGAGGCATAGGAAGGTCCCTTTGGAGTAGAGCATTTATCAGGGCTTGGGTTTGCTCGGCCATGCAGTTGATGCTGTTGGTAAGCTCGATGAAATACTGTAGTGGGTTGTTTGGGTTGGGGGAGTCCGCTTGATGGTCGGCAGCATTTTGGTGAGAAGCCATGGATCTTGTCGTGACCATACACGTTAATGGGTAGCATAAAAAGGTTATTGGAACAGGGTCCCCAACGACAATGAGCACAATTGGCGCGCAGAGCAAAGCGTTCCCACAGACGGCGCCAACTAATGATACAGTTACGATACAACGGGTTCCAGAGGGAATAGGTCGGACTAGTCCACGCTTCTCCAACCGATATCTGAATGGCCAAGCCCACCTGAGAACCTGTACAGGAGTTCAACGGGGAACGGGGAGTCCCCCAGCGAACCCTCCGACGAGCAAGTTAGAGAGAGAGAAGTGGAATGTAGAGATATGGATTAGAGAGATAGAAAAACTTAACCTTCTTCTTGTCTTCAACGCCTGTTTATATCCTTTGGTAATCATTTCATTGTCCCGTCCAACTTGTCATCTTGGCCAAAAGTCTATGTTGTAGCTTACCTTGTTCAGGGTGAGGGCGTGTTGTCCCGACGGGGAGGTGTTGTCGTAATAAATGCTGTGAGGGGCTGCATTAATAGTGATGTGCAGTGGCAATAACTTTGCAGATCTTTGTCTGCTAAGGTGGCTTGCCCTTTACCTGTCACATATCTGAATATCATTGGTTCTTTATGTCATGTTGACTTCCAGCTGTGCTGGGCCTTATCAGTTGGGTTATGCATTGGGCCCTAAGTGGTAGGCTTGGGTTGTTCATAGTGGGATATGGGCTTTATGAGCCTATCCACGTTAGAATCTATTGAGAGTGGCGACAATACTAAACTGCAGATATAACATTGCATTCATTCCCAATCGTGTTTTTCTGCAAAAATAAAAATAAAAAGTTGATTCAATAATTGAGAAACTCAATAGAACTGAGTACAAAAAGAAAAGAAAAGAAAAGAATGTAGCTCATATTGGAAATTGATGGGTATAGCCCAAATAGGTAGTCCAATGGGCCATCCAAATGCTCTTAACCCAATTTAGGTCCAGTGGCCAGACAAAAAGAAGAGACAAGCCACCTCTTTCCTTTTTGTGATTTCTGTGACATGACAACACTGCCATAGCTAGTTACAGATAAACCGTAGGCTTACGGCCAATAAGACAGGGTGAAAAGACATAGACATAAAAGCAATCAAGAGAGGGGCACGAGGAGCGAGGAGTCCAAAAAAAGGTATGAAAGATACAAGTAACTCTCCCTCTCTCTCTACTTCCTCTCCAAGCTTCTATTCTTGCTAGATATTCATCTAACATAACCATTGGTGGGTCCTCAAGAAGGAACCCTACCCTCAGGGTCCTTCCGACTGGACTTGGTGCAGGTACTGATGGGAAGACGAAGTTCGGCCAACCCATGGAGCATCCGGATCTTGTCCGACCCATCTCTTATTCGACAAAACTGCAACATCAGAAATAGAAACAAATTTGAAAATAATAAATATCGAATGAATAATTTCAAGTTTTTAAAATTATTTTTGCCCCAAAAATGAAAAAATCATATGACATTATTGAGTTCATTCATTTATTTATTATTTTTTTGTCAAACTAATTTACAATTTTTTTTTTAAACTCAACCAAACAATATTATTTCTTTGAAGTAACTCACATATACAAAATATTTCATTCATTTTTTCTTTTCCCTCTGTAAAATCTAAAATCTGGGCATATTATAAAGGAAACAAGAGAGAATTATTGAGTTCATTCATTTATTTATTATTTTTTTGTCAAACTAATTTACAATTTTTTTTTTAAACTCAACCAAACAATATTATTTCTTTGAAGTAACTCACATATACAAAATATTTCATTCATTTTTTCTTTTCCCTTTGTAAAATCTAACAAAAATGCTTTGTACCCCCAGTTTTTCAAACCCCCAGTGACTCCCAGTGTTTTCTTATTGGCTGGAATTTTTTTTTTTTTTTTTTTCTTTCTCTCTGCCAATCACAGAGCCCCACGTGGAGTGGGGGTGCTGGGGGTCACCCCCACTGGGGTCCCCAGCACCGATGAAAATCTAAAATCTGGGCATATTATAAAGGAAACAAGAGAGAATCTATTTAACTTGGAGGGAAAAGCTTAAACTTGAATCATCACCCAAGGAAAAACTCCATTTGAAAAAATGTTTTAAGTCAAAAGCAACTGAGAAATTAATAGATAATTTTGATCATTACTCAACTCAAGTTGATCATAAATAATAAATATAAATAAGAGGGCCAACTAATCATAGAAAGTCTATGGATCAACTTTTTTTACTCTTTGTTTTTAAAGTTCATTCCTTTTTTGGGTAACTTTAATGCATGATAAATATATGTTTTCAAAATCATCAGCACTGTGCTAGTTTATTGTGTGAAATGGTTTTACATTCTACAAATTAATAAATATTTATTGTAAGAATTTATATTTTTCTTAATAAGACAAAAAATATAAATAAAAAAAGGAATCTTGTTACGCGTACAGTTTTATTTTAAATTTGTCGTGGTGAAGATGTCAATTTCAATTTTAAAATTTATATTTAAATTTAAATCAAGTAATTGGTGGTCAAATCTTTGTCTTCAAGATCATAAATCCAGACACAACTTATCAAAAATGTTTATATTTTAATGTTTATTGTTGTATCTTCAGTTGACGCGTATGATACAACTTTCACAACCCCACACGTTTATATGATGGTTCCATTTACAAAACAAGAGTTGAAAACAAGAGTTAAAAATAATAAGAAGTTATTGACTTCCAATTTTCTAGAATCAATTTTAATAATTAATTTAAATAAACAAATAGAGAGTATGCCCGTACAACGAAAGGGCATCAATGTCAAATCAGTTAAAATTTTATTATTTTTTAATTTAAAAAGTTATTTTTTCTATTTTGATCTTACATCTTTTTAAATACATTATCTAACAAATTCTCTATTACTTTTTTTATACTATTTAAATATTATTTTATTCATTTTAATTTAGAATTATTTTTTATAAACTCAATACAATTAATTTCAATATATAAAAAGTAGTAGGTTTTTAATATTTGACTAGTGTAATACATTTGTTGAGTTAAAACCATAAAAATTAAAATGGCTAAGAGCATCTCCAACGGTTCACCAAATCTGAGTAAAAAAATGACCATTTTCTCAATCTGATACAGACTGCTCCAATGGTTGTCATCAAAGCAGGGGTCGACCGGTTAGTGTATTTTTTTTTTTTAGCTCTTTGAACCTTTTGACCTGTTTGAACCAAAATATTTGCAAGGGAACTGGTCCACCGGTTGGTCAACCGGTTAGTCGACCGGTTCGTCTCCCCTAATGGTAACATACAGTGAAATGGTGAAATTTGGAGCATGTTCTCATTTTAGTGAAACTTTTGGTGAATTCTCGATTTGATATTGATTTGGTGAAACCGTTGGAGCACCAAAAAGTCATTTTTTCACCAAAATTTAAATCTGATGCCAAGTTTGATAAAGCGTTGGAGATGGTCTAACTGGATAACTAGTTTGATAGAGGTGGGTGTGCTATATTATCACACTTTATCTTTTTATTTTTTAAGGTCACATCACCTCTCTACTTTTCTGCACATCTTTTTATAAAAAGTTAAAAAATACTCTTATTTAGATTATCTCAAACAGCTATTTTAACTAAAAAAGAAAAATAACTAATTTGATGTTGATATTGATACTCTAAGGAATGGTATCACATGATATTATATGAAGAAAGAAAATTAAAAGGTAAATTACATTTACCTCTCTTAAAGTTTGGATAAAATATAATAAGTTCTATAATTTTGACATAATTCTAATTGCCTCCATTTAAGTAAAGTTAAATTGACTGAAACTAATACAAATGGTGTAAAAATACAAAAATAAACAACGTAAATTATACATATTCATATAAAAGAAATGATAATATCATTTTTTTTTCATCTATATAACTAACAAATGATTGAATAAGTGTTGTATTAATTAAAATATCAAGTGAGTTCAATATAATTATATTAAAATTATAAAAAAAATTACTATGTTTTTTTCAAATCACTAGAAATATCAGTATAATTTATTCAAAAATAAAATAATTGGATGAAAGTAATAATAATAATAATAATAATAATAATAATGAGATAAAAGAAAGAGGCTAGAAGGATAAAGTAAAATAGGTGAATTTGTCAAGACTCTTGAGAGTTTAGGTCTATATATAAACTTTATTTTTGTTTTTAGAAAAAAAATAAAAAATTAATACATAAGTTTAAAATATTAATTATTAACATTTATAATATTTTTTATTTTTTGTAAATACTTTTATTGACATAGTGTCAGTGTAATTCCCTTTTTATTTTTTAGTATGGGAGAGGCTTCTCTCCAGTCCAAATCAGATTAGAGAGAGCTGTTGAGCCTCCATGGGCCCACCATGGAGGCCATGTTGATAATCCAGACCGTTCAATGTGTAAAACTTGTCGAGTACTTCATCCCTGTAAAACATCACATTAATTGGATATCTATAGCCACTTGATTAGATCACATTTGCGTTAATCACAAATATAATTTTAAAAATAAATTGTTAACACAAATGTGATCTGATCAAATGGCTATCGATATCCGATTAACGTGATTTTCAACAGAGATGAAATAATCGATGAACTCGACATATTGAATGGTTTAAATTATCGATGCAGCTTCCGTGGTAGGTCTACAAAAGCCCAATAGCACCCTTCAGTTGGGTTTCCCAACTGGAGAGAACCCAATCCCTTTTAGTATATAAGAGGTGTTAATAGGGATGGCAATGGGTCGAGGGGGGGCCGGGGATTACACTTCCCGTTCTCGATCCCCGATGGTGAAAATTTTCCCATCTTCAGCCCCGATCCTCGACGAGGAACCTATCACCATCCCCGGCCCTACTCCCTAACGGGGATCAGGTTTCCTCGACCCCGAACATTCCTCAACCCAGAAAAATAAAATAAAAATAAAAATGCAGGTGACAATGAAGAGAGAGGCTTCGAAACTAAGAGACTAGAAAGTGAAAAAATGTGAGGATAATAAAGAGAGGCCCATGTGTGTGTTTGTGTTTATGTTTGTGTGTGTATGTATATAGCATAGAAACACAGTTCTATAAATGCAGGTGTTCATGTTTGTGTGTATGTGTGTGTATGTGTTGGTTTGATTGCAGCATTTTGTCAAACACTTGCAATGCAAAATATCCATTCATTGCTAATGTGTTTGGGTAAACAAAGAATAAATATGCTTTCCCCAAAGACCTTAATCAAACTAACACAAAACCTTAAATCAAAACAAAAGTATGATTATTGAAATCAAAGAACAAGTTTATTCCATAAAAAATAAATTCTAACCTTTTCTTCCTTTATTTATTCCACAGCCAAGATTCATTGATCGAGAGGGGACCCAAATCTGATGGGTCTATAGAGAGAGTGTGAGAAAGAGAGAAGTCCAAGTGTTGAGGTTAAAAACCCTAAACATATATATATATATATATATATATACGGGGATGGTTCGGGGACGGTTCGGGGACGATCTAGGGCGGGACCGAGCTGGGGCTAGGGTAGGGGAACCTATTAACATCCCCGTCCCAAAGCTGTCAAGGATCCATTTTTCAATACCAACCCCAGCCCCATGGGTGGTAATTTTTGAAGAAAACTCGGCTTACTAAGGTGGGGCGGTTCGAGTCCCCGTCGGACTGGATTCAAATTGCCATTCCTAGATGTTAATGTATAATCTCATACTTGGTTACATGAGGGGGGAAATATCCATCCAACCTATTAAAATTGAATGGATTAAATTAATCCGTCATCAAATAGACAATTTTCATGGTCTGAATAGATAGATGTAGATGTATTTTTTTTTTTATTTTGTCTAAATTCAGATAGATGGCCAATGGGAGGCCACCTGACTGAAATTGATTCGCCAACACCCTTAGGAAAATAATATTATGCTTTGTGTGTTAAAAAAATGATATTTTATTTATTAATTATTTTATAAAATATGAAAGTTGGGCCTTATTTTTATTTTAAAAAAATGAAGAATAAAAATTTTAAGACCAAATAAAGTTCAAAACAATAAAGAGAATTATGGAAAAATAGTTTAAAATTGTAAAGTCTAAACCACCAACTTGCACAACCTGTTTAATTTCGTATCTGCTAATTAAGTAAACGGTTGTAGATTAAATTTTTTCAAGCCTCCTAAATTTAGACGGATGACGAATGAAAGGTCGCTCGACCTAATCCAATCTGTGAGAATCTCTAGTTTACCCAGTGAAATTCATATTTGTGTTGTATTTGGAAGACAATATAAGAGTGATGTTAAATCTATATCTTATCAATATTTAGGAGGTATTTGGAATGATTTAAATAAATATATTTTTTGATTTTTTATATAAAGATGTTTCACGACCCAAATCTAGTACCTAGAGGTTCAGCGTTGCGACAAAATAATAACTGAAATCCTAATAAATTAATAGTGCAACAAAGTGAAATAAAAAGAGTGCCCAACACTTAATTTAATCATAAAAAAAAATATACATTGGAGCTTCTATCTAATCAAATTGTCAGAGCTGAACAATGTCTATAAAGTGCTTTGTACCTACAACACTTGTGTCTTTTAAACTATTGGAGAGTATATTTAATTCCTTTATTTTCATTTTGGGAGTTTTTGAAGTTGTTGTATCTTGGGTTGGAGGTGTACGATTCGATCTAAACTTGTTGGGATTCTTCGTTCATGCTTGTTTACATTGAAAAGTCCTTTGGGAACTTAGAAAATCTGTTCTGGTGTTGACACTAACCTTCCTGAGGGTCGACACCACCTATCTGCCTTATCATTAGTGTCTTTGTTGGTTTTTAGGGTCGACACCGGGGGCGCTAAGGGTCGATTCTTCCCTTGCTGTTTTGTTTTGAGTTGCATACTGAAATTTAGGGTCGACACCACTGGTTCCAAGGATCGACTATTGTCATATGCACACATTAGTGTCTCGGCTTTTCTTCTTGAAGAGTCGACACCTCTGTTTGAAGGGTCAACCCCTGTAAGTAAATTTCCAAATTTTTTGGTTCAGTTTTAGGACTCTACTTTTGGTAGTTTGATTTATTCTTTTCTTTGACTTTACGGCTATTATTCTACCACTATAAAGGCTCCAAATACACTTTTCTCATTCACTTTTTCTTTTTCTCTATCTCTTTCTTCTTTTCACCGTGAATCTCTCTCTCTCTCTCTCTTAGAAACTCACATTTTTCCACTTAGATCTCTAGATCTACTCGCGTAGAGGCATCTTTTCACTTTGGTCCTTTGAGAAAGATTGTAGATCTCGTCAAGGGCTTTCTTTTGATCTAAGAGTTTTGCCGTTTCTTCGACTTTGATTTTCTTCGAGTTCTCCTCTCCTCTTTAAGAGGTAGGGTCTATTTCCTAAACTCAATATGAGTTCAGTAACATATTTATGGCGTATTTTGTTATGTATATTTGGTAATCATTTAGTATGATTTTTATTCTTGTGACTTGTTATTTCAAAGGATCTATGGATTTGGGTGTTTTGGATTGAACTTGGGGTTTAGATTCGAAATATAAAAGAGAGATTTTCAAATGAGTTCTTGAAACAAGTGATGATTTTGTATTAATGTTGAGATATATTAACATGATAGCTTTCCTTTACTCAAAAGTGATTTTGAAAGAAAATGAGGTTTTGTTCTAAAAACATGAGTTTTGGCTTGTGTTGGAAAAATATATAAATAAAGTTGACTTTGTAAGAGATGGAAAGAAAATGGTTGTTAATTACTCTTTTGAAAAATATATCTATATTGATATCTTTTGATTATTGCATTAGAGATAACAGTTTTAGCTATCAGTGGAGGATAGCATTGCCGTGTAATGGAAATTGCATGTGCATTAGGCAAACTTGAAATCATTCATATTACGGAGCATGTAATGGATTTTTGGATTTAAAACCGTATGCTTGGAAAAAGGTTTTGGAAATTCTTGTTTTATGTTTTGGAACATTTGCATTGTTTTCAAAAAATAATATTTTGAATCACGCGTATTGTATTATTGGAAATAATAAATAAAGTGGTAAAGCTATGATGGGGTGTTAAAGCAGAATTAAGTTGGCCTATATATCCATAATGAAAGACCTAAACCCGCACGGTATGTGTCGAGCCTTCCGGTTAGCACTGATAAAAATAACCTTGTAACTTGTATAGTCACTCGTATGAACACTAGCCCTGTAGATTTACCCATTTTATTTATTATCGTTTTGACTTGAAAGAATGTTTTGGAAAAAGGTTTTAGCGATGTATTCGCATTTGATGTAGTAATATATTTGCTGGTTAATATTGAGATACATGAATTGGTTTTTGGAAAGAAATTTTATATCAAATAGATGTTTTGAACTCGGAAAACGTTTTGATTAAACGTAAGGTTTTGGTAATTGGAAAGAAAATATCTTGTTGAGTAATCAAATGGATTTGAAAATGTATTTGGGCATGTTGTATATATGTATTGCATCATGATCATTTATACTGATGGAACATGTTTAGTTTTTGAAATATTCTTTACTGGGTTTTATGCTCACTCTACGTGGCTGAAATATTTTCTCAGATGTACATGTATGGATGTAGATTGTGACGTGAAGCTGTGTTCGAAACCGTATAGGGTGGTCCTATTATTTGTAGGCAAAGGGCCATCTATGTTATTTACTGGCCGTGTGTCATTCTTGTAAAAGTTATACCCTTGTGTACGATGTAAGCCTCAAAGAATTCAATTTAATTTATAATATCTGTGTATGTTTTAGTTATAGAACATCTATTCGACTTAGATGTTGCATCTAAGAATGTGTGAAATCGAATAAGCACATGTATTGTGTGACTATATATTATATTCATTTGCATGAGAGTTGTTATCTATTGTTTATCGTGGGGTGGTTTATCCACATGAGTTGGACAGTGTAAATCCGGGGTGTGACAATGTCTACCCCACGTACTGATCCTGACATGTCACCTAAAAGTGATAAACAACTATAAGTACATGACAGAGTGAGAAATATTATACTAAGAGCATATGGGTATAAAAATCACCATGGATAATTATTGGGCTAAACATATAGAGTATATAATACGAAAATCATTTGACATATAATACAAAAATCATATAAGCAAAATAATCATAACCACATAACAGAACAGAACAGAACAAAACAGATGTATAGACTAAAGAGATGACTCGTATGAACTCTAGAGGTGGTCCCACAATAGTATAACACTTAGCTCCTCACAACACTTTGCTCTATACTAGAAATTAGAGAGTCAGTGGATCCATGACAGACAGAGGGTCACAAAGTAACAAATCAGAGGGCCAATGATTATTTAAGTCTTCCGATACATAGGACCCCCGTTGTGGTACTTATAAAATAATTATTCAAAAATATATTTAATAAACGATTATATCCATGAGTTTCCTTTTTAAGCAAATAGAGTTTATTTAACAAATAATATACTTTAAAAACTTATTTACAAAACATAATTTACATAAAAGAAGTTAAAATAGCTCAAAATATAATAAATCTCACCTCAATATTAATTCATAATTTTCCCTTCTGTCTACTCTCCAGAACTTCTTCCCTCGCTACACTTCCTTACTCCACTCTTCCACTTTCGTTTTGTTGCCCTCCATTCCTTCATAATATATCCTCTATATATAAGAGATCAATTTGCTCAAAATCATAGTTGCCTGCCTAAGCACATTGCATACCACATAATATATCCTCTATATATAAGAGATCAATTTGCTCAAAATCATAGTTGCCTGCCTAAGCACATTGCATACCACGTGGCACTATATATTGCATACCAGATGGCACCACAATGCATACCACATGATGCCACGTGTTTGCCCGAATACTTGATTATCAAAAAAAAAAAAAAATGATGCCACGTGTTTGCAATTCATTCAGTAAATTGCAAACCTCCCTCCTAATTACACTTTGCCTCAGAATATATATATATATATATAATTACATTATCATCCCATAATGATCTCTAATTAAATTACACTTTAATACATACAACCATAAAATGAAATATGGTTTTTGGAGTAGTAATTTAACCAACGATAACAAATTTAGCTTAATAAATTATTATATAATTTTTCAATAAATGTATTATTTAGGTTGTTATAAGGTGTACAGAAAAATAGAAATAATGTAATTCAAATAAATATAATTATATAGGTTATGCCAAACACTCCCTTAAGCTTTGTTTGGCAGGTGCTAAAATAGCACATACTAGTTTAGCGCATTATCTTATATGGGTTATAATCATCTTATTTGGGTCATATCACCTCTCTATTACATCACTTTAAACTTAACTCATAATTTATATTTTTTTCCATAAAAATCTAAAAAATATAAGCCTATTTTGAGAAATTGATTAAAAGCCACTTCTTAACTTTTAACTCACCTCCTTTCCTTACAAAAAAGTTAAAAAAAACAAAAAAAATTAACTTTTAACCCTTTTTTTCTAAAACACTCCATCATAATATAACACTTATCAAATAACGCTTCAAATAAAAAATCTCGTATTGAAGTGATGTAAAATGTCATTAGCGCTTTTCCAACATAAATGAATATGTCGGGATGGTTCAATAATTTTGATTCCATTTTTTTTGGTTTAATTTTTAGAATTTTCTAATATAATAGGAGCTGAAGAGCAAAAAAAAATATATTTAGCTTATGTTTGGGAAGAAGGATTGGGTTGGGTTTAGGATTATCTTAGCCACAAAAGATTATTTTAGCCACAAAAAAAAAAAAAAAAAAAAGTTTTTTGGTATAATAAAACAAAACATCACATTTAACCCATATTATATTCTTTCTTTTACAAAAAATCAAAAAAAGTTAAAAAAATTCTTTCCAAACGATGCTTTTTAGTCTCAAGTTAAAATAGCCAAAAAACAAAAAAATAAAAAAACCAACCTACTTTCCAAACGAACCCTTAACAAATTAAGGCCTTGTTTAGGATAAACTAAAAAAGCCAAAAAGTCAAAAAAGTTAAAAAAAAATCTAAAAGTCTATACTATCCAAGGGTAGTTTGTAAGAGAAGTCACTAAGGCAAAATTATTATTTTGCCCTTTAAATTCAACTACCCAAGAAGTCAAAAAATTAAAGGTCGAAAAGGTAAAATGATCATTTTGATTTTACTACACATCTTTTTGTAAAAAATCAAAAAAATTATTCCAAACATACAATTTTTTTCTCTACTTTTTTAACCAAAAAGTTAAAAAGTGCACATATATAATACATCCCAAACAACTACTAAAAAGTCACTAGGCCTCTTGTGAGGATAAAAAATAAGTTGTTTATTAAGTCCTCGTTTGGTAAATATTTTTGGGCTAAAAAAATACGAAAAAACAAAATAAGTTATATAAGCCAATAAAACAAAATATCGCATCTAAATCATAATTATTATATTTTTTCTCTCACAAAAGTCAAAAAAATCCAAAAATAAAAACTAAACGAGGCTAAAAAAATTGTAATACAAAAAAATTAACTACCGTAGTTAATGTCAAACGTAACTTAACTTATTAATTTATTTTTATCACATTACATTTTTATTTTATTTTTGTGTATATATATATTTTTGTAATAAGTAAAAAATTAAAAAAATAAGTCATACCGATAAAAATAAAAAAATAAAAATAAAAAAATTAAGAATCATTTGCTCAGCCTTTACGAAAACAGTGTAGAGGGCTACGCCATAATTTCTCTTAGCTAAATATAAAAATGTCAAATTCAAGGTACTCATTTTCAAACTTGTCGCCTAGTGTGGCTGTGGATGTGGGTGTGGATTATAAAGAAAAAAAGTGCTTTGAATATTATTTTGTTATTTAATAAAAAAATATAAAAATCTTAGTTGTTTTAGTGGTCTTTTGGCAAGTTGGGTTGAAGGTTAAGTTTGCAGTTAAAAAAGTTAGGTGACTTTTTTAGTTGTAGAATCATTTGTCAAGTTTAAAAAAGTTATATATAAAATTATAATTATATTTTTTATATTATTTAAGATTATATATGGATAAAAATATAAATTTTTTAAATTAGATAAGATAATTTAATTATTTTATTGTGATGTGATATTATTAATAAATATTAATCAAAAAATTTAAAAGTAAATTTTAACTATCCTTCTAAATCATCTTTTAAAAAAGTCAAAAAATTTAAAAAAAAAGTCAAAAATTAATTTTTTATTATTTTTCCAAAACATCTCTTAGCCATATGCGTTAAAGGGTAGCTGTTAATTATTATTGTCCTTCCAATTCCACAATCTCGAGTCATAATTTTGACTGGCAAATGATTAACACCTTGTTATCATAAAATTTTAAAAATACTAATTATCCATATATATTGTTTTTATATTAAAAACTCAAACACAATGGCATACTAATTATATTTTTAGAGTTATTAATCAAAATAATGTAATTTATAAAAAGCATTCTATTAATTAAGGCACATATTAAAAATTTATAAATTTTGCATAAAAACATGTACAATAGAAAATTTACCATTTTTCAAAATCTTCTTTACTGGTGTCCTAACACACGTTAACAAAACCATTTAGGGTTCATTTAGGATGTGTGTTGGTTTTTTAACTATTTTAGTTTGGGGTTAAAAAATTTCGTTTGAGATGGACTTTTTAAATTTTTTAACTTTTGCGAGAGATAAAATAAAATGATTATAACTTGGATGTGATATTTTGTCTTATTAATTTTTTAGTTTATTTTATTTTTTTTTATGACTATTTTAACCAAAAAACCCTAGGTCTTTTCTGCTCAAACGTGCTCTTAGTAATTTTCAATGATCAAAGAATTACTTGGGTTTGAGATTGGCTTTTTTGTGTTTTTTTTTTTATTTTTTGAATTTTTTGAATTTGGAAAATTTGTTTAAAAAAATTAATTTTATGTAAGTAAAAAAATTGATGTAGCATTTGATTTTTTAGCTGATAATAAATAAATTTTGAATAAATTACAAATATATTCTTGAAATTTGCTTAAAATACGGATTGTTCCCTTGTGATTTTAAAAATTACAAATACCTTATTGTTAAAAATTCTTATTTAATAGAATTAACTAAAAAATTGAAATTTCTAATTATTCTCGTATACAATAATAAAATTACCTGAATTATTAATTGAAATATAATTCTGACATCATTAAAAAATTATTAATTGACTTGACGATTTATTAATAAAATGAGTCATTTGTTATGAAATTAAAACCTCAGAGATAAGGATATAATTTTCAAAACTATAGAACATGATTCGTATCTATACTATATATTAAGTAAAAAGGGGTTTTTAACCTCAAACCTTGTGGGAGCTCCAATCTCCCAATCTAAATTTTTTGATTTTTTTATTTTAAAAAAAAAGCTTTAGCATTTATTAACTTCTCCCAACCTCCAAGTCTCACTCTCATAATAACACATTTGTGGGTCCCACACCCATGTGAGACATTTGGTAAAACTTTTGGTAGAATATTTGGGGTCTCTAGCATTACTCATAAAAAAAATTCTTTGAAATCCAACACATGAATTCCTTGAAAAGTCCCAACACATATGATTATTATCCCTCATAATAACACTTTAATGTATTAAGAACAAGCATAAAAAGAATTTCTTGAAAAGTTCAACACATATGATTATTATCAAAATATTAAACTTTAATATAATATAATAAAAAAAAGAAGACATTTAATTCCTTGAAAAGTCCAACACATATGATTATTATCAAAATATTAAACTTTAATATAATATAAAAAAGGAAAAAAAGAAGACATTAAAAAAAAAAGACATTTAAAAATCGCAATTCACATATATAGATAATTGTAAATATATTAAGAAAAATGGGTTTCTAAACCCCAAGCCTTATGGGAGCTCCAATCTCTCAATCTTAATTTTCTAAATTTTTGATTTTAAAAAAAAAAAGCCATCAGCATTTATTGATTTAGTCAAAATCTCCTGATCAGCATTTATTAACTTTTTTCAATCCACATGCCTGCATTTATTGATTTGGTCAAAATTCCTAATTAGCATTTAAAATCCCCTCATACAAATAATTATAGATAAAACCCGTGCATAGTTACTGCAGTAGCATTTTTAATTTCTCCTGTACACTATGGTTAGTGATATGATTGTTAAATTATTTTTATAAAAAATCTTAAAAAACATAATTTATATATTAAAAAAAATTAAGACAAATATAAATATGTATAATTATCCTGTACATAGTACGGGTGATAAACTAGTTTGAAACAAATTTCGAAAGGTATATTTATAATTTACTCATAAACTTTTTATTTTACCTAGACTATGATGATTTGATAACTTATTATTCGAAGTCAAATATATATATATATATATATATGATTAAAATTACATTTTTAAAATACACTTTAAAAAAATTTGTTTAATTGATTGTAAAACTATGTTTAAGGCCTCTTTTTGAGAACTGCAAAAAAAAGTCAGCTTATTGATTTTTTAATTCACAGCGCCAAACAGGCCTCAATGCCAAATCTTGGGACCCAAGCAACTAGGTTTTGGCTCCTTCACAATCTCCCTCTACAAAAGCCCCCACTTTCTTTTATCAGCCCCGCCTCACTCCACTCCACACCCAAAGGGTAACAACCTCTCTCTCTCTCTCTCTCTCTCTCTTAACTGTTCACAACCAATTCTCAGAAATGGAAATCAATCCCAGGTCCCAACCAAAATTAACCATTCCACCAAGGCGGCGGGGACAGATCAAGCTCAGGATTCTCGGCATAATCGCCAAATCTGCGCTGTCCACCGCTGCAAAGGCCGGCGAGCTCGTAAGAAGAAGAAGAAGAGAAGATGGAGGAGGAGGGCCTCTGAGCTCAACCACCACAACCCCACATGAGACACCAAGTGGGTACAACTCTGATGACCATTCTGATGGGTGATCTGCTCCCAATTCCGTGAATTTTGAGCTTGCTTCTTGTTGTATAGTTGATACGTGTGGAACAGAGGTTCTTGACATTTCTGGGTGCCTCTGTTTCAAGTTTTTCTCTGGGTTCTCATGGATTAGATAGATGATTTGTTTAATAGTAATTTTAGTTTCTGGGTTAGAAAAGGGTGAGATTGAAGATGACGACCAATTGAATTTGGTTTTCTTCTTCTAAACCCGATTTGTTTTGCAGTTGATACGGAGATGCAAAGTGTTGTAATTTGCAAATACGACGGAGATGTAAAGTGTTGTAATTTGTAAATACTTGTGTCTTTGGTTGCAAAATTGTGTTTAACCTTTTTTTGTGTGTGCGCGTGTGTGTGTGTCTAGATCCTTGAATTAATTTTAATAATTAAATTGTGTTGTGATAACTCAATAACATAACTTTCATTTTTCTGGAATTATTTTTAATAATTAATTTAAATAAAAAATAGAGAGTTTGCACGTGCAATCTGAGTAATGGTATCACATGCTATGATATGAAGAAAGAAAAATAAAGGCATATCTGGTTTTATTTTTTGAAAATTATTTTTAAATTTTATTTAAAAAAATAAAAATTAACTTGATAAAAATAAATATCAAAAAGATATTTTTAAATTTTAAAAAAATTACTTAAAAGATAAAATTATATAAAAATGATAAGTACTTCTTATTCTTTTCTTTTTTTATCAAATTCATTTTTAGTGATTTAGAAAAAAAATTAAAAAAAAATTCTAAAAATCAAATAAAAAATAGTAGTTGGATGGAAGTAAAAGGAGAATGAGAAAAAATGAAAGAGACCAGAGGGGCAAAGTAAAATAGGCGAATTTGTCAAGATCTTGAGAGTTGGGGGCCCTAAATTTCGGGGCTCGAATGCCCCGAAATTCCATTTTAGGTATAAAAAAAAAAAAAGGAAAAAAGAAAGAAAAAAAAAACAGTTTCCAAAATTAGAAATTAGGGGCATTAGGGGCAAATTTTTTAGGGCCACCAATCATTTTTGCAAAGTAAAATAGGTGAATTTGTCAAGATCTTGAGAGTTTAGGCCCTAGGTCTATATAGACCTATTGGTGGTGTTTGGGAACTTGGGTTTGGGAATTTTTTTGAATTTTTTCACTACAAGATAAAAAGTTTTACAAAATCAAAAAATAAATCTCATAATTATTTCACTTTTTCTCTCACAAATATTACATCCAACCACAAAAAAACTCAATTATCTTCCCAAACGCAAAAAAAAAATTTCTCCAATAATATCCTACAACTAAAAAAACCTACATAAAAATACACTTTCCAAACATCCACATTATTTCTATTTTTTAGCATATAAGTGAGGAAATGAGGTTATTGCTGTGTTAAAGGTACAATGGTAATTATTGTATCTCAATTTAAAATGTATTATGGGCTTATTTTTATTATTCGAACCGTTCAATTTGTAAGATTTGTTGCGTACTTCATGCCTACTAAAAACTACATTAATCAGATGTCAATGACTATATGATCGATAACTAAAAATATATATATAACAAGTTTTTCTTTTGAGAAATAACATAAAAAATATGCAATTCGATCATATAGTTATTGATATCCGATTAATATAATTTTAGGTAGACATGAAGTACTCAACAAATTTTACAAAATGAACCGTTCGAATCATAAAAATAAACCCATAATACACCTTAAATTGAGGCTCAACAGTAGCAGTGACCCATCTCCTATAAGTGATGGTGGTCATCTATAATTCCATTAATTAAATATGAGTAACTATAGCAGCTTTTAACTTAATTTAAGTTAAAACATTGTGTTTGGTGCAGCTTAAGTTAACCAGCTTAACGTAAATCAAGCTATTTCTTAGCTTATCTCAAAAGCTAGTTAGAGAGTACTTAAATTTTTTACTTAAGCGTGCAACTGGTGTGAAGAGCTAAAATTACCTAAATGCCCTCGTCAATACCCAAATATTAATATTAATTAAAAAATAAAAAATTGTATATTTCTGAAGAAAAAGAAAAAAATCAATATTAATTGAAATTAAATATTAATTGGTGTTAATTATTAATAAATTCATATTGTATAGCTTTATATTAATTAAAAAACAAAAAAATTGTATATTTCTGAAGAAAAAGAAAAAAATCAATATAAACTAAAAAAATCAATATTAATTGCTATTAATTATTAATAAATTAATATTTTATACTTTTGTAATGAATTAATTATTAATTGATATTAATTAATAACAATTGTTGATTATTAATATTAATTGATACTAATAAAAATTAAATATTAATATTAATTTATACTAATTAATAATTTTAATATTAATTGAGAATAATTAAGTCATTAATTGATACTAATTAATAATTTTAGTATTAATTGATACTAATTAAGCAATTAATTGATACTAATTAATTTATAATGAAAAATAATTGTGATAATAATACTTCCATTACATTTTTAGCAAATGCTTCAATTTTTATATTAATTGATACTAATTAATACTAATTATATTAACTTTTATTAATGAAATATATATTTTTAAATTAAAACTGAAAAAAAATGACAAAATAATCATTTTTATATCATATAAGGACAGAAAAGACAATTATACAGTAAAAAGTTATTTTACAACTTATTAACCAAACACTACTCTGCTGCTTAAATCTATAATCTCATAGTTGCACCAAACAAGTTAACAAAGATTCATATTTATGTTACGTATGAGAGATAATATAGGAGTGATGTTAACTTTATGCCGTTGTTAATACTTAGGATTTGGGAAAACATAAAAAGTCACCCTTTTGTTTGGGCGGTGGATGGTTTTTTTTTTTTTTTTTTGTATCCGTCTTGACAAACTTTAAAAGTTTTTAAAAAATTAAAAATTCCACAAAAAAAGAATAAAAAACAAAAATAAGCTAAAAAATCAAGTATATTTGATTTCAGTTTTTTAAATTTAATTTTCTAAAAATTGAGTTTTTTATTTTTCTTGTTTTTGTATTTTTGGTGAATGTTTTTTAAATTTTAAACAATTTTTTTACTTTTTTAATTCATCTTACTTAGATGTATCTAAATAATAGAATATTTGTGAGAAAATATTTTTAAAAATTAATAAATGCACAAAAATAAGTCATATGTACTAAATTTTTATTTTTTTTTGTATTTTTTGGTATTTAGTGTATTTTTTTTAAAAAAAATTCACAAATATTATATTTTTTAAGTGTATTTATGTTACGTGTGTCTAAAAATTTTTAAAAAAAAACTTAAAATATTAAAAAAATCATTGAAAACATTAAAATATGAAAAATAAAGATGTAAATTTTTTTGAAAATTAGAACCAAACAAGCTGAATTATTTTTTTCTTTTTTTCTTTTTGTCCTTTCAGATTTTTTTTTCCTTCAAAATTGACTAACAAAAAATCATAAAAAAGCAAATTTCAAACCTATTTATAAAAACAAAAATGATTCATCTCCCAAATTCCTCTCCCAGGCCCTATATGCCCCTCAAATGGGTAGCAAATGACTTCTTACAGGTCAGAAACCCATTCGGGTAAAGGGGGATTGTCATGACCCAAACCCCGCCTCATAAGGGTCGGTGAAGTGACCGGCCAGTAATCCGTAATTATCAAAGGCCTTCATATACAAATCAAAATAATTAGGGCTAGCGGAAGCTTGTATTATAAACCAAATTGTCCATTGAGTTGTGATAACTATATGAACAAACACATAATTACGTTAATTTACTCATTGAGTAATACATACATCTCAACAGGTACAAAACATTCATCTTCATATATACGTATATCAAAATATTAACATCATGATCAAAAACTTGACAACAGTCTTCTAGTTCTAGCCTCAACTCGAAGGCAACAAAACATAACTCCAAAGCTTTAAGCAGTGGCTCAGCTAGAGGGTTCTTTCTAGGCTTGTACTTCATGTCGCTCACTTATACATATATATACACAAACAGTAAGTTAAAACCCAATGAATAGCATTAAAGTAAAGAGATTAGCGAACGAATTCCAAACATTGCATAAGCATAGCACAAATCATATCAAAATCATTCTTATATCAGAACATAATAGTGGTATATCCAACAGAACATATCATATATCGTCTTCCAACTAGAGTAATTGGTTCCGGATACTGATTAAACACATCTCACCACAATGAAGTGGCTAACGAGATCTCTTAATCACTTATTTGTCATGGACCCGCATTAACATGCTGCTCCCCATGACTCGAGACCATTCCTTGGATGTCACAATAGATTCAAAATTAGATATTCGTTCACTTTAACAAAATAACATTTCAAAAAACATAACATATCCAATAGCAGTTCAAATATATTTCATAAGAACATATCTTTACAGTAATATTACTCAAAATGCTTGATTGGTGATACACCTCAACGGCTCAACCTGCAGAAATATATCCAAGCACAACGAAACACATCTATATAACAAGGAAAATGTGTTTTTGAATTGGGATGGGACATGTATCCAAATTGGCATACATAGATGAAGGGCTGATAAATATTGTACTAGAAATCAACAATTGAGGTCACACCTACCTTTTCTTTGGTTTCTTCTTTTTTTAATTTTTTTTAAATATTTTCTATCATTCTCTATTCCGTCTCACCTTTCTCTTCTCAGATGTCAAATTTCAAACACCCCAGCCCCCCACCCACATTTCTCTCTTGACATCTTCCTCACAAACCATCGCTCTCTCCATGTCTCTACCATGGGTTTGTAAGCAAAGAACCCCTTCAGTTGAATTCGTCCAAGAATATCCTATCAAAGCTCAAGTTTGTTTCTGTTCTATCTAAATCTCTCTTTAATTTGAAAATGCTAAATCTAAACTTCATTTATAGTTGGGTTTCGATTGTGTCTCTAATATATCTTCATATTCTGTCTAAATCTCATTTATAGACATGTCTGTAAACTTCATTTACAAATATTATTCCTATTCTATCTAAATCTCTCTTTGATTTGAAGGCCTTTGATTTTGTGAACATGTGTAAGGTTTTGATGGCGATTTCTCTCTAAATCTGTCTAAGTTTTATTAGTGGTTGGAGCACAATGTCTTCTCTCTTAATCTCCCTTTCTCTCTATTACATACGGAACACATTATTATTATTATTATTATTATTTTTTCCTTCTTATTGTTCAGATTCATTCTTAGCTTTCAGTTGATAGAACTCTCTAATTTTTTTTTCAATATTTGATTACTTTGATCATGTCATTCAAATTGAACGTAGATTTTTTGGTTGAGCTTAATTTGAATTATGGTAGGAATTTATATTGTGAAGATGTTAATCTGTTGTATTTTCTATAATTATCCATTTTCAGTCCTCTTTCTCTTTTGAACATGTATGTGTGTTTTACACAATTTATTTACTAAAAGAAATTAGGTTTTAATGTTTAGCTAATATTTGTTCGAGTCAAGAAATTTTCTTCGGTTTGTGATGTGGTGACTAGCCGATGTATGATGAAATGCCTACTCTAAAATGGTGATTTTTTGAGAAAATTTTGTGATTTTTTTCTTTCTTTCTATAATCTATTGTTGGTTAGAATGGTGGAAGTGTCTGTCAATTGTAACATTTTTTTCATATATAGTATGCGATTTCATGGTGCACAGTCTTTTACTTTATTTTTATTTTTTTGTGTAGTTTTAGAGGATTTGAGAAGTGAAGGAATTGAATTTGCATGGAATCATTCCAGCAAAGACCTGACAATCCAGAGGTTGTGTTGTGAAATTCATGTAGTCAAGACCATAGAAATATGAATTTTTTTGTGTATGGTTGGCTTTGGCTTTGCTCTGTTCATTAAAATACGAATTTGCTCTTAATCCGTTCGATTTAAAAAATCATCTTCCTTTTTATTTTTGATTCAAAATTAGCTTTTGTTTTTCTGTTAAATTTTAGTACTTTGATTATTCTTGCATTGCTCTTTAGTACTTTGATTATTCTATTGATTAAAGTATGAAATATGCTTTATCATTTTCCCTACCCTTCTTTCTTGCTGCTGTTTGTAGTTTAAACAACTATTTATAGTTAATGTTTGGAGTCAAATTCTTTGAAGCAAAGTACTAAGTGATTAATGTGTTTTATTGATAGTTTCAGTTAAAAACACAAATCATTTTGATAAATTGTTTAATTTTAGTAAAATTTGGTGGCGGAAAATGATTAGTGGGTTATTGGTTTGGCATATGTATATCTGTGTATTTTTTATTAATTCCTTGAATGTGATATTTTATTCATGGTATATGAATTAGTTTTAGAACTTTGCAATTTCATTTAAACTTCTTTTAGGTCAATTAAATTCAAGAAAGCTTATTCCATTGATATGTTTGATTCCATTTAAGTATCTATTGATTGCTTCGTTTGATTTCACTTGGTGAATTAAAATAAGCTATGTATTGCTAGCTTTCCATGAACAAAAATAACTTTTGTATTGCTTGGATTAATATGTAATTAGTGAAGTTAACTTTCATAAAAATTACAAGTTTTGGCAATACTAAACTGCAGCGACCTCTAAAATTATAGATAATGTAAGTTGTCTTTTTCAAAAAAATCTGTTTCATAATAAGTATTACACCCTTATTATTATTTTAATTTTACATCTCATATATAATTTTCTTATTATAATTTTTTTTTTCTCATTTTTTATAGCTAGATGGAGACTTACAGCGAACTGTAATATTGGGTCCCTTTACTCATCTTCTTATAAAATTTTTGAATATATAAATTTTATCTTTGCACATATCAGCTACTCATTTACCTTTGTATGTATAGGTTCAATGTCTTCAAGAAAGAAATATCGGTGTCGTGATGAGCGGGATCTTAAAATCTCTGGAGTTGAAAAGGACTAGTATAGCTAGATTTTTTTTATGGCAATGTGCTGAGGTAATTTATGTCTCAAAGTATTCTGATATGTATATTTCATACTATTATACTACTTTTATCATTTTCATAAATTACAAGTTGATATGAAGACTTTTTGGAAATTGATAAGGTGTTCGTAAGAATTGTGGAAAAGAACAAATTTGAAGACATTGTTAAACACATATTTTTGTAAAATATACACATTTTGTAAAGCAGACAATAGCTATGACCCACTTTTTGTAAAGCTTTCCACCGATGTCGACTTTGTTGCATTTCCAATATTTTTGTAGAGCTTTTTATTCTTGAGAACTATATAGCTAAGTTTGGCTTAAGTGTATTTGATATAATGTTTGTTTGGGTTATGTGGTGGAAATCTTATTTTATTTTTTTACCTCCAGTTAATTTAATGGCTTTATTTTTGTCTAAAGATGCACACGTTAATTTGGGACATCTCTGTGTTTTTAGGTGTGTTTGTATTTTGTTTGGTTAAGTTCTTCTTTGTTTTCATGCATAATTGTTGATTTCTCATCTACAACATGTTTCTTTGCTAGAACAGGTTTCATGCTTCTTTGTACCAATGAAATGTATCTAAGGTCAGTTGCTTCTCATGCTCCTTTTGAAAATTCAGTATTGTTTGATATTATTCTGCTTCTGAAACTCCATACCTTTTGTTTTCCTTTTGTACTTATAAATACACAATTTGTGGATTTGAGCAATATATTTTTGGTACATATTAATAGTTGGAGCTATTTGATGTTTCTTTAAACTAGTTTTTGTTTTTGTTGCAATGTCTGTTTGTAGCATTTCATTACACCATATTAACCCATTAAAGGCATCCTAATTCTTTAATAGGGTAATTGGCTTCCATTGGGTATAAAATTAATCAATAAGGAAATAAATTCTTTAATAGCATTTCTTTAATGGGGAAATAAATTTTTTAAGATTTAATATTTTCATTTCTAAGTTATTGAAAATGATATGATGAAAACAAATCCATTTATTTCCTATTGCATAATATTTGTTTAGGGTGCAATGCAATATGTCATATGGTTGCTTGGTCTAATTATGACTTACATTGGCTTCCATTGGGTATAAAATTAATCAATAAGGAAATAAATTCTTTAATAGCATTTCTTTAATGGGGAAATAAATTTTTTAAGATTTAATATTTTCATTTCTAAGTTATTGAAAATGATATGATGAAAACAAATCCATTTATTTCCTATTGCATAACATTTGTTTAGGGTGCACTGCAATATGTCATATGGTTGCTTGGTCTAATTATTACTTCCATTTTTTTATTTTTTTTAGTTTAACAAGGGGAGCTCTGTTTTTGGTTTTTTTTTTGGAAGGAGAGGGGGGAGGGAAGCAAATTTGCTTGGGTTTACTCGCAATGTTTATAAAATAGATCATGCTTTAATTACACCTGAAAGTCATGTGTTCAACCCTTTAATTGATTGGTATATTCAATTACAACTCTATGTTTCGACATATGTCTTGGATATTGTTGACTTGGTTAAATGGATTTCATATAACATGATGACTTAGTTAAATGGATTGATATGAATGGATTAAATAGAATGATTATTTTATTAGGATATCTTTCTTTTATTTTATCAAGCAAAAGAAAACACAACATAACATAGTATATTGCCTTGTCCTATTGTTCTTTCTACTTGGAAGTTGATTATTTTAAAAATATGGTTCAGTTTGCCACGGAAAACATGGGTGCTCATTTTTTGTCAAGTGCTTCGAAGAATGTAGTAAAACTAGAGGAGGAAAACATGTTAAGATCAAGGAGCTGGACTATGTTAATACTAGAGGGGGAAAACATGTTAACATCTTTTTCTTTTTTTTTTGTTTTTTTGTTTTTTTTTTAAGGTGCAATAGATAAAAAAAAATAAAAGGTTAAGCCCTCTCCCTAGAGAGGCCTATCAAGTCCGCAACAAGATAGCTCCTAATTTCCACTGGTGGTTCATTGACCACTAAGATGTCTTCAGATTGCTCTACTCCAAATTTGGCCAAAGCATCAGCGCACGAGTTCCCTTCTTTGTAGATGTGGTGTATAGTGCATTCATACCCTCTAAAAGAATTTTCTTTTAGGTATTGATACTAACAATAGTTGATGGCAACTGAATGACTTTAAAATCTTTTTAATTTGGTTATTTTTTAAAGTAGTCTATAGTTGATGTAATTGATAATTTTCACATTAATTTGACAAACTTGATGAGTTGCAGGAATTATGTTTTTTACAAAATTAAATTTCACTGTTTAAGCGGTTTTTCATAAGCGGTTTTATGAAAAATGTATTGCTACACTGTTCGGATGCTATGGCATAGAGTTGATTTCTTCTTGGTGATATGATACATTTAGTTTTTCAATTTACAATTGACTGCAAAATTCATTGTTTTAGGATGACGATTCATATGTTTTATTATATAGATTGTCTATTTTTTGTTGCAGAAACTTCAATATTGGGGCTTCCTCTACGATGTAGAGAGGTGTCAATGCTTTCTTCAAATTGATTGGAAAATTATTCTTCGAGATTTGATTTCCGTATCTTAATATGTAAACAATTTCTAAAGACTATTATTTTTCAGGTTATACTTTGCATTTGGCCTAATCCATGTTGTCTGTTTTATGTTATTTCAATAAGATATTTGTAGTTCAGGGTACTATGACACTCACCAATGTATCAGGTGTTAGTCACAAACTAATGGTAAGAGTGTTGACTTGGTCTTTTATTTTGAGTCGGTTTATTATAATTGAGTTCTCCACATGGTACCAAAAAAAATGTTGAAAAATTATAGCCATTTTGAATTGATATGTTACTTTGGACTTGTAAATTGCCACTACTTTGGACATGTAAGTTGTCTGATTTTTTTTAATACACTTTTTCCCTCTAATTGTCTTCTAATAAAATTCTCTTTTCTTTTATTTTTGTAAGACTATGGAAATTTTCACCAAATTGTAATATGGGCTTTCGTTACTCATCTTATTTCATTGGAAAAATTACAAATCAACATGAGTTTTTAAATATTTTGTGAAGTTACCACCTATTTACAATTTTTCTTATTTAATTTACTCATCTTCTTACTACACATTTTCTTTTGTATATATAGGTCCAACGTCTATGATAGATAAATGTTGGCGTTCGGATCTGTGATGAGTAGGATCCAAAGTTAGGTCTTACATTCACATTTGGAAAGTTTTCTATAAGATTTGACTTTAATTTATTTTTTATTTTTGTAAATTACAGAGGATTGGTTGGTGTGCATTGTTTGTTATTTTGTTTTAATTAAATTATTTTAGAATTGCAGAGCACTACTATGCATTGTTTGGTATCCAATTTTAATTTTTTAGAATTGTAGAGTACTAGTTGGTGTGCATAGTTTGGTTAATTTTAGTTTATTATAATTGCAGAACATTATTTTACCATTTTAATTTTAATGAACATTATAAATTTTATACGTTTATTCCTTAATTTGCATTAAGACTAGAGGGAGTTGTTATTTTTAATTGAATTCTGTAGAATATGTGGTATAAACAAAATTGTTGAAAATTCTGTAAGAAGAATAAAAAATTGTTATAGACTCTACAAATTTTAACATGATACGTATATAAATTACAATTACATTTCGATCCCAATATTATTTACACCGTGCCTTTAGTCATGAGCATACACTAGTTTTATAACATATTCAATTTAATCTATTCGGATCATTCGTTATATATTTGTTCGATTCTTTAATCTCTTTCATGCTTATGACATGCATATGGATGTGAATTACACGTGAAAACCATGTAAATGAAGGTCCGGAAGTCAGAAAAATGAAAAGAAAAAAAATCGAAAAAACTACCTTGTTGGCCGCACATGCGTAGTCTTGGATGCACGTGCTGTGGCCTTGGCCACACAAGCTGTGGTGAAACAGAATCCAATTTGGTGCTTAAAAGGTTGGCCGCACGAGCGGTTTGAGTGCAAATGCAAATCTGAAAACTTGTTGAAAAATAAAGTTCCCCTTTGTAAAAAACCAACTTCACTTTTAAGAAAATCAAAGCCCAAAACCCTCAAAACATCTTCGATTTCACATTTTCAACACCAAAAACAAATCATAACTTAACAAACAAACTCAAATATTCAATTAAAGATCCACTTCTTTGAGGAAATTGTAAAATCATAACACATGAAACTTCAACTCAAGTTCTATAGCAATTCCTTTGAAATCATGAGAGGCCATGCAAGAAAACAAGGTTGTAATCATGATTTACATGAGATTATGTCATGCATGCTCCAAATCTTGAACTAATTCTTACAACCCACCTTTTTATGTACTTATAAGTGAACATCATGGAGTTATACTTCCAAACCCACAACTATGTATGGCCTCCTTCTAATCAAGCTCAAAGTCAAGAGATTTGGAGTGTAGGTGAATCAAAGTCAAGAAATTGGGAGAGAAATCTTACCTTAAATATATAATTTGTGGAGATTGCGTCTAGGTTTTCCTTGTTCTTCTTTTCTCTCTTCCTTGTTGAGTTCTCTCTCTCTCTCTCTCCCTCCCTCCCTCCAGATTTTTTCTTCTTTTTCTTGAGTCTAAGTTAAGCTCATATATATATATATATCCAAAGTATTTAATTAAATCTAATTAATTCATTCCGAATCGAATTTTTACAAAACTTCTCAATAAGTCCTAAAAATCATGTTGATCACGAAGTCCTTAGTTTAGGTTTCTGGCGCCTCTAAGACCTTCAATTTTCAGTTTAAAGTTGTAATTACAACAGGTTTTTCTACAGTCAACAGATATAAACTCAAATCCTTCTAATTCACATGCCATTTCTTATCAAACACTTAAGTCATTAGCACATAACAATGCAATTAGATGATTATTTAGGCAGATAAATGTCCAGGCCGTTATAGGGATGGGAAATTGTATGGATATAGCATTATTGTTATAAAAAATCTTATATAAAAGAGTGATGATTGAGACCCCCTCCAATCACCACCCCCACAGACACGTAGCGGGTGGTGATTGGAGGAGAAGGAATAACAAAAAAAAGAAAAAGAAAAAGTAGCCAATTAGGTGAAGAAGGGGTCAAGAGATAGGAAAAAAAGGGGATTGTGTTTCTATATAGGAATTGTTCGATGACTTTTTATTGGTCAAAAACTCATTACGAGGGATTCGAGAAGGGGAAAAATTGTGTAGGTGTAACATTACTGTTATAAAAAATCTTGTATGAAAACGTTGAAAGTGATGTCATTGGGGATTGTGTCAAAAATCTTGTATGAAAATCTTGCTTCGGGCTCTCTAGTACCTCTTTCGGTATAGGAATCGTTCGACAAATTTGATTCAATTTCTTTTTTTTTTGTTTGTTTTTTATATTTTTGTTTAATTTTTCAAATTCTATCTCCAATACTTCATCTTTTTAAATTTTTATCAAATTTAAATTTAATGAGTTCTCAATTTGATGAAAAAATAACTCTATCTTTATTTGATAAACATTTGATGAAATGATTGAAAATGATTTTGAATATTTTTTATTAAATTTAAATTTGATAAAAAAAAATATAAAGGATTGTAGATGCTTTAATAGGACCTAAATATTAAAAATATCTAACAATCTAAGGGGGAAAAAACACTAAAATAAAAATAAAATAAAAATCACTTAAAATATAAGAATGAAGTATCTTAAAAAAGTGTAGACTATACCATAATTTGTCTCAGCTAAATATAAAAATGTCAAAGTTCATACTTTTGAGCTGCCCCTATCTTAAAATATATATATGTATACAAAATAAATAAATAAATAAAGCAAACAAACAAACAAACAAACTGGTCGCTTAGTGTGGGTGTTGGTGTTGGTGTGGATGTGGATATGATGTGGATGCAGAGTGCAAAGAAAAGAGTTCTTTGACTTATTTTTTATTTAAAAAAAACTTAGCGATTGTTTGGAATATTTTAAATAAATGTATTTTTTAAATTTTTAGATTAAAAATTTGAGAAAAAAAATGATTATTTAGGTTAATTTTTTTACTTTTTATAAAAAAATGTGTATTAAAAAATTGTATAAATTAATGTGTAGGAAAAAATTAAGATTAAGAGTTGTATAGTCGTACTTTTTAATTTTTGGTGAATAGTGATAATTTTTTAACTTTTTAAATAATTTTTTAACTTTTTAACTTTTTAGACACATGTCAAATTTGACCTTAATCAACCATGTAGTAAATATATTTTATTCCTATGTTGTAAGAATAGTTGTTAATTATTATTTTTATTGTCCTTTCAGAATATCCAGTCATAATTTTGACTGATAAATGACTAACACCATGTTATTAACAAAATTAGAAAAAAATAGTAATTATACGTAACTTATAATTAAAGTATTCAATAAAATAAATATTTAAATTATCAAAACAACCCAACTTCTCAAATCACCCCTAAACTAATCACTTTCCAAACAAGCCCAGTAGATTTTCGCGACCTCAAACAACGTCCTCTTGTCGTGTCGAGCAATCCACCTCCTTCACGCTACAAAAACCCGCCTTTCTATCACCCTCCTCACTCTACTCCATACCCAAGAAATAACAACCTCTCAATCCTCAGTCCTCTCTCTCTCTCTCTCCCCTAATTGTTCACAACCCAGTTCTCAAAAATGGAAATCAATCCCAGGAGCCAACCAAAATTAATCATTCCGCGGAGGCGGCCGGGACAGATCAAGCTCAGAATTCTCGGCATAATCGCCAAATCGGCGCTCTCTGTCGCGGCAAAGGCGCACAAACTCGTAAGAAGAAGAAGAGAAGATGGAGGAGGAGGGCCTCTGAGCTCAACCACCACAACCCCACATGCGACCCCAAGTGGGTACAACTCTGATGACCATTCTGATGGGTGATCTGCGATGCAAAGTGTTGTATAGGTATTAAGTGTGGAACAGGGCTTTTGGACATTTCTGGGTGCCTCTGTTTCAAGTTTTTCTCTGGGTTCTCATGGATTAGATAGATAATTTGTTTAATAGTAATTTTCAGTTTCTTGGTTAGAAGAGGGTGGGATTGGAGATGGGTACCAATTGAATTTGGTATTTTTTTCTTCTAACCCCAACTTGTTCTGCAGTTGATGCTGCGATGCAAAGTGTTGTAATTTGTAAATATTTGTGTTTTTGGTTGTAAAATTGTGTTGATTTTTTGTTAGTTTGTCTAGCTCCTCCTTTGATGATTGTGAATGTATGAGCTTGACACTGACTCTTCCAATGCCCTCCTCTCTCTCTGCTATAAAGTTTCATTTTTTTTTTAATTATATTTTTTAACCTTAAAAAAAGGGGAAAAAAATTAGTATCATCAGTTTTAAAAAATAGAATCAAGTCAGATTCTTTCATAAATATATTTATGATTGTTGTCAACTTATCAATTTTTTTTTATTCCAATTATTTGTTTATTCAGACAAGTTAGTTTGATTCAGAATTTGTCTAAAGACCATTCTAAAGAATAGATAGATTTGTTTAAATTCTGTTCCAATCCCACCTCTAATCCAAACGTTGCCCAAGCCCAAGTCTATTTATATCTCAAAGAGTTTGGGTAATATGGTATTGTTTGAATTCAACACAAATTTCATCTTGGGATGAAAATTGAGTTTTCCTAAACAAAAATGTTAAATGTTTTGAAAATAAAATACAAAAAATATCTAAAATGAAAAAATATGCAACATAATAAGAAAATTGATTTTAAGTGTTATGTCTATTTGCCGAGAATCAATTATATCATAGTATAATCAAATTGTTATAAAGTATTTTCTTCTAGAACTCGACTATGACTTGTGTTACATGAAGTGATTAGCTTGGCCACTAAGCAAGTCCAATTAGGGGTACCTTTCTAATGCGATAATATTATAATAATATTTGTTTAATTCTCTCTCTCAATTCTACAAATGACTGGGTGTGGGTGGGGTGTTTTGTGGATTTATAATTCATATTTATAAATATTTTTAGTCAAAATGGGGGTGATATTTTTTATTATCAATTTTTAATTTATAATAAATAATTTTAAACAAGTCATTGGTTTTGCACGTGGACAATAATAAATAAAAAATAATGTACAAATGTATTTATGATCTCTTTAAATTAACGAATGTTAAATAGGGATTTTTTTAGAAAGATTGTTAAAAATTAATTTTTTGATTTTTTAAACTTTTTTTACTATTTTATATGAGAGGTGTGATGTGACCAAAAATGAATTAAAAGTTAACTTTGACTTTTAATCTATGTTCCCAAAATGAGCTACTGATACAAATGGGAAAGACTATAATCTATTTAAAGAGATCCATCAAACAACATTCATATTCAATATAAATTTTCGTTATATATATATATATTTTTTTTTTGTGAAATTCTTAATGTAGAAATTGTGAAATTTTACAATTTTGAATATATAATCTATGAAATTTCACAATGAATGAGTTTTAAAGCTGTGAAATTTTATTTTGTTTTACCTAATTTCACATTCTATATTAATTTTATTTAATGGATCTTGACGAGTAAATTCCGAGTTATATATATATAAAACATGTACAATAAAAATTAAGGCATTTTAAATTTTGAAACAAAAAATAACTTGACACCATAATAATGCAATAGGCATTGTTGAAAAAGAAAAAATTAACATTTTTTCTTTTTGCTTTTTTCTATAATAAAAAAAAAAACCAAAAATCAAAATTAACAAGATCTCGTGGGCTACCCAAAAAAAAAAAAAAAAAAAAAAAATACACATACAGCAGATTGTGTCAAAAAAAAAAAAAGAAAAAAGAAAAAAAAGGCAATGAGATCTAAGCTACTTTAAAATCATCCAATGGACTTACCCCAATTGTCCTAGATTCTATTAAATACTTCTTGTTAAAAATCTTTTACAATATTGACATATATTTCCATACCAAGAAGAAAACTCAGACACATATTCTCCTCCCCAAATTATTGCCACAGGTTTGAAAATTTGTAAGTATTGGACAAGAGTGGTTGGGTTGTTGATTCATGTAGTATTAGAAACAGGAGTGGATAAATAGATAAATGGATATACATGAGCAGACAGACAAGTCACAAAAGGCATACAATCAAGAATATACCTTTTTTGTCCTTTACCCAATAAAAAGGAATTAGGGGGCAATACCGTCATTTCGCATAATGCAACTGTTATAACGGCCATTAACGATTTTCGACAAACCACGTACGCAGCAAGTAACGTCTTCGTTGACGGCGTCCGGCGTCGCTTCCTAGGGTTTCCAAAACGAGCCACGTGGCTACCGATAGATTCGGCGCACCATGTCTAGGCTTCGGGCTTTAGATTTTGTACAGCTCAGACAATCCGATGGCTATTATTAATCCACGTCAGACTAGCCCATCATCCAGCGTGGATTCGGAGACTCTCTGGACCTCCATTTGTTCCACGTCATCCACTCCCCAAAAAAATCTTCTCCCCCCAACCCCACTTCTTCCTCTTCTCTCTCTACTCTGTCTCTCTCTCTAACCAGTCAAGCTTTGTTATTGTGCAGCATTTTGAGTAGCGTTTGGGACTTTGAAGACTTTGTGTATCGATTTCAATAGCTATGGTTCGAAGTTGTTGGTTTGGAGGTGTTTGGTTCTGATCTGTTGTTTGTCATGTTCAATCGTTCTCAACAATGGTGGATTGGATTTCATCGATTGAGCTATGATGGTATATTTTTCCCCCAATTCAGTTCTTTCAAAATTATATGTGCTACTATGTGTTTTGTATTATATACATGTAGTAGTTTATTCTCTCTCCACTAAGAAAAGATTGATAAAATTTAGAGATTAGATTTCTTAGATCTTGTCCAATCGCTAGTCTTTTTTTCTTTTTTTCCCATCAAATTTGAGTGAGAATTTGGTTAAAAGTTTGATCTGATATGGAATCCTCCAAACCTTAATCAAATATTTTTTAAAAATTCCAAACTTTTCCTGAATACCTGTTTTAACAATTTTTGATGGGGAAAAAAAATCTCCACCTGTTGCTGTTACTCTTTTTAAAATTTCATCAAATTTGAGTAAAAGAGTTGCAAATTTGGTGAAGGATTTTGTCCGTCCTTGACTTTGTCTATTGCAAAAGAGTTGAATCTGGTTTGAGTATCTGTAGGGTTTGGATCAGAGTTGATTTTCTCAAATCTGTTTTGCTTAGACAGGGGATTTGTGGATTTTTTTAATTTATTTATATTTTTTCGTGTGGATTGTGTTTTGATGTGAGTGTTATATACCTATTCTTGATCTCTTATTTGACATACTTATGGGGTTTAACCTTTCTGAAGCTTATCGACTCTGACCTTTAGTTCGGAAGACAAACAAGATGTTTGAGCCTTGTTGTAATTTAAACAAGGGTTTTGTACCTGAATTTTGTGCATTTATCATCATCGGTCTTTTAAAATCTGATTGATGGGGGCTGCTCCAATGAAGAATGATAGTGACAGGGACACTGGTTTCGCTGAAGAAAATAATGATGCGTGGGAGCAAAAGAGAGTTAAACATATTGTTGTGGCCGAAGAGCAAGGTTTAGGCTCATCCAAGGAAGAAAAACCTAAGATTAATGAGTCAGGCGGAGAAATAAATAATGGATCAGTAGGGACAATGCAGGTCTATTCTGGTCCACCAAAACTTCAATCGCAGGGGCCTGTGGTACACTGGGAGAGGTTTCTGCCTACTGGGTCGCTAAAGGTCCTACTGGTGGAAAATGATGATTCTACACGTCATGTTGTTAGCGCTTTGCTTCGGAACTGCAGTTATGAAGGTTAGTGATTCATGGTTTATTGGCACACAATAATTTGGTATATCCATAATTAGCGACATTAATACATTTACTTTGATGAGTGATAGTAGAAACTTTGCATAATGCCTCATTATTCCCATTATTTGTATTAAGATTCTGGTTTTACCTTTCATATGAATTTATTTGATTTTAAACAAACTGATATTTCATCTTTGAGTTGATTGCATTCCTATGTCTCTCCACTGGGGAGAACAGCGTTTAAGTCCCTTTGGGCACATGGAGGGTAGGTGGGGAGTCCTGCTTTATGGACTGGGCTTTTGGTTTCTAATATAAAGCATATGAACTCACCTTTCCCTGTTTCCACTCCCCCTCCCCCTCCCCCTCCCAAAAAATAAAAGAGGGAAAAACTTATATTGTAATTTCACATCAGTTTTCAATATAATGTGCCGTGTCAATTAAGCATACATATGCCATAGACAATCAATTAATCATTCACCATGGTTTATGTTTGCATAACATGATATGTCCACCATCAATTGGTACAAATATCAACTGCATACCGTACCCAAGATCGGGAATATAGAGAGAAATAATAGCTAAAGTATCAAAATTATTAAATTTGATATATGGTCACAAGTGCATAAGTGATGTATGGTCATAAGTGTAACATCAAAGCTTAGACCTTTTATGTAACATCAAAGCTTATTCAACAGGAATTGAGTTATAGTGATGTATGGTCATAGGTTCAGTTGATTTCTGTTTTCAGAAATAATTTGAAATTTGTTGTAGTGGTGCATGAGCTTGTTCTCTACATAACTTGGTATTACCTTTTTCATCATCTAAAAGCTTTTAACTGCAATATAGAAACATCAAGCAAGTGAGCTGCCTTAGAATGCTCTTTCTGGCCTGTGCAATACATAAAAGTAATGTTGTTGTGATTGCACTATGTAGGTTGACTGCGTATGGTATATAACTCTAATTCTTACCACTGTTTTCCCCTTCTTGCCCTCCTAATCTTGAATTGGTCATTACAGTTACTGCAGTTGCAAATGGTCTTCAAGCATGGAAAATCTTGGAGGATTTTAGTAATCATATTGATCTTGTCCTTACTGAGGTAGTCATGCCTTTTATATCAGGGATTGGTCTTTTATGCAAGATTATGAACCACAAAACTTTCAAGAATATTCCTGTGATTAGTGAGTATCAATTTTGGTGTTTCTATAAAGGTTTCCTTTAAATTGTAATGTTTATTTTCTGTTATTCTTTCTGATGTGTTGCTTTTAACTACCACATCTGACGAGCTTTGTGTGCAGTGATGTCATCTCATGATTCTATGGGTTTAGTCTTTAAGTGTTTGTCAAAGGGCGCAGTTGACTTCCTAGTGAAACCTATTCGGAAGAATGAGCTTAAAAACCTTTGGCAGCATGTATGGAGGAGGTGCCATAGTGTGAGTTGGCCATACCTTTCCACTTACATGTGCTTGTATGTTGTGAACAAAATGTAGATACTTACGTCAGGTCAATTCTATTATTAATGTTGGGAAATGCTTGCGGGCATCCTTTGCTAAACCAGCCTTCTTTGATATTTTACCTAGTTTTACCGAAAATTTGTCTCTTCTGATTGACCTGTTTAGCCATTTTCTCAACTATGGGGGGATAAATGTAGTCATTCCCTTCTTGACCTTGGATTAATTTCTAATCATTTCTCAGTCTAGTGGCAGTGGGAGTGAAAGCGGTACACAGACTAAAAAATCTGTAAAGTCAAAAAGCAACTATGAGTCTGAAAACAATACTGGCAGCAGTGATGAGCGTGATAATGCAAGTGTTGGTCTGAGTATTCGTGATGGAAGTGACAATGGAAGTGGCACTCAGGTAAAGATAAATGGATTCCATGTAAATAACATAACTATATCTTGATTGATTTATGCCTTCTAGTTAACATTTTACATAGTGAAATTATTGGTTGTTCAATTATAAGGTTGCTTCAGCGTACTTGTCATGAATGTTCGCTCATGTCTGCAATTCTTAAACAAGGTTGTTAAAATCGGGATCCTAAGTAGGATCGGTGAGAGGGTTTGGTGGATCGGATCGAGGATCGTAAGATCCTACTTTCTGTTAAAAAAAAAAGATAAAAATTAAAATTAAAATGATACATATTAAAAATAAGGTAAAAAATCATAAAATCTACGATCCTACATGCGATCCTACCTACGATCCTATACGATCCCATACGATCCCATGCGATCCTACACGATCCTACTTGCGATCCTGTTATAACATCGATCCTACAACGATTTGGATCGTTTTGGCAAAGTAGGATCGTAGGATCGTACAATCCTACAATCCGGATCGCGATTTTAACAACCATGTTCTTAAAGCAATACTTACACTTTGATAGCATTGAACTTTGTAGTTTTGGATTCAAGTGTGCATAAAATGGTATCACTCGCAAATAGGTGTACTAACGAACTTTAATATAAAGTAATATAGAACATTCTGGAGAGCTAATGTACTGTTCTGTGATTAATAAATCTGGAATGGAATTTCCTTTCAAATCCACAATCTTTGAATTGATACTTGAAAAATTGAAAACAGGAAGTGGAATGCTAAAATGTAAACATTTGGTGGGCTGTTCTGATTCTGACTTCACTCTCATCAGTTGTAATTACTTAAAAGGCATGTTTAGGTGTACAATACTTTTTTTTATTTGTATTAATATCCATAAATTATCCGTAACAGTTGGCCGAACTATATTATTTTTAGTACTCTATTTTTCCACAACACACCATTACTTGATTTTAAGAAGCAAAAGTTTTTCTTAACACATCTCCTGTTTCTAGGAAATTTCAGTTCTTATGATTTCTTAAATAACTGTCTTAGTTTTTTTATTTATTTAAATCATTTCGATTATGTCTGAGTTAAATCTGCATCCTTTTCTACTATGTTGTTGAAATTTCCGTCAAGAATTATACGGACAAGGATTTGGTAGAGATATGCTCTCGCACTTGTTTCTTTTGGTTTTTTATTTTCATTTCTTTATGGGTTAATATTTGTTAGGTAACCCACTTTTCAAACTCATCACATCACAAACATTTTTTTTTGTGATTTGGATCTACTTTCCAAACTTCACAATGGTAAATGTCGTTTATCATCTCTCTATGGCATTCCCATCAATTGGATGACTTAGAAACGTGTTCAACTTGCGAAGGACTTGATCTACAGTAGTTATACTGCTCAACTTGCAAAGTATTAAGACAAGTATTAAAAATGTGTTGAACTTGTGAAGGACTTGATTTACATGTTGACTTTCTTTCCATGCAGAGTTCTTGGACAAAAAAGGCTGCTGTAGTTGATAGCCCCCGCCCAGTATCGCCAATTAATCCATTGGCTGATGCTCCTGATAGTACTTGTGCTCAGGTCATTCATACAAGGCCTGAGGCATCTAGCAGTAGGTGGGTTCATGTTACTGAAATAAAGAAGTGCCAAGAACAGGATGATCAACTTGGTGAGCCTTCGAATCAGTTGAATTGTGGCTTGTACGTAGTGCTTGTATTTTGTCTTTGACCATTCTAACGCTGCCTGTGTGTTTCACATTTCAGATATAGCAATGGGAAAAGACTTGGAAATAGGCATGTCAAGAGATCCAGACTCACAACTTGATTTTCTGCCCAAGTTTTCAATCAAGCCAAGCAGCAAAAGGCAGAACCAACTGTTTGAACCAGATCGCTTGCAAGTTGAGAAAGAAAATCAGGAGCTCAAAAGTGAGAATATAGGTGGAAAACTGAGGGACCATGCCGCAAAATTAAGTAGTGCTGTTGCTTGTCCTGCTGATCCACAGGCAGATAGCAGAGCCCTTGAGACTCCTAGTGGGCTTTCAGACATATCACTAATCAAAGATAAAGCTAGCTGTGATTTCAAAGAATCTCCATCTCTTGAGCTGAGTTTAAAAAGGTTGAGAGGGGTGGGAGATGTTGGAACCAACGTGCATGGTGACCGGAATGTTTTGAGACATTCAGACCTGTCAGCATTTTCAAAGTAAGGGAAAAACTTGTGTAAGTCAAAATTTTGATGTCAAGTGTTGCATACATATCAAATGAACTCAAGAATTCCATTTTCCTTTTGCAGGTACAACACTGCCTTTTCTACTAATCAGGTACTCTCTTGCACCTCAGGTAGCAGGTAATGTAATATAATGTTGGGTTGCAACTCCTCTGCAATTTGTGCAATTGCCAGGTTGTTTCCATTAATTGTAGGCAACATCAAAATATGGAGTGGCATTGTTATTCTAACAGAAAACTAAAAGTGGTTAACAAGGGAGCTTCTATTTGCACACCACTCCTCTCAGTAGACACCATTTTCTGAACTTTTTTTTATAATTACGATTGTGTCCCTTGGGCAAATGATCAGACAAAATATACACACCTTCTCTCCAGCCATCTCCACCACCGGCCGCCATCCTTTGCCGCTTTGCATCTCCGTCCACCACCACGACACCACCACCAGCCCACCAGTGTGAATCCATCTCCCACCACCGATGATTCCCTCTCACCAGCCACCATCGCAGCCATACTAATCCATCTATCGAAATCCGACGAACTCATAAATTTATTTAACTAAAACAACTCAAATTTGCAGTTAAAAATACCAGATAATTAAGCAAATGAAGTGAATGAAGAGTGAGAAAAGAAAGCAATGGCCCCAAAGAGAGAGAGAGTTTGAGGTTTCTAGATCTAGGGATTGAAGGAGGAGAAGGAAGAAGAAGATTAAGGGGGAGGAGGCAGGGGGTGGCAGTGGAGGGGTCTGTGAGAGTAGGGATGGGGTAGAAGAGGCAAGGCAAGGCGCGCAGGGGGGGGTTGTTGGTGGGGTGGCCGTTGGGGAGGGGCACAGCGGTGGAAGATGTAGCGGTAGTGGGTGGCTGATTTTAGGGTTAGAATTTGAAGATTGGTGTGAACTGAGTGAAATTCACAAAATCAAAATGTGTGGTGGTGCGAACTGAGTAATGGTGTGTATTTGAGACAACTTGTGGTGTGCAAATAGAAGCTCCTGGTTAACAATTGAAGCAATCCTCTATTTTGTCCAGATGGAAGGAGCATCCTTCCATATCTTGATGTGGCTTGCATTGATTGGTGACAATAATAACAGTGTTTGGATGATAGTCATTGTAGAGGAGCCAGACCCCTTTTGTTGTGCAGGTGTAATACTATCTCCACTGTCTATCAGGTTCCCACAGGGAATGTAGGAAGCTCTTCTCCGTTAGATAACAGCTCAGTGGCAATGAAGACTGAAGCAATGCACAGTTCAAATTGCACTCCTAATCAGCAGTCTAATGGAAGTAGCAACAACAATGATATGTCCTCTGCCACTAAATCTAAATATGTCCTGAAGCCAGAAGGTTTAAGTGACAAATCAGAGTCCATATCAGCATTCAAGTGTTTCCACACATCTGCATTACAACCTGTGCCGAATGGCCGTGTTTGTACTGCTCAGCAAGTTATACCTGAGAAGGTAGATGACGTGGCAGTCAGCACAAACGAAGCACAAGCAAGAGGCTCAAACCAGCAAGTCCAAGTCCAGCATCACCATCACCACTACCACCATTACCACCACCATGTCCACAATATGCAGCATCAGGCACATGAGGACCATGATAATCCCTCGATGAAGAACGTGGCAGCTGCTGCTCCTCAATGTGCATCAACAAATAATTTTGGAGGGATTGTTGATGGTAGTGGTGGAGATTACAGTGTGAATGGGAGCGCTTCAGGAAGTAACCATGGGAGCAATGGGCAGAATGGAAGCAGCAGTGCCTTAAATGCTGGAGTGACAAACATGGAAAGTGACAATGGAGCAGCTGAAAAAAGTGGAGTTGTTGGCATTAGCGGGAGGGTTGCTGGGAATGGAGCTGATGAAGACCGATTTGCACAGAGAGAGGCTGCCTTGACCAAATTCCGTCAGAAACGGAAAGAAAGATGCTTTGACAAAAAGGTAACCTGCTTTTAGTTGTGTTTTTGCTAAGGATGAACAACAGAACCAAAATATATACTTTGTTTTCATTGCTTTCGGCCTTTACAGATCAAAAAGATTGGTGCTGAAATTTTCGGGCATAGGGTAAAAACCGTACAATAGAATGGTGTAGAATCTATTTGGGACAAAAGATGCCAAAAAATTATTAGATGCATTAATGTAAATCACATTTGAGAACTAAATGCATGTCCATTATGATAAATCTAACCCAATCTTGCCCTCTCATGCCATATATTACACAGAATGGCTTACACTACTATGGTATTACCATATGATACTGAAAGTGACAAGAAAAATTACCCAGTACTTACTTTGTCTCAATTAGTCATTATTCGCAAGTTGATAGCAAAGCATATTATAAAGTTGCTTTGACATTTATGACAAGATGTCTTTGACTCATTTTGCTCCTTTTTTGTAATCCGTTAGTTAACTACAAATTGTTTTGTATACATTTGAAATTAACCTTTGTCTGGCCTGCCATGTGAAAGGTTTTCTTTTCTGCTGTTATTAAAACCAATAATGTGATTGGGCTGAACTCAGGGGGATGCCTGTTTGGTGCAGCTTTGCTCTCAAGTTGAAAGTTGATAATAAAAAAGCAGAAGCTAAAAACACCAATTTCCCAGTTTCCAGATAATCATATTTTTTTCAATTTATGACAATTATTTCTGCTTCATAAATTATATGCAAAAACTACACCTCATAAATTGTAAATAAAAGCTGCATCAAATTCTGACACAGATTAAAAAAAAAAAAAAAAAAACTATAAGCAGCACCAAACAGGTCTTAGGCTGATGATATTTATAAAGTTTTCCACTGCATGCTTAGTTCTACTTGTTCAGTGACAGAATGAATTCAGGAGGTTTTGGCCTACTAATGTTTTTAAACAACATTTGACCTTAATCCATGTCCGCTCGATGCTCCCATCCCATCCCATCCCATCTTTGTTGCTTCTGTGAACAATTGTATTAATCATGTGCACTTGATCTTCCCATTGTTCATTCTACCAACAATTTTATTAACCATGTCTACTTGATGTCCCATCCTTGTTCCTTCTATGAACATTTTTATCATGGAAAAGTTCTACAGAACTGTCTTCCCGCTGTTTTTGTTTCTCAGGTCCGATACCAGAGTAGGAAAAGGCTGGCAGAACAAAGGCCTCGTATACGGGGACAGTTTGTGCGACAGATAGCGTATGATATCCAAGCTGCAATGCATATGCATCCCTCTTTTGTATTTATATATATACGTTTAGAACTCAATAGAACTAGCTCTTACTTTTGTCATGTTTTTCAGGTCCGATACAAAAGCTGGTAAAGATAGGCAAGACAACATCATGACCGAAGAGAATTCTAGTGATAGCATTCAATAACACAATCTGCGATTTGGTTCATGAATACCACCCAAGTGCCTGACAATGTTTTGTGGATGTTTGTACATCAATTAGCACTGGCTGTGTATTATGTGTATGGAGGTGTATTTTTAAGTGATTGAAAAGAAAACACTTCAAATGTTTTACTTTTATCAGACAGTTACAACTTTACCACTGTTTAACTTTTTGTGACTCCAAGGTGGCCGGTTACTCTTGAAGACAACCTCTCTCATGTAACAAGAACTGCTCATGTTAGTAGTCCTGTTTTCTGTACTTTTATTGTTCGACAGTTTTCATGTTAAAAGAATCTCTTCTTTTTTGTTTGGCTCCCATTTCTTTCCATTTGGTGTACATTTTTGAGTTGTGTTATTTTTCGTTGCGCCATACCTCTGTTTCGATGTCAGCACACGGATGGGTCGTCTCTGTTTAGTCAAGCAGAGGGTAACCCACAAGAATGAGAAAATTGAGGACCTCCTTTGTTGTTGGTTATATCTGTGTGTGTATTGCGTGCTGTTTTATTTTCTTGAGAAATAGTATAGTTGGTTCTCATTGTCTGAAGCTGTTCAAACCTTGTAAAGGTTATTGTGGACTTTGCCTCTCAATACTTCACCTCTGAAAATCCAAGAAAGCTTTTCTGAAGTGGCTAGTTTGCTTTGGCTTTGACATGGGCTGTGATCAAAGCTGAGGGTTGCAATTTAGCTGAGTGATAGATTGTTCAAAACATGTTCAAGCTTGACTAGTTGATATAACTAGTCAATCTTGAATAAGTTTTTAATGAGTCAAACACTAATTAGTATGGATATGCCACACATCTGCACAATAACTCCAATGAAGTCAATGGATGAGAGATATAATGAGGTAAGGGATATATTGAAGGTCCCAAAAAATTCCTATTTACCGAATTTTCATCATATGTCATCTATGGATATGCTATTTCTGGAATTGTAGAGGTGCGGGTAACAATACGGTCAAAAGAACTTTGAAAGAGTTGTTAAGGGCTCATAAGCCAGAAATCTTGGTAATTATGGAAACTGAGGTTGAGTTAAATTCCATGGGCATGTTTTTTAGTAGATTGGGGTTTACGGCCTCAGCCCATATTGATCCTATTGGAAGAAGTGAAGGCATTTGGATGTTGTGGAACCTGTCTTAGGCTAATGTGCAAGTGCCGGAGGCAAATTCTCAGGTCATTACTATCGTTTCGAGACAAAACTACCCTGATTGGTTACTTTAAGCTATTTATGCAAGTCCAAATGCGAGGAAAAGAGAGGAACTGTGGTAGAATCTGGAAAACACAGCCCATCAGAATAATGACTTGTGGCTTGTTACGGGATAGTTCTCAAGCGAAAAGGAGAGCAATTTCTGGAACTTCACTAAACAACATTAACCAAAACCAAAGTAGGTGCCAAAAATTTGTGAAAAAAATGAATAGCTGCAACTTGATGGTGTGTGGGTCCTAGATTGACTTGGACTAACAACAGACAGGGATGGGCAAATACTATGGTTCTCTTGGATAGAGCTATGTGCAATATTGAATGGTGCACCCTGTTTCTGGATGGCTGCCTTCGCAATCTACCACGCACTTATTTCGACCATTCACCATTGATGTATTCATCTAAGGTATGCACCATTTTAATTCTCTTGTAAAACCTTTTAGATTTGAAGCTGCGTGGATCTCCTATAAGGAGTTTCACGATGTTATGATTGATAATTGAAAGCACCCATATTGATCCTTGGATGCTAATCTAAAAAGGATGGCTGATAGAGCTATGGTGTGGAATACTAGATCTAATTGGATCACTCAAGGTGATAGAAATACAAAAAAATTTCATGTGTCTACTGTTATTAAAAGGAGGGTATTAAAAATTGAGATGCTCAAATCTGACAATGGTGAGTGGGTGGACCAAATTCATAATCTAAAATTTTTAGTCCAAAATTTTTTCATTAATTTGTTTAAGGCCACTCTTACTATTAGACTTGATCACTAGAATGGGTTAATTGCTTGTAAGCTTACAGATGAAAATAATGAAGAGGTTTGCAGAAGGGTTACCAATGAGGAGATTTGAAGGGCTGTTAAGAATATTAAAGCGTTCAAAGCCCCTGGTAATGATGGTTTTTAAGCAATTTTTTTACCATACTTACTCGGACATTGTTGGCCCTTCGATATGTGAGTTAGTTAAGAATTGTTTTCGTACCAATTCTGTCCCTAGAGAGATGAACAAGACCTTGATTTCCCTTATTCGTAAGGTTGATAATCCTGAAAGCATTAAACAATTTCGGCCTATAAGTCTTTGTCATGTTACTTACAAAATTATTACTAAAATTATTGTAAGTCGTATTAGACCTTTTTTGACCAACATTGTCCGATTCAACCAAAGTAGTTTTATCCCTGGACACACAACTAGTGATAACATCATTATCACCCAGGAAATTATTCACACTTTGATGGGTAAGAAGAAGAAAAAAAGGGAATTTGATTTTAAAAATTGTCCTTAAGAAAGCTTATGACAATATTTCATGGGATTTTTTTGCAACTAACTCTTCAAGAATTTAATTTTGATCCCAATCTCATTATGCTTATTATGAGTTATGTTACCACTGTACAATATGTTATCTTGTGGAATAGTGAGGCTCTGGAGGATTTCACTCCAGGGAAGGGTTTGAGGTAAGGACACCCTTTGTCTCGTTATCTTTTTGTTCTTTGGTTGCCACTAAAAATTGGAAAGGCATTTCAATCGGAAAAGGAGGCCCGTGTATTACTCACTTGTTTTTTGCTGATGATTTGCCTTTTTTTGCTTCGGCAAACCCCACAAGTTGTGAGAATATCATGGAAACTCTTAATGAGTTTAGTGATATTTCTAGCCTAAAAATTAAAACTCACAAGTCCAAAATGTTTCTCTCCAAATGTGAACTGTAGCTATGCCCGAAACCTTAGTTGCGTGGTATTCCTTTAACCATGGATATGGAAAAGTACCTTGGGGTACCTCTTCTTCATGGCAGAGTTAGCTGCAATCATTTTAGCTCCATTTTGGAGAGAATGCAAAAAAGACTCGCGGGATGGAAAATTAGTACTTTATACTTGGCTAGGAGAGCCACTCTCATCTAATCAGTTACTTCGGCCATTCCGGCTTACACTATGCAAACCATGAAAATTCCTATAAGGGTGTGTGATAATATTGATGGCGTGAACAGGAACTTCCTTTGGGGTGGAAAGGACGAAAATTCATCTTATCAAATGGGATAAGGTTTGCAGGAAAAAGGAGAATGGTGGGCTTGGTATCCTGAAAGCTAGAGATAATAACTTAGCTCTTCTTACCAAACTTGGTTGGAAAATTCTATGTGATGAAGGAGGTTTGTGGATAGATGTCTTGAAAGCTAAGTATTTGAAGTATTATACACAATTGGCCTAGGAAAAGGAAAGCCTCTCATGTTTGGAGAGGAATCCTAAATACTAGAAATATGTTGAGTAAAGGGGTGAAGTAGACCATCAGAGATGGTACTAAAGTGAGGATTTGGAAAGATTGGTGGTGTAGGGATAAGTCCTTGGAGGAGGCTATTCTTAACCATGAATTATCAAATTTTACCACTGTTAATTCGCTTTTGAATGAGGATAAAGAGTGGGATGAGAATATGATTAAGGACCAAATATCAGAGGAAGTAATTCCTGACATATTGCGCATTCATCCTCTGTAGTTTGTGAATCTCATTGATAAACCTTGTTGGAAGGGATCCTAAGACGGGGGTTTCTCTTCTGCTGCAACCTATGATATTATTGTGGAAAAATATCAACATGTGTGCGACTGAAAGTGGTTGTGGAAATTGCGAATTCCACAAAAACGTAAAGGTTTTCTTTAGGTGGTGCTTAATGAGAAACTCCTTACCGATGATAGGCGTTTGAGGAAGGGCCTTATGAATGATTCGAGTTGTATTAGTTGCAACAATATGGAAGACACAAACCATGTGTTGAGAACTTGTCCTCAAGCAGGGGAGTTGTGGTCCTCTGTTTTTAATACACACTGGTATGTGAGAATGCTAAATATGCCATTGATGGATTGGATTACAATGAATGCTAAAAACAAAACTCCTTTTAACAGTTGCATTTTATAAATGATTGTTTTTATTATTTCTCTTTGGCAAGTCTGGATCAACAGAAACAAAAAGATTTTCAAAAATAAAAATTGCAATTTGTTCGAAAGTGTGAAATTTATTTTTGAATTTTCTTTAGAAATACATCGGGCTTTTAGTAGATCTATTGTTACACCTAAACAATCCTTTGTACTAATTCAGTGGATTCCTCCTATTGCAGGTTCAATTAAGTTGAATTCAGAGGGATGCTTGCCAGTGAGATTAGGAACTGGAGGCTTCGGAGGTCTTTTTCGCAATGAAAAAGGAGCCTGGATCAGTGGCTATTATGGTATACTCGGAAGTTGCACAAGTCTCAAAGCAGAATTGTGGGCAGTTTACAAGGGACTTACCATACTACTTCAGAGGCGATTTACAAAAATTATCGTCGAAACAAATGCGGAGCAAGTAGTCCAATTGCTGAAGGAATGCCCAGGCGATAACTTCCCCTTTCAAGGACTAATCATTATGAGAGGATGCGAATGCGAAGTTAATCATGCCATATGAGAAGGAAATATTTGTGCTAATGCGTTGGTGAAGTTCGGGGTGAAACAACCTGAAGATTTACTAGTAGTTAACGAGCCTTCGGATGAGATTTGCAGCCTCTTGGTCGCAGACATGCTTGGTGTTGGAAGGGTGAGGGAGTAGCCCGCCTTCCCTGTTTTTTTCTTTCCGTTGTATCGGAAAAAAAAACACTAATCAAATTTTAGTAGGTTATTTGGCTTTTTGGCTATTTTAGTAGGTTATTTTAGTTTTGTGTTTGGGAAGTTGAGTTAAATTTTTAGGTTGATTGTTGTATTGAAAAATGTGTTTGAAATGATGTTTAAATTAAAATTACAAATTTACCCTTCACTTTATTTTTTTAAAAAATTGAGGAATAGGGGTAATAATGTAATTTAGCAAACCTGCAGCCTACACTGTTGGTGGCAGTGTAGGCTGCACTGCTGCAGCAGCCGACCAACAGTCAATTTTTTTTTTTTTTTTTGGAAAATTAAGAAAAAGTTTGCTACAGTTAGGTTTTTGGGCTGATTTTCAGTTTTAGGCTATAATAGCCTAAATCTCAGGTTGCCGAACAGCGCCATTGAATAGTTTGATTTTTTATAATATATATGTGCTGATCATGCCATGCAGACAATTGTTTAAATTTAATTTCAAAACTTAACAAGATTTGCAATGTGTTTAAACTTAATTTGTTTACATATATGCCTGTGTTTGACAAGTGGGTTTGCAGGCTTTTTTGGTTATTTTAGCCACAAAAAACAAAATAGGCTATTTTAACCATAACAAACAAAACATCACATCCAACCCATAATCATTACATTCTTCTCTCACAAAAAAACTCAAAAAAGTCAAAAAGTCAAAAAGTCCTTTCCAAACCAAGCTTTTAAGCCCAGGCTAAAATAACTAAAAAAGTCAAAAAATCAACCCACTTTCCAAACGGGACATAGTCAGTGGGTTTTAACAAATTGAGTTATAGCAAATCGAATATAACTCTCAATTTGTTTTGCTGTCCTAGCGAAGCGGGAATTTATATCTTTTTTTACATAAAATCATGACGTATAAATCGTAGGCCTTGTCAAAAATATTAAATTACATGCTATAAATTGTTGGTAATACATGACAGCACAGATCATAATATAGCATCAACAACTTACATGGTAAGACATTAAACCCGTAGTGTCAAATGTTGTGAAAAAAAAGCCACTTATGGATACATCCTGATAAGTGAATTTATTATCTAATAAATTTTGTGATAATTAACGACATTCTTTATCAAGTACTATTAAAAAAAAGTAACTAATTATTAATTTTCAGTAATAATTTAAAAAATTTATCACAAAAAATTAATTAATTATAAGTTTTAGCAACAGTTTGAAAAAATTATTACAAAAAAAGTCACTAATTTTCAGTTTTCAACGATAATTTAAAAAATTAGTCACAGGAAAGTCACTAATTATAAGTTTTAGAGGCAATTTATGAAAATCGTGACAAAAAAGTCACTAATTGTCAATTTTTAACGACATATGCAAAAAATGTCATAAAAAATTATTTTTAGCGACGCGTTTATTAGGACTAATTTTCAATAGGAGGTCTCGTTTTGAAACATGTTATTTTAATAATTTTTTAACTTTTTATAAAAGATATATAAAAAAATAAAAAAAATAATGTAACAATTTATAATGATATTTTAACTAAATTATATAGTTAACAAACGAAAGTTTAAATCTAATTACTATGGCCTCAATATAGTTTGTCTTGAAAAAATAGGTCAACTGTTTCATTATTTTTGCTGACATGTAATTAATGAAAGACAGAGAAAAACCGTACCACCTTGACTTCGCAGGCATTGCCGTTGAAGAAACAGTTTTGCTTACATAATAAGATAATAAATATTTGAATAAATTACAAATATATTCTCTAAAATTTGTTTAAAATATAAATTATTTTTTATAGTTTAAAAAATTACAAATATTTTTTTGTCAAAATTTTTTATTTAGCAAAATTAATTAAAAAAGTGAAATTTCTAATTATTCACCTATACAATAATAAAATTATTTGAATTATTAATTAAAATAAAATTTTAACATTATTAAAAACTATTAATTAATTTAATAATTCATTAATAAAATGACCTATTTATTATGAAATTAAAAATTTTAGGAGACATAATATAATTTTTAAAACCACAAGAGATAATTTGTAATTTAAATAAATCTCAAGTGGTGTATTTATAATTTATCCTAAATATTTTATTGAATTTATTTGTGAAAATTATTGTTAAAAATTTTGTCCATCTAGCTAAATTTTTGACTGTGAAAGACATATCGGATGCCATTTACTTATGTATATATTGGAGATTTGTGTATTATTATATGTTTAGCAACAAATAAATAAGTCATTTTTTTTATCTTTTTTTTTTTTGTCTTTAATAAAAAAAATAATTTTCAAGTTAGTTTGGTTTAGAAAAATCTAAAATGTAACCAAAATAAATAAAATACAAAAAAATGTTACTAAAGTTTAAAAAAATAATTTTTTAGCCTCTTTTTTTTTTTCATTAGTGGATTTTATTTATTTTTTTAACTTTTGATGTTCATCTAGCCTAGCAAAATTACTTTTTTTTATTTTTTTATTTTTTTTACTTATGTATATATATTTGATCGATTTGTGTATTATTATATGTTTAGCAACAAAAAAAATAAGTCATTTTTTCTTTTTCTTTTTTTGTCTTTAATAAAAAAAAATTAATTTTCAAGTTACTTTGGTTTAGAAAAATCTAAAAAGTAACCAAAATAAATAAAATACAAAAAATGTTACTAAAGATTAAGAAAATGATTTTTTTAGCCTCTTTTTTTTCATTAGTGGATTTTATTTATTTTTTTAACTTTTGATGTCCATCTAGTCTAGTAAAATTGCTTCTTCTTTTTTTGAAAATTAAAAAAATCACAAAAAAAAAAAAACCTACTAAAATGCAATTATCAAAACCCAACCTTACTCCGCCTCCTATTTTTCTTCTTCTTAGAGGATCCATCAAGGTAGAAAAGTCGACTCTTTTTATTTATTTGGCAGTGTGGGCCTCTTGAATTTAAGAACAAGTTTGAAAATCTTAATGGCAATTTTTTTGAAAAATTTCGGGGTTATTTGGGATAACATAAATAAGTGTACTTTTTGTCTTTTTATGAAAAGATATGTAGAAAAGTAGAGAGGTGATATGATGAAAAAAAGATAAAAAGATAAATTATTTGAGGTATGCCAAACTTGGCCGAAATTTTTAAAAAATAATTACATATTAATGACACATTTATTACATTAAAAATAATGATACATAATAATTTTATAAATTTTTTATATATTTGTTAGCTGTATAATTTGTAAAAGCCAATCACAATTTAACATGTGGCATGAAGAGAGCAATTTGGAGAGTTAATACAAGTTGCCAACTATAATCAGACACTTGTCAACCCGTATTAATAATAATGGGTCTGCGTAGTACTAGAACGATCGAGGGATATAAGGTGACGTGGCCTAACGGTTACTCACGAAGTTCAAATTCAAAATCAGGAAGGAAGCCTAACTACAAATGTGGCTTAGTGGGACTGACTGTGAGAAAGCATGTTCAGCAATCATGGGAGGACATTTTGAAGGTTAGAAGCCCACTTCGACAGTTATTATTGAGAAGTATAAATAGGAGAGAAGGCCCCAGAATGAAAGATCCAAAACTCAGATAAAAAAATCAGTTTTATTTACTTTATTTTCCCTTCCAATTTTTACAGTTCTTTACATTTATGTACTTCAAATTCCTGTACTGCACTTCATTCATAGGAGTAGTTTCAAATAGCTTGTTGCTGTAAACCTCTACGAGGCTGGGTCGAATCATTGTAAGTTTTTCATTTTACTTAATGAAATTCTGAAATTATTCTTCACTTAATTATTCTTTACTAAATTCTCCTAAACAAGCCACTAGTAAAAGTCTTCTTCATTGAGGCTGAAAGAACTAAAACACAATCGTCTGATAATTGGTTGGCAATTAATCTTTTGTAAAGACTAATTGATCATTGCTGGCACGTTTAAAATTACAAAATTAACCTTCGAAAGCCAAAAAAGTCAACATATATTTTTGGCACACCTAGTGGGACCTAATTGAAATGGCTAGACGTAGAAGATAATGAGAAAATGACTGCCTGGAAGAAGGTGTGGAAGGAGAGGTAGAGGTACCTGATCCAGAGGATAATGTGATAACACATCCTATGAAAGCACCTATCTCATTAGAACCTATGGTCGAACAGACCAGTAATTCAGAACATGCACCACATGTTCAAAATATTGGATGAAGCCATGGAATTGGACTATCCATTGTTCCATCTACTCAGCCAATGAATCCATAGGGAGGCCTGGTAGATGCCATGGGATAGTAGTTAATGAACAAAATATAAAGATAGGCAATATCCTTTATGGATCAGATGAATTCCCATCAACTAACTAACACAAGGCATATGGAGGAAAATTCAAATATTCCTCAGCAAAGATTGGCTAGAGATAAACAACATATGTAAAGTAATGGACATACTAATGGCCAGACTAGTAATCAAAATTATGAAAGACCATCACCTATATCTCAGTCTTGGTATGAGCCTCTTTCGAGGCCTATGGTAAATCAAAATGCATCATTACCTAACAGTGAAGCCATACAAATTGATAGATCTGGGCCAACACAAAAAAAATGGCATGAGAATGTTTCCAAATCTCATGTTTGAAGCCATACCTAGCACAAGGGGGTTCACTAATCCCTTGTTCGAATTCACACCCAGGGGGTTGAAAGGGTTTTTTGCTGCTGGGAGAGAAACAACACATGTTCCTCCTATTACAGCACCTTTCGCAGGTCCTTTCGTAAGACAGGCTCAAAAAGGTCAGCCATACCCTCAACAACAACCAGTACCACAAGGACAGCCAATCCCAAATATACCTCCCTATGGACCAAGAAGACCTCAAACACAAGGGTTTTCACCAAATCCTGTGTTTGTTCCCCTAGTGGTAGTCCAACAAGCACAAAATATGGTTCCTAGGGACTAAATTGCTGATATTATCAAAGAAATGTGTAAGCCTATGGCTCGAGGGGCTCAAACTCCTGTGTATAGGAAGTCATACCCAGAATGGGTGAATAGGGTGCATGAATACCAAAGGGAGTTTAGAATACCAGACTTTGCTCTTTTTTATAGGAATGGAAACTAGTCAACAGTAGAACACATTGCTAGGTTCGCAGCCCAATGTGGTGAATGTACCAATAATAATTACATGAAGTTAAGACTTTTTCCAAATTCTCTAATTGGGGCAACTTTTGTATGGTATATTAACCTTACACCTGGCTCTATCCAAACTTGGCAGCAAATGGAGGAGGCATTTCATGCCCAATTCTTCCAAACGGAGCTAGAACTTTCCATGGCAGACTTGGCAAGGTTTAGTCAAAGGCTTAATGAGAAGGTTGTTCAATTTATTACCAGATTCAAAAAAGCACGAAACAAGTGTAGGGTCATTCTACCAGAGCCTGAATTTATGAGATTGGCTCAAAATGGTTTAGAGTTTAGGCTTCGAAAGAAGTTCGACTCAACTGAGTTTCGAAACTTAGTAGAATTAACCTATAAGGTGTCTAGATATGAATCGTTACTTGAGGAAGAACAAGATCAAAGTAATGCATCATATACGACTTATTATAGAGACCCTAATTACGAGATTGGTGCAGCAGAGATCGTAGGGAAATAGCCTATGACCTATGAGGCGTTAATTCATAAGGATATTACACTTGACCAACAGTTTAAAAAGAAAGACCTTTATAGGAAATACTCTTTCGATTTAACAAAGGCAGATAACATTTTTGATCATTTGTTTGTAGCAAATTTCCTAAAGTTACCAAAAGGGAGTTAAAATTCCTTCTCCAAAAGAACTTAGAAAGAAAATGTATTGTAAATGGCACAATTCTTGGTCTCATACAACTAAAAACTGTATTATTTTTGGGGACAGGATCCAAGAACAAATTCAAAAAGAGAGTTTAAAGTTCCCAGCCAAAACAGAGAAAACTATGGGGATTGACACTAACCCATTCCTAGAGATTGGGAAAACTATAGCTAATGTTGCTGTGCCTAACTTCCAAAACCTATCCTTGAAGTAATTGGAGGAGGTTAATGTGCAGATGCATGTTGCTAGTCAGACTGCTTCCAAGAAGGATATCAGAAGTTCACTAGCAGATGGACAGAGTCTTGCGGACCAAAAGGAAGACTCTAGTGAGGAGGTACTCGATGATGACTCCCTAGAGGCAGCCGTCAGGCAAAGGATGTGTCTCAGATGCAGGTTAAGTTACAAATGGTTAAAAAGGCTCCCAATTGATGGGAAACAATATTATCAGGATGTGCAGAGATATCCTAAACCAACTAGTACCTACAACAAGAGGCCATACCCAACTGGTCCCAGACAGTAGCCATTCTTAGCTGGACCATCAGCCACTAGAATGCATTCCAAGGGTAAGAGATCTCTACATGAGTTCAGACCACCCAATTACTACAAGATGAAGGGCAATCATCATGAGAGGAGGCCTGAAGTGGGCTCAAGTTATGGAATTAGAGCCAGAGATTGGCTTCCTAGATCAGCCTCAAACAAGATGAAAGGTAACCACCCTGATAGAAGGCCTGAATTAGGCTCAAGAGAGGGGATCAGGGCCAAGCAGTGGCCTCTGCAGGCAGCTTCGAAACTGGCTTCAAAGGTAGAAAGAGTTAGATCAGCAACTGAACTAGTAAGTTCATGGGTACCTGGGGTTCCAGATTGGTTTGTCATGCAGAACAAGCCTAAGGAAATGCCTATCCAGAGAAGTGTTGTTGGAGACCAAGGTAGAATGGTTAAACCTCCCTTGGTGACTCCAAATAATTGGGTGTTTCTAAAGCACCCAAAAACAAAGGAACCAAATATGATTCTAGTAATTTCTAGGTCTCAAAGGAGGAAGATCCAGTGAAGGTACACTCAGTACCAAAAAGATCTGAAGGAAAGTGGAGAGAGTTCTTCATTGGCCCAGCCAAAAGGCCAGACAGAGGAAAGAGAAAGTCCAAAATTGGATCATAGTCCAAAATTGACTCCTTAGAACAAAAGAAGTTTCAGCAAAGAGCATTTGGACAAAATTCATTCTAAATTGAAAGCCAAATCCAACTTAGCAGGTCTTGAGAAGGTCTTGATGGAAAGCGACAGTGAGATAGAAGAAGAAGTTGACCTAGGCCAAAGAAAAGAAATGGTTGAGGAGGAGATATTTGAAGCCTTCATGGCTGAACAGACATTTTTGGTCGAAAAACCAACAAGAACATATTCAAAGGAAGTCACTCGTACTGAAGTGCCAGAATGCAGCATGGAAGATGCTTTTGAAATAACTGAACAAGTTAGCCTGGAAAAAAAGCAAGTGCAGCCAGTAGTTCAGTTTGGCTCATTTCCTCCAGTCTCAGTGAATATGGTGCATATACTACCACGGGAGTTTCAGGCTGAAGATAAAAACCAAGAAGGTCAGGAGATTGACCCTATTCCAGTTTCTAGTGAAGATTCACAGGTTAGCATGGTTCAAGATGAATCTGAAGTGGCCACATTAATGGAAACTGAGGAAGAGAGTGAGGAAGTAAGTATTATTCTCTCATATCTTTTTGAGTATCCTACAACATCCATGACATAGCATGTCAAACCCTTATATATCAAGGCTTTTTTTGATGGGATACAAATGAATAGGGTATTGATGGATAATGGGGTAGCAGTGAACCTGCTTTCAAAATCCTTTTTGAAGAAACTGGGAAAAAGGAACACCAAATTAATCCCAACCAGCACAACCATTGCTGGTTTTGCTGGGGATAAGCAGATGGCTCAGGGTATTTTGCCCATCAACCGGAGTGTCAGAACCAGAGATTACATAACGGCATTCTTTGTTATTGATAGTAATGCTAAGTATAATGCTTTACTTGGCAGGGATTGGATTCACACCAACAAATGTGTGCCTTCCTCTCTACATCAGAAGATAATGATAGCCTTGTGCAATGGAGAAACAGAGGAGATCAATGCAAACCTTTAACCCTTTGTCACTTGTGCTGACTTTGCAGAAACCAAGTTGTATACTAAAGGAGTGACACCACTCAATATATTGAGAAAACCTGATGGTTCAGCCGAAGTAACGGCTGATGAGGAAGTAGCACACCTGAATCACTTAGGACAAGAGAGTACTGATGAAGAATTCATCATCAAAGATGATAATGATGCCTAGTTGTAGGCAAGAAGATGAAACCTAAGAAGCCAGACCCTTGGATTTAGTCAAGTTTTCAACATTGGACTTAAAATCAATAGTCCAAAAAGTTCAAGAACAAAAAAAGGAAGCCATGGTAGTTAGCTGTAAGCAGGAACAACAACAGGTCAGGCCTCTAACCTTTGATAAATACTGTGCATTGGACATCGAGACAAAAGTCCAAGAAATACAGAAAGAAGAATCCTTATGGACAGACTTTGTCTATGAAGAAGAATGCAAAAATGTTGAATCAGAGGAAGTGTGAACAGAATAAAGCAAAGAAATTACTTTGAGGGCAAAAAAAAAAAATCAAAAGAAAAGCATTAGTGAGTTCTCAAATACAAGACCCCTTGGATGAAGTTAATTTAGGGAAAGGTTCTGCACAACAACCCACTTACATCAGTGCTTGGTTAAGTGCTCTTGATAGGGACTAGTTATTGATGGTCTTAAAGAGATATAAAGATTGTTTTGCATAGTCTTATAATGAATTGCCAGGATTAGATAGGTCATTAGTGGAACATAGGCTCCCTATGAAGCCTAATTTCAAGCCATACGAGCAGAAGCCAAGAAGGATGAGTCCTGAAGTGATTCGGAAGGTCAGGGAGGAAATTCTTAGGCTCCTTAAAGCAGGCTTCATTAGAACAGCCAGATATGTTGAATGGCTATCCAATATTGTGTCTGTGGTTAAAAAGAATGATAAAATGAGGGTATGAATCGATTTTAGAAACCTGAATTTAGTAACTCCAAAATATGAGTACCCCATGCCCATAGTAGACTTATTGGTAGATAGTTTAGCAAGACACAAGATTTTATCTATGATGGATGGACATTCTGGTTACAACTAGATTTGCATTGCAGAGGAGGATGTCCATCAGACAGCATTCAGTTGTCCTAGGAACATTGACATATTCGAATGGGTTAAAATGCCATTTGGCCTAAAGAATGCTGGGGCTACATATCAAAAGGCAATGAACACTATCTTTCATGATCTCATTGGAGAGTATTTAGAGTGTTACATTGATGACATTGTAGTAAAATCTCAGTCCATGGAGGAACATTTGGTTCACTTGGAAGCAACTTTTGAAAGAATGAGAAAGTTCAAGTTAAAGCTTAATCCTCTCAAATATGCTTTTGGTGTATCAGCTGGAAACTTCTTGGGCTATGTAGTACACAAGAAGGGAATACAAATTGATTAGAATAAAGCCAAAGCCATCATTGAGGCCAAGCCTCCATCAAGTAAGAAAGAAGTACAAAAATTCCTTTGACAGGCTAATTTTCTTCGAAGATTTATTTCTAACACTACAGGAAAAATTAAAGTATTTTCTTCCTTATTAAGGTTGAAAGATGAAGAGGAGTTTGTGTGGACAGCAGAGCATCAAATTGCTTTCGAAAAAATTAAAGCCTACTTGGCCAAACCTCCAGTGCTGATGCCACCAAAGAGTGACAAACCGTTGAAGTTATACATTGCTGTAGCAAAAGATTCATTAGGAGCTTTCCTAGCCCAGGATAATAAAGAAGGCAAGGAGCAAGCAGTTTATTACCCTATTAGGTTTTTAAATTCTTGTGAATGTAAATACTCAGCTGTAGAAAAGATGTGCCTTGCATTGTACTTTGCAGCAATGAAATTAAGATATTATCTTTTGCCTAATGTTGTTTTTGTAATTGCAACCACAGACTTGGTTAAGTATATGTTATCTAGACCAATGTTGAGAGGAAGAATTGGCAAATGGATATTGGCCTTGTCAGAGTTTTATCTAGAATATGTTCCCCAAAAGGCAGTAAAAGGACAAGTTTTGGCTAACTTTTTGGCAGATCATCCATGTCCAATGGAAAGCCAAGAGATAATGGATCTTGGTATGATCAATGTTGAGCCATGGTAGATGTGGTTTGAAAGGTTAAAGGCCAATGGTTTGATTGGAATTGGTGTTGTAATTAAGTCACCACAGGGGGTAGAAATCACACATAGTTTTAGAGTTGATGAAATTACTTGTTTCAATAATTAAGCTGAATATGAAGCTTTGATAATGGACTGGAAATGCTTATTGGATTACAAGCTCATGCAGTTGATATATTTGGGGATTCTCAATTAGTGGTCAACCAAATGAAAAGAATTTTCAAATGTCAAAGTGCAAGCATGTTGCCATACTATGTTATTGTATTACATTTGCTTTCTCAGTTTCAGATAACAAATGTGACTTATATCCCAAAATTCATGAATAACAAAGCCAATAATGTAGCTCAAAAGTTTCAAATTTTAGGAAAAGAGATGACACTCAAATGAAGATAAGTCAAGCAACATATCAAAAATTAATACCACATTTAACTAAAAGAAATGTGGTGTTAGAAGTCAATCATAATGACTTACAAGATCAAGATTGGAGGCATCCAATAATGCAGCACCTAACTGGCCCATCTTCGAAAGCCAGCAGAAAGATCAAATTACAATCTATGCAATACATAGTATATGGTAATGTTCTTTACAAAAGAGGAGCAGATGGATTATTATTAGAATGTCTAGGGCCGAAGGAAGCATTGACAGCCATGGCTGAAGTTCATAAAGGCATTTGTGGTGCCCATTAGCCTGGTGTGAATGTCTTGGTAATTACAACCACAGATTTGGTTAAGAATATGTTATATAGACCTATGTTGAGGGGAAGAATTGGCAAATGGATACTAGCTTTGTCAGAATTTCATCTAGAATATGTTCCCTAAAAGGCAGTAAGGACAAGTTTTAGCTAATTTTTTGGCAGACCATCCATGTCAAACAAAAAACCAAGAAATAATGGAACTTGGTATGGTTAGTGTTGAACCATGGCAAATGTGGTTCGATGGATCAAAAGCCAATGGTTTAATTGAAATTGGTATAGTAATCAAGTCACCACAAGGAGTAAAAACTACGTATGGTTTCAGAGTTGATGAAATTACTTGTTTCAATAATTAAGCTGAATATGATGCTTTGATAATGGGACTGGAAATGCTTATTGGATTACAAGCTCATGCAGTTGATATATTTGGGAATTCTCAATTAGTGGTCAACCAAATGAAAAGAATTTTCAAATGTCAAAGTGCAAGCATGTTGCCATACTATGTTATTGTATTACATTTGCTTTCTCAGTTTCAGATAGCAAATGTGACTTATATCCCAAAATTCATGAATAACAAAGCCAATGATGTAGCTCAAAAAGTTTCGAATTTTAGGAGAAGAGATGACACTCAAATGAACATAAGTCAAGCAACATATTAAAAATTAATACCACATTTAACTAAAAGAAATGTGGTGTTAGAAGTCAATCATAATGACTTACAAGATCAAGATTAGAGGCATCCAATAATGCAGAACCTAACTGGCCCATCTTCGAAAGCCAGTAGAAAGATCAAATTACAATCTATGCAATACATAGTATATGGTAATGTTCTTTACAAAAGAGGAGCAAATGGATTGTTATTAGAATGTCTAGGGCCGAAGGAAGCATTGACAGCCATGGCTGAAATTCATGAAGGCATTTGTGGTGCCCATTAGCCTGGTGTGAAGATGAGGTAGTTTCTTCGAAGGCATTCCTACTATTGGCCAACCATCCTTAAAGATTGTATAGAGTATGCTAGAAGTTTCCAGGCATGCCAAAAGCATGGCATGATAAGACATGTATCAATAACTGACTTACATGCAGTTGTGAAGCCTTGGCCATTTAGAGGTTGGGTTATGGATATGATAGGGAAAATACATCTACTCTCTTCGAAGCACCATTGTTTTATCTTAGTGGCCACAGACTACTTCACTAAGTGGGTCGAAGCTAAACTATATAAGGCTGTAGACCAAACTGAAGTTATTGGGTTTATTAAAGATTTGATTCACGAGTTTGGCATCCCACAGACCATAACAGTAGATAATGGGACTATATTTGATGGAAAGATGGTAAAGTCTTTCGTGGCACAGTTTGGAATTAGTCTTGTTAATTCCACCCCTTATTTTGCACAAGAAAATGGTTAGGTAGAATCATCCAATAAGTCTTTGAAAAAAGGAATACAGAGAGTTGTGGAAGATAATCCTAGGGATTGACATAACTTGTTGTTGGATGTGTTGTGAGCTTATAGGACTTCTGTAAGATCAAGTACATGAGTTACTCCTTATGCCTTAGTTTATGAGCATGATGCAGTGTTACCTGTAGAAATTAACATTAAGTCCTTGAGGGTGAGATGCCAGGATCAGTTAGTTCCTGAGCAGTACCATCAGAGCATGTTCTTGGAATTAGAAAATGTGGATGAAGCTAGAATTTTGGCATTGAATAGCATTCTTTTTCAAAAGAAGAAAGCAGCCAAAAATTATAATAAGAAAGTCAAACACATTAGCTTTAATGAAGGTGATTTGGCATTAAAGACAATACTCCCAACAGGAATTAAAAACCATAAGTTTGGCAAATGGTCACCTAATTGGGAAGGACCATATCAAGTTCATAGAGTCTTGCCTTAGGGAGCATACCATTTGTGAAATTTGAATGGGTATGTACACCCTAAGAAAATTAATGGTATGTACTTGAAACCTTATTATCCAACTATATGGGAAACACAAGGAGTATATAAAATGCTAAACAAGATTTTTTAAACTTTTGATGTCCATCTAGTCTAGTAAAATTGCTTCCTTTTTTTTTTGGAAATTAAAAAAATCACAAAAAAAAAACCTACTAAAATGCAATTATCAAAACCCAACCTTACTCTTCCTCTTCCTCTTCTTTTTCTTCCTAGAGGATCCATCAAGGTAGAAAAGTCGAAGCTTTTTATTTATTTGGTAGTGCGGGCCCTCTTGAATTTAAGAACAAGTTTGAAAATCTTACAGGCAATTTTTTTGGAAAAATTCATTTCATTGCAATTTTTTAAAAATAATTACATATTAATGACACATTTATTACATTAAAAATAATGATACATAATAATTTTATAATTTTTTTATATATTTGTTGGCTGTATAATTTGTAAAAACCAATCACAATTCAACACGTGGCATGAAGAGGGCAATTTGGGGAGTTAATACTCGTTGCCAACTATAATCAGACACGTGTCAGCCCATATTGATAATAATGGGTCTGCGTAGTACTGGAACGATTGAGGAATATAAGGTAATATGGCCTAACGGTTACTCACGAAGTTTAAATTCAAAATCAAGAGGGAAGCCTAACTGCAAATGTGGTGTAGTGGGACTGACTGTGAGAAAGCATGTTCAACAATCATGGGAGGATATTTCGACAGTTAGAAGCCCACTTCAACAGTTATCATTGAGAAGTATAAATAGCAGAGAAGGCCTCAGAATGAAATATCCAAAACTCAGATAAAAAAACCAGTTTTATGTACTTTGTTTTTCCTTCCAGTTTTTACAATTCTTTACATTTCTGTACTTCAAATTCCTATACTGCACTTCATTCATAGGAGTAGTTTCAAATAGCTTGTTACTGTAAACCTCTACGAGGCTGGGTCGGATCATTGTAAGTTTTTCATTTTACTTAATGAAATTCTGAAATTATTCTTCACTTAATTGTTATTTACTAAATTCTCCTAAACAAGCCACCAGTAAAAGTCTTCTTCATTGAGACTGAAAAAACTAAAACACAATCGTCTGATAATTGGTTGGCAATTAATCTTCTGTAAAGACTGATTGATCTATGCTGGCACGCTTAAAATTACAAAATTAACCTTCGAAAGGCAAAAAAGCCAACATACATTTTTGGCACATCCAGTGGGACCTAATTGAAATGGCTAGACGTAGAAGATAAGGAGAAAATGAACGCCTGGAAGAAGGTGTGGAAGGAGAGGTAGAAATACCTGATCTAGATGATAATGTGATAACACATCCTATAAGAGCACCTATCTCATCAGAACCTATGGTCGAACAAACCAGTAATTTAGAACATACACCACATGTTCAAAATATTAGACGAGGCCATGGAATTGGACCATCCACTGTTCCATCTACTCAGCTAATGAATCCGTGGAGAGGCCTGGTAGATGCCATGGGACAGCAGTTAATAAACACAATGAAAAGATAGGCAATATCCTTTATGGATCGGATAAATTCCCGTCAACCAACTAACACAAAGCATATGGAGGAAAATTCAAATGTTCCTCAGCAAAGATTGGCTAGAGATAAACAGCCTATGCAAAGTAATGGACATACTAATGATCAGACTAGTAATCAAAATTATGAAAGACCATCACCTATACCTTAGTCTTGGTATGAGCCTCTTTCGAGGCCTATGGTAAATCAAAATGCCTTATTACCTAACAGTGAAGCCATACAAATTGGTGGATCTGGGCCAACACAAGAAATGACATGAGAATGTTTCCAAATCCCATGTTCGAAGCCATACCTGGCACAAAGGGGTTCACTAATCCCTTGTTCGAATTCACACCCAGGGGGTTGGAAGGGTTTCTTGCGGCTGGAAGAGAAACAACACATGTTCCTTCTATTACAGCACCTTTCGCAGGTCCTTTCGCAGGACAGACTCAGAGAGGTCAGCCATACCTTCAACAACAGCCAATACCACAAGGACAACCAGTCCCAAATATACCTCCGTATGGACCAAGAGGACCTCAGACACTAGGGTTTTCATCAAATCCTATGTTTGTTCCTCCAGTGATAGTCCAACAAGCACAAAATATGATTCCTAGGGACCAAATTGCTAATATTGTCAGAGAAATGTGTGGGCCTATGGCTCGGGGGGTTCAAACTCCTGTGTATAGGAAGCCATACCCAAAATGGGTGGATAGGGTGCATGAATACACAAGGGAGTTTAGAATACCAAACTTTGCTCTTTTTTATGGGAATGGAAACCAATCAACAGTAGAACACATTGCTAGGTTCGCAGCCCAATGTGATGAATGTACCAATAATGATTACATGAAGTTAAGACTTTTTTCAAATTCTCTAACTAGGGCAGCTTTTGTATGGTATATTAACCTTACACCTAGCTCTATCCAAACTTGGCAGCAAATGGAGGAGGCATTTCATGCCCAATTCTTCCAAACGGAGCTAGAAGTTTCCATGACAAACTTGGCAAGGTTAAGTCAAAGGCCTGATGAGAAGGCTGTTCAATTTATTGTCAGATTCAAAAGAGCACGAAACAAGTGTAGGGTCATTCTACCAGAGCCTGAATTTGTGAGATTGGCTCAAAATGGTTTAGAGTTTAGGTTTCGAAAGAAGTTCGACTCAACTGATTTTTTAGACTTAGTAGAATTAACCTATAAGGTGTCTAGATATGAATCGTTACTTGAGGAAGAACAAGATCGAAGTAATGTATCATATACAACTTATTATAGAAACCTTACTACCATAGGGACCCTAATTATGAAATTGATGTAGCAGAGATTGTAGGAAAATAACCTATGACCCGTGAAGCATTAATTCAGAAAGACAGTACAATAGACCAGCAGTTTAAAAAGAAAGACCTTTATAGGAAATACTCTTTCGATTTAACAAATGCAGATGACATTTTTGATTATTTGCTTGCAGCAAATTTTCTAAAGTTACCAAAGGGAGTTAAAATTCCTTCTCCAGAAGAACTTAAAGGGAAAATGTATTGTAAATGGCACAATTCTTGGTCTCACGCAACTAAAAACTGTATTATTTTTTGGGACAAGATCCAAGAACAGATTCGAAAGGGGAGTTTAAAATTCTCAGCCAAAGCAGAGAAAGCTATGGGGATTGACACTAACCCATTTCCAGAGATTGGGGAAGCTATAGCCAATATTGGTGTGCCTAACTTCCAAAACCTATTCTTGAAGGAATTGGAGGAGGTTAATGTGTAGATGCATAATGCTAGTCAGACCACTTCCAAGAAGGATATCAGAAGTTCACTAGCAGATGGAGAGAGCCTTGCGGACCAAAAAGAAGACTCTAGTGAAGAGACACTGGATGATGACTCCCTAGAGGCAGCCGTCATGCAAAGGATGTGTCCCAAATGCAGGTTAAGTTACAAATGGTTGAAAAGGCTCCCAATTGATGGGAAATAGTATTACAAGGATATGCAGAGATGTCCTAAACCAACCAGTACCTACAACAAGAAGCCATACCCAACTGGTCCCCGACAGTAGCCATTCTTAGCTAGACCATCAGCCACTAGAGTGCATTCCAAAGGTAAAAGACCTCTGCATGAGTTCAAACCACCCAACTACTACAGGATGGAGGGCAATCATCTTGAGATGAGGCCTGAAGTGGGCTCAAGTTATGGAATCAGAGCCAGAGATTGGCCTCCTAAATCAGCCTCAAACAAGATGGAAGGTAGCCACCCTAACAGAAGGCCTGAATTAGGCTCAAGACAGAGGATCAGGGTCAAGCAGTGGCCTCTACAGGCAGCTTCGAAGCTAGCTTCAAAGGCAGAAAGAGCTAGTTCAGCAACTGAACTAGTAAGTTCATGGGTACCTGGGGTTCTAGATTTGTTTGTCATGCAGAACAAGCCTAAGGAAATGCCTACCCAGAGAAGTGTTGTTGGAGACCAGGATAGAATGGTTAAACCTCCCTTGGTGGCTCCAAATAATTGGGTGTTTCTAAAGCACCCCCAAAACAAAGGAACCAAACATGGTTCTAGTAAAGGAGGAAGATCCAGCAAAGGTACACTCAGTACCAAAAGAATCTAAAGGAAAGTGGAGAGAGTTCTTCATTGGCCTAGCCAAAAGGCCAGACAGAGGAAAGAGAAAATCCAAAATTGGATCATAGTCCAAAATCGGATCCTTAGAACAAAAAGAAGTTTCAGCGAAGAGCATTTGGCCAAAGTTCATTCTGAATTGAAAGCCAAGGAAAGATCCAGCTTAGTAGGTCTTGAGAAGGCCTTGATGGAAAGCGACAGTAAGACATAAGGAGAAGTTGACCTAGGCCAAAAGAAATAAACGGTTGAGGAGGAGATGTTTGAAGCCTTCATGGCTGAACAGACATTTTTGGTCAAAAAACCAGCAGGAACAGACCATTCGAAGGAAGTCACTAATACTGAAGTGCCAGAATGCAGCATGGAAGATGCTTCTGAAATTACTGAACAAGTTAGCTTGGAAAAGAAGCAAGTGCAGCCAGTAGTTCAATTTGGCTCATTTCCTCCAATCACAATGAATATGGTGCATATACTACCACAGGAGTTCCAGGCTGAAGATGAAAACCAAGAAGGTCAGGAGATTGACCCTATTCCAGTTTCTAGTGAAGATTCACAAGTTAGCATGGTTTAAGATGAATCTGAAGTGGCCACACCAATGGAAACTGAGGACGAGAGTGAAGAAGTAAGTATTAATCTCTCATATCCTTTTGAGTATCTTACAACAGCCATGACACAACATGTCAAACCCTTGTATATCAAGGCTTTTTTCAATGGGATACAAATAAATAGGGTATTGGTGGATAATGGGGCAGTAGTGAACCTGCTTCCAAAATCCTCTTTGAAGAAACTGGGAAAAAGGAACACCATATTAATCCCAACCAGCACAACCATTGTTGGTTTTGTTGGAGATAAGCAGATAGCTCAGGGTATTTTTCCTATCAACCTGAGTGTGGGAACCAAAGATTGCATAACGACATTCTTTATTATTGATAGTAATGCTAAATATAATGCTTTACTTGGCAGGGGTTGGATTCACACCAACAAATTTGTGTCTTCCTCTCTACATCAGACAATAATGGTGGCCTTATGCAATGGAGAGACAGAGGAGATCAATACAAACCCTCAACCCTTTGTCGTTTGTGTTGACTTTGCAGAAGCCAAGTTATATACTGAAGGAGTGGCACCACTCAGTATATTGAGAAAATCTGATGGTTCAGCCGAAGTGACGGCTGATGAGGAAGTAGCACACCTAAATCACTTAGTACAGGAGAGTGCTGATGAAGAATTCATCATTAAAGATGATAATGATGCCTGGTTGTAGGCAAGAAGATGAAACCCAAGAAGCCAGACCCTTGGCTTTAGTCAAGTTTTTAACATTGGACTTAAAATCAATAGTCCAAAAAGTTCAAGAACAAAACAAGGAAGCCATGGTAGTTAGCTGTAAGCAGTAATAACAACAGGTCAGGCCTTGGACCTTCGATAAATACTAGGCATTGGACATCGAAACAAAAGTCTAGGAAATACAGGAAGAAAAAGCCTTATGGACAGAATTTGTCTATGAGGAAGAATGCAAAGATGTTGAATCAGAGGAAATGGGAGCAAAACAAAGCAAAGAAATTGCTTCGAGGGCAAAAGAAATCAAAAGAGAAGCATTAGTGAGTTTTTAAATACAAGACCCCTTGGAAGAAGTTAATTTAGGGAAAGGTTCTGCACAACAACCCACTTACATTAGTGCTTGGTTAAGTGCTCTTGACAGGGACCAGTTATTGATGGTCTTAAGAGATATAAAGATTGTTTTGCATGGTTTTATAATAAACTACCAGGATTAGATAGGTCATTAGTGGAACATTGGCTCCCCATGAAGCCTAATTTCAAGCCATACGAGCAGAAGCCAAAAAGGATGAGTTGTCACTACCCAAACCCGCCCCTATGGGTTTAGCACCGTAACCGGCCAGTAATCCGAGATTATCGAAGGCCTGCTTAATAGTAATACAGTAATACAGAGTACAGGGGCTGGCGGAAGCCAATACAGTAATTAAACAATGTCCAATGAGCTGTGACAGTCTGTATGCAAAAAGACTTTTCATTCAAATATATATACAGTCAAACAGAACAGTATGCACATATATACAATCATTCAATTCAGGGACCTAATCCCTATGAAACAGTACAGTACAGTCTATACAGTCGTACAAAACAGATACAAAGACAGACGGGGAAATTAAAAACACCCCTAAGCCGTAGCTTGACAGGCTCGGAACCTCGCATTAAGGCACATAGGTTGGCTCGACAAAACTGGAGTTTACCCAAACGCTCCTAGCTGCGGTATGGTGCCTGTACACCTACATATATATATGAACAGTGAACTAAAGCCCAGTGAATAACACAATGCGTAAAGAGGTTAAGAATGAATGTCCTTATAGTAATGAAAACAGTTCATTAAATCAGTATTTCAGTCGTTCAGTCGATACAGTCATATGTGGTACATCCATTAGCATAACAGTACAGTAAACAGTAAGTTATAAAAGACCGAACAGTAAATGATGGCCATCAATCAGTAACAGTAATGGTTCCAACAAGGGAACCGACAGAGATCTCTGTAACAGTAACAGTAAACAGTAATTGCTAAGGATGCCACAATACAGTTCAGAATATAGGACATACATTCATTCAATTAACAGTAACAGTTCAGAAAGCAGTACAGTTCAATTGTTCAGAAGATAATCATTTTGAACATATCTTTACACAGTTGTTACTCACAGAGTTCTGGGCTATAGTAAGGCTAAAGCGTCTCCTCGGAAAGCTAATCCTACACAGTTACAGATTAAACACACACTAAGCTACACAGTTGGGAAAGATAATAACTTAATCCCTAATTTGCCTCGGTGTGTTCTACATCTATATCCTCGTTAAGATGCCTTAAACTAGGCCTAATAATGCCTAGGATGAGATGAGGATGCAAAGATGCACTTTAAAAATATTTTCAGAGAACAGGGGTCACGCTCGAGCGTAGGTTACTCCGCTCGAGCGGACATGCAGACAAAGGTTCCCGCTCGAGCGTAGACTTACCCGCTCGAGCGTTCTGTAAAACAATCAAAGTGCTGGATAGGCGAAAATCACGCTTGATTGGACGCTCGACACCTGCTCGAGTATGAGACACAATGTCCCGCTCGAGCATCAATTATTCCGCTCGAGTGGACTTCAAAACAGAACAAAATGCTGGGAGCATGATTTCCACGCTCGAGCGCCAGTCACCCCGCTCGAGCGTGAGTCCAAATTCTGGAAATTCCAGATTTGAACCTCAAGCTCAAAACCAAGTTTTAAACCATAAATTTCGATTCTCTTGGGCCAATTTTCCAGAAAACACATCAAATCTCATACTTTAACATGATTCAAAACTCAATTTGTAAAATCAAAGCCCAAGGGTGTTTCAAATAAATCCAATTCAAACAAATTTCCATGAATATGAAGAACATGCAAACATGCATGAATTTAAACCATTTCAAAGCTTCAATTACATGCTCTAAGGAGCCAATTGTTCCAAAAACAAGATGAAAACATGGACTTAACATAACTATGAGCATGCATGTGACAATTCTCCATGGAATCAACTCAAAAATTCAATAATTCAAACATGCATGCATGAATTAAGCTATAAATCAACATGTTAGAACTAAATTATGACTTAGCTCCTCAATTAGGCATGAACCAAGCATGAATCAACTTAAAGACACAATCAAGAGGATGAAATTCATACCTAGGTTCCTCAAATACAAGTCTAGAGGCTCAATTATCCACTTAAGCTTCAGTTTCTTCAAGATTTCAAGCAACTCCACGAGGACAACTCAACTCTCTCTCACTCTCTATCTTGGTCGGTTGGCTTCTCAAATGGGAGAAGAAATGTTTTGGTTAAGTGTAATGAGACTCAACTATAGTCTAGGTAGTGGGCCACTCATGTAGCAAAATAGAAATAAGGCCAACTATGCAATGTCAATATTTAATCTAATTTAATCATACGTAATCAGTTTTCAGGTAATTAAACCATAAAATCACATAAATCACGATGATCATAAAACACTAATCGGTTTCTGGTTCGGCCGCCGATAAGGCCCTCAATTAGCAGTTTAAACACAAAGACACGAACAGATGATCAAATAACCAAACAGATGGAATTACAATAAAACAAGCATACTCAGTCAATTCAGTTCCAATTTCAGTCAGTCAGTTCAGTAGTTTATTCAGTTCATTTATCAGTCATAATCAGTTTCAGTTTAACGGTAATCAGTGGTTATTCGGTAAACAGTGACGAGGGTTGTTACATGAGTCCTGAAATGATTCAGAAGGTCAAGGAGGAAATTCTAAGGCTCCTTAAGGCAGACTTTATTAAAACAGCCAAATATGTTGAATGGCTATCCAATATTGTGCCTATGGTTAAAAAGAATGATAAAATGAGGGCATGCATCTATTTTAGAAATCCAAATTTAGCAACTCCAAAATATGAGTATCCTATGCCCATAATAGACTTATTGGTGAACAGTTCAGCAAGGCTTTAGCAACTCCAAAAGATGAGTACCCTATGCCCATAGTAGATTTATTGGTGGATAGTTTAGCAGGGCACAAGATTTTATCAATGATGGATGGGCACTCTGGTTATAACCAAATCTGCATTGCAGAAGAGGATATCCATAAGACAGCATTCAGATGTCCTGGGAACATTGGCATCTTCGAATGGATTAAGATGCCATTTGGCGTAAAGAATGTTGTGGCTACATATCAAAGGACTATGACACTATCTTTCATGATCTCATTGGAGGATATTTAAAGTATTATATTGATGACATTGTAGTGAAGTCCTAACCCATGGAGGAACATTTGTTTCACTTGGAAGCATCTTTTTAAAGAATGAGAAAGTTCAAGTTAAAGCTTAATCCTCTCAAATGTGCTTTTGGCGTATCAGCTGGAAACTTCTTGGGCTATGTAGTACAAAAGAAGGGAGTACGGATTGATCAAAATAAAGCCAAAGCTATCATTGAAGCCAAACCTCCGTTAAGTAAGAAAGAAGTACAAAAATTCGTTAGACAAGTTAATTTTCTTCAAAGATTTATTTCTAATACTGCAAGGAAAACTAAAGTATTTTCTTGCTTATTAAGATTGAAAGATGAAGAGGAGTTTATGTGGACAGCAGAGCATCAAACTGCTTTCAAAGGAATTAATGCCTGCTTGACCAAGCCTCCAATGCTGATGCCACCAAAGAGTGACAAACCGTTGAAGTTATACATTGCTGCAGTAGAAGATTCCTTAGGAATTTTCTTAGCCCAGGACAATGAAGAAGGCAAGGAGCAAGCAGTTTACTACCCTAGTAGGTTTTTAAATTCTTGTGAATGTAAACACTCAGCTGTAGAAAAGCCGTGCCTTGCATTGCACTTTGCAGTAATGAAATTAAGATATTATCTTTTGCCTAATGTTGTTTTGGTAATTGCAACTACAAACTTGGTTAAGTATATATTATCTAGACCAATGTTGAGAGGAAGAATTGGCAAATGGGTATTAGCCTTGTCAGAGTTTCATCTAGAATATGTTCCCCAAAAGGCAGTAAAAGGACAAGTTTTGACTAATTTTTTGGCAGATCATCCATGTCAAACAGAAAGCCAGGAAATAATGGATCTTGGTATGATCAATGTTGAGCCATGGCAAATGTGGTTCGAAGGGTCAAAGGCTAATGGTCTGATTGGAATTGGTGTTGTAATTAAGTTACCACAGGGGGTAGAAACCACACATGGTTTCAAAGTTGATGAAATTACTTGTTCTAATAATCAAGTTGAATATGAAGTTTTGATAATGGGACTGGAAATGCTTATTGGATTACAAGCTCATGCAGTTGATATATTTAAGGATTCTCAATTGGTAGTCAACCAAATGAAAGGAATTTTCAAATGTAAAAGTGCAAGCATGTTGCCATACTATGTTGTTGCATAACATTTGCTTTCTCAGTTTCAAATAGCAAATGTGACTTATATCCCAAGATTCATGAATAACAAAGCCAATGATGTAGCTCATAAAGTTTTGAATTTCAGGAGAAGAGATGACACTCAAATGAACATAAGTCAAGCAACATATCAAAAATTAATACCACCTTTAACTAAAATAAATATGGTGTTAGAAGTCAATCATAATGACTTACAAGATCAAGATTGAAGGCATCCAATAATGCAGTACCTAACTGGCCCATCTTTGAAAGCCATCAGAAAGATCAAATTACAATCTATGCAATACAAAGTGTATGGTAATGCTTTTTAGAAAAGGGGAGCGGATGGATTGTTATTGGAATGTCTAGGGCCAAAGGAAGCATTGACAGCCATGGCTGAAGTTCATGAAAGCATTTGTGGTGCCTATCAGCCTGGTGTGAAGATAAGATAGTTGCTTCGAAGGCATTCCTACTATTGGTCAACCATCCTTAAAGATTGCATGAAGCATGCTAGAAGTTGCCAGGCATGCCAAAAGCATGGCATGATAAGACATGTGCCAATAACTGATTTACATGCAGTTGTGAAGCCTTGGCCATTTAGAGGTTGGGCTATGGATATGATAGGGAAAATACATCTACCCTCTTCGAAGCACCATTGTTTCGTCTTAGTGGCCACAGACTACTTCACTAAGTGGGTCGAAGCTAAATCATATAAGGCTGTAGACCAAACTGAAGTTATTGGGTTTATTAAAGATTTGATTCACAAGTTTGGCATTCCATAGACCATAACAGTAGATAATGGGATTTTATTTGATAGAAAGAGGGCAAAGTCTTTCGTGGCAGAGTTTGGAATTAGTCTTGTTAATTTCACCCCTTATTATGCACAAGTAAATGGTCAAGCAGAATCATCCAATAAGTCTTTAAAAAAGGAATACAGAGAATTATGAAAGACAATCTTAGAGATCGACATAACTTGTTGTTGATGTGTTATGGGCTTATAGGACTTCTCTAAGATCAAGTACAGGAGTTACTCCTTATGCCTTAGTACAGGTGCTTGAAACATTATTATCCAACTATATGGGAAACACAAGGAGTATAGAAAATGCTAAACAAGAGAAGCATGAAAACACTCAAATAGTAAATAAAGATTTCATTTCATAAGGAGCTAAGTACATGCAGCCATAGATTGGCTCAAAAGTCAGTACAATGTTTTAGTTGTTCCCTTACAATTGATTCTCTACTCTTAAGGGATGGGAACAACTGAATGGTTGTAGCCATGTCTTGCCTTCTATTAGCTAGCCCTTGGTTAGTAATTTGTAGCTTTTTTGCATTTCGATCCAAAGCTAAGTTGACTGCCGCTAGCTCCTCTTCCAGTTGGGCTTTCTTCTCCAAGAGTTGGGTTCGAAACTGGGAGGCATAGAAATGTTGTCTCTTTAATTCAAACACCTCAGCATGTATGTGGGAGACAAACTCTTTATCTTTTAGCAGTTTCTCTTTTGTAGCTTTGGGCATCTGGCAGATATCGACATAGAAATCTAAGGTGATTGCTGCTTGGGATAAATGGCTTGAGAAGACCATGTTGGACTGCTCGAAAACTTTACAGCACTTAAAGAAACCATTTTTAACGATAGGATTTTGTAAGACTTCAAATGGAATCCTTAAGAATGATTGCAGTAAGTCCAAGCAAGTGTCCAAGTCCACTTGAGGCAAGGAGGCTTCGGTAGCAGTGGAAGAGCTCTCAATAATCTCCAGAAGAGAATCAACAAGGATCAATGGCTCGGTCTCATTGCTTGGTGCTCAAGCTGGTGAAGATATGCCAAATAAGCTGGCCAATTGAGCCTCAAAGATGTCCATTTCTTCTTCTGGCATTATTAGCACAGAGGAGTCACTAGTTGATGAAAGAGATAGAAACATGGGGATAGGAGAAGAAGTGTAGGATTCCCCAGCAGTGTCCATGGTCCTAGCTATCAACAAGTCCAGAGAAGAAGGACTGGAGGTAGATAATAGAGAGAGAAAGCCACCAGTGTCTTCTTTGGGAGTATCAGCTACCACTAAAGATTAAGTGACAACTGGAGTTCTCTTAGGTGATAGAGGGGCAGCCATGACTATAGGAGGAGTAAAATAAGATGAGATGAAAGATAGATGGGGCAGATATAGAGCTAGGTCTGGGCATAAGGAAGGTGTGATGTTTTGCTTCAAAGAAGGAAGCAAAGAGAGCATGGGGAGTATAGAGCTACGAAGTGGAAGCATCATCCGAATGGGTTCTACACTCACTGGCACTTCAGTGTTAGCCTTCCTTTTCCCTTTTGAGGTCACCTCTAGCTCTGTAGAAGTTAGGGAGGCCCCTTTATCTATAGGTAAAGTAGAGGAAGCCAGTGTCGAATGAGGGGTAACTGGAATGTTACTGCTATATATCAGAAAATAAAGAGTAAATGTTAATTCTATGCCAAAATCCTAGGAAAGGAAATTATCAAAAGGAACTAAGAAAGATTACCAACTTCAGAAGTAACGGTTAGAGAGCTGAGAATGACATAATGCTCAGCAGTTTGCTTTTCCTTATAGCCTCATTTTGTAATGCATCAGCAGCAGCAGCTTCATCCCTTAGTATTTGTTGCTGCCTCCTCTTCTCTGACCTTTGGAAGACAATAATCTCCTTGGATTGTTCTTTCTCCACTGTTTTGGCAGCTGCCTCATGGGTGGAGTCTACAATAAGCTCAATAGGAGAGAATGTCTTTTTTTTCTGCCTCTTCAATGGTGTTTCTTTTTCTGTTTCCTCCTCTTTTATAGGAGTTTCGGGTGCCTCTTCTTCAGGATCAAGCAAAAGTTTTCTTTTCCTCTGTTGTTGTTATTTTCCCTAAAGATGTTCAAAGCTTGAGCTCTCTAAGGAGAGCCTCCCTATGGAGCTCCTACACCAAGAATAAAAGCTATAAGTAAATAAGTAGGGCATCATAAAAAGAAAGAGAAAGGGAAAATAGAAATGCATACCTTTCTTCGAAGTAGCCCTGGTGATTCTTGGAAGAGAAGGTAAGGCAGCAGGAGCAGACACTGAGATAGCAGGAGTAGGAACTAAGATAACAGGGGCAGTGGAAGCAGTGGTCCCAGTCTCTTTGGATTTAGCTTGAGAGGGCACATCTAGTCCTACTAATAAATCTCAGGAAGAGATAGCCAGGAGCACCTCCATATTGGCTGACCACCAATTCTGATACCTTCTCAATGCAATGCCGTGTGAAATGAAGGGAGTGAACCTGAATTCGACCAAGTCTTGTATCAACTTGTAAGTTGCCTCATCCAGCCTGGTTTTTTGCACTTTCAGTTCTCTGGTTGCAAGATTGGGGTTAGTTAGGCTGTAGAGAGGGATTGGAATTCCTTGAGTAAGTCCAAATTGCCAAGCAAATTGGGCATGGCAGTAGGGTTCAGCAATACATTTAGAAGCTCGAAAATTCAAGATACCAATGTAGAGCTCCCTTGGAATCAAAATCGAGGCCCATATATCTTTGTGAATGGGGTTGGAGCAGGTTCTGTCAGCCAGGAAAGTCCTTAGCCATACTAGCCCTGTGTTAGCCACAAAGGGGTAGAAGAAAGTGGAAAGGGGGGAAGCTGGGAGTTTATGGAAGAAAGTGAGGTAATAAGCAAAGCTCTCTGGCATACTTCATCCCATAAGTGGTAGGGTCTTGTACCAAGAATCTCAAGCACTTAGCGTAACTAGTTTTCAAACACTTAGCTTAGCTTTGAAAGCAGGTAGATGGCTTCGAAGCCAGTCTTACACCTTAAATTTAAGCATAGTTGAGATTTGTTCACTTCAAGAATCTTGGAGGTATGCTTTTAGACTTTCCAACAAAGGAAATTTCCTTTGAAGGGATCTTTGTAATGACATATAATTAGAATATGGTTATTGCCTATTCTTTCAGCATAAATAAGCACTATGGAACCAATTCTTGGTTGAGCAATATAGAAAGGCCAAGGGCCAAAGAACTTATCTTGCATTTTTGCTTAGATAAGACCCTTTGAAGGCAAATGTGATCATTCTTAAAAGAAATTTCATGCTTCGAAACACCTAAGCCAGGCCTCGAAGCAAGATTGTTTAGTTTAAAACTGTTATTTACACATATTATATTAACCATAGGATTAGAGTGTGAAAACCCAAGACAAATATAGACACCCCTATGAGAAATTCCATGCTTCGAAGTACTTAAAACCAGGCATCAAAGCAAGTTGGTTGCTTCGAAGCTATTATTCACAGATTACATAGACAGAGCAAGGAATAAAGCCATATTCGTCATGCAATTAATTATACAATTGGAATATAAAACCAGATCATAACAAATGAGATTTGAAGAACCCAATTTTATTGATATGCAATATTTACATTAGGAAAACCTATTTGGTTACATTTTCAATTTTATAAAAATAAGGAATGGACAAAGTCACAAGATCATGAAACTTTGTCCAGCAAAATTTAATAAATACATACTATTTTTTTAACCTATCTTCTATCCTATCTAAATTTGGTCTATCTAACTGATGAGCCCCTAGTTGGAAGAAGAGTTGCTGGGTCTTCATTTCAAATTCTATTTGTTTAAGAGCGTTCTCCGTTTTGTCCATTTCTCCTTTCCTAGATGCATCGCCCATAATGGCATCCTCTCCATACTCTGATCTTGGTTCTTAAAGTCTTCATATTCTTCAAGAAGATTTTTTGCTTCATACTGAATTTGAATACGAGCAGGAGAGGCGTTCCCCAATAACTCACTGGTAATAGAAGCATTTGTGTGCTAGTTAAGTAGAAGAGGAAGTTGATCCAAGAAAGTATGAAGCTCTATCTGGGCCACAGGGTTAAGGATGTGGCTTCGAGAGATAATATCACAAGACCATAATAAGTTCTTGTGTGAGTGAATTTCCGATCACATTGCCAACTTAGTACTCAATTGGAGAACACTGGCAGAATAGATGGCACCTGTCTAACCTGCAACAGAAAGAGAAGATTCCGGCGGTGGTTCGTCCACCTGGGGGCACTCCGACGATCAAGTCAGTATATCTCTCAAAGATAATCAATAGTGCTACACTCACTGTTCAAAATATAAATTGCGTACCTTAGACCCATCAGGGGTGCCTTTCTTTTATAGTTAACTCAATCCTAGTCCCCATAGAAGCTTAGCTTCAATGGACTTCTGCTTAGTGCTTATCCTGGACTCTCCAAGAGATAAAGATAAACTCCCTAAGAGTGTTATCCTTATCCATGCTAAAGTCCTTCCTCACTCTAGGACTCTTGTGCCTTATCCGCTTATCTCGAATTCCGATATCTTCAGAAATAACCTCGACCTAACCGAGATCACCTTGGTGTCATAACATGGGCACGTAGCACCTCGGCTGACACGTCGGTGTCACCTTGGCCACATGTTGGGACTCAGAAAATATATCCCCACAACTGCCCCCTAGGTTCTATTACCTCGACATTCTGAGGTGATGGAACCTATACCAGAACTTCCTGCCAATACATCGGTTTAAAGTCTCTCAGCCGAGATGATCATATAGGCCGGCATGTCTCTTTAAGGTTTAAAGATTCCAAGATCTCCTTCACGCGTATGAGTTGTCATGCAAAATAACTCGACTGTTTCAGCCACGCGTCTTCCTTTTACTGGATCGTACTCTGTACGCGCTTGTAAGTCGTCTCACGCCTGTGTGCGCCGTCTGACGCATACGCTTTTTTAGGTACATTAATGACCTATTTGCCGTCGTTTCTACGTTTTAACAAAAAACAATTCGTCTTTTCACTTTTTTATCTTTTTTCAAGCCCCCAGTTTTTCCTCCCTCTAGTTCTTTTCTTCAAAATCTGCCATTTGCTCTATATTCTTCAAGCTCTGTTACCGCTGTTCACCTTCTTCGACAAGGCTCTTGCTGATATTCCCCGTTCGCCGTCGTCGCCTGATCTCGGCGAACTCAACACCGGCTTCTTTCTGCTAGTAAGTCACCGTTCCTCTTTAATTTTTAGTTTTTTTGTTTTGCTTTGTTGAACTCTATTGTTCTGCCTCTGTAATCTTGTTCATGTCTTTGATGTTTCATCTTGTATCTTGTTTTCCACCACATGTTTGTTCTGTGATTCTATTTTTGTTTCATTCTTGAATACATACTGTTCGCATATTTGTTGACTGTTGCCACTGTTCTTGGCCTATTATACCTGTCTTGTGTTTCTTGGTGATCCTTCACTGTTCTTTGACTCTGAATCGCATTACCTATCTCTGTTTTCTTGTGACTTTTCCAGATTCGTGCCTTTGATCTTCGTTTCCATAGATCTAGGTTTGGGATTTTGTTTGTAGAACCCACAAATTCTTAGAAAAAATCGAAAACGATCCCCACAAATTCTTAGGTTTTTGCCGAGGTCCCAATAACCCTTTTAAAACACCGTCATTCCGAAACCCAATTCCTCCTAGTTAGGCCGATATCATGGGTATGTGAAAATATAGGGTAGACACCCCGACTAAGTTAGATCACTTTAGGCGTGAGTTTGACATCCTTGCCGACGTCCATCTGAGGTTGGCTGGGGAGGATGACTCTATCATGCCCACAGCCGATTCCATGCCCCTTCCTATTGTAGCTTTCATCGAGTGCGGACTTCGGCTCCCAGTTAATATCCTTTTTCGTGAGATCATTCACTATTATAAGTTGAACCCAATACAGCTTGCCATCAACTCCTACTGAGTCATTAACGGCATCATAGCCTTAGCCAAACAAGAAAACGTTAGGGTTACCTTAGCCGATATCCAGTATTGCTACACCATGTGTGGCCTCAAAAAATACACGGGCTACGTTTACTACCTCAAGCCGAGATCCACAGAGTACAAAATCGTAGCCGACCTCCCAGACTCCAACAAGGGAGCTGGAGACGATTACTTCATTACCTCGGGGAACTGGGAGTTCGCTCCAGATGAGGACCTCCATCTTTACCCTTTTCCTCGAACAGTTTTTGTAGAGGGCAATGGTAAGAGCCCTGTGTTCATACTAACTTGTTTTTAAAGTCTTCAATACTCTATTTGTTTCTAATGTCTACTTTTCTTGCAGCTCTCCCTCAGCCACCTAAGGGCTTCCGTCAGTCTTTCTTTCCCAGCAAAGACTTGAGGAAACTGTTGGATCTGCTAGTCCTCAAACGGAATGCCCCTCTTCTACTTAACTTCATTCCTACCTATAAGTCGGCTCTTCCCGATGTCCCCAAGAAGAAAAAGAAAAGTCTTTCTCCGCCTTCCGCTACAACTCCTCAATCTGCCTCCTCATCTCGGCCAGATCAAGGATCAACTTCTGACCCAGCA
>NW_021027120.1:805176-825525 GCF_004153795.1 Camellia sinensis | reverse complement strand
TCAGCATGAAAATAGGTCCAAAAGCTTAAGCAAAAATAAGGGTTTTAAGGGTTAGAAGCTCACCCTTGAAGAACACCTTCAAAGCTGCAACTCCAGTAACTTCTTTGAGCTCAAACTAGTCCAAAAACTCCAAAAACAAACCTCAAGAAGCATGGGAAGTAGTATTACAAAGATGTACAGAGGCGCCCTAAACCAACCAGTGCTTATAACGAAAGGACGTACCCAACTGGTCCTAGACAACAACCATTCTTGGCTGGACAAATAGCCACTAAAGTACATTCTAGGGGCAACAGACCTCTACATGAGTCCAAACCACCCAACTATTATAGGATGGAGGGCCATCATCCTGAGAGGAGGCCTGAAGTGGGCTCAAGTTATGGAATCAGAGCTAGAGATTGGCCTCTTAGACCAGCCTTACACAAGATGGAAGGCCTAAATTAGGCTCAAGACAAGGGGTCAGGGCCAAGCAGTGGCCTCCACAGGCAGCTTCAAAGTTGACTTCAAAGGCAAAAAGAGCTAGTTCAACAACTGAGCTAGTGAGTTCATGGGTACCTGAGGTTCTAGATTTGTTTGTCATGCAGAACAAGCCTAAGGAAATACCTACCCAAAGAAGTGTTGTTGGAGTCCAGGATAGAATGGTTAAACCTCCCTTGGTGGCTCCAAATAATTGGGGGTTTCTAAAGCACCCCAAAAACAAAGGAACCAAATATGGTTCTAGTAAAGGAGGAAGATCCAGCAAAGGTACACTCAGTACCAAAAGAATCTAAAGGAAAGTGGAGAGAGTTCTTCATTGGCCTAGCCAAAAGGCCAGACAGAGGAAAGAGAAAGTCTAAAATTGGATCATAGTCCAAAATTGGATCCTCAGAACAAAAAGAAGTTTCAACAAAGAGCATTTGGCCAAAGTTCATTCTGATTTGAAAGCCAAGGAAAGATCTAACTTAGTAGGTCTTGAGAAGGCCTTGATGGAAAGCGACAGTAAGACAGAAGAAGAAGTTGACCTAGGCCGAAAGAAATAAATGGTTGAGGAGGAGATGTTTGAAGCCTTCATGGCTGAACAGACATTTTTGTCAAAAAACCAGCAGGAACAAACCATTTGAAGGAAGTCACTAGTATTGAAGTACCAGAATGCAGCATGGAAGATGCTTCTGAAATAACTAAACAAGTTAGCCTGGAAAAGCAAGTGCAGCCAGTAGTTCAATTTGGCTCATTTCCTCCAGTCTTAGTGAATATGGTGCATATACTACCACAGGAGTTCCAGGCTGAAGATGAAAACCAAGAAGGTTAGGAGGTTGACCCTATTCCAGTTTCTAGTGAAGATTCACAGGTTAGCATGGTTTAAGATGAATCTGAAGTGGCCACACCAATGGAAACTGAGGACGAGAGTGAAGAAGTAAGTATTAATCTCTCATATCCTTTTGAGTATCTTACAACAGCCATGACACAACATGTCAAACCCTTGTATATCAAGGCTTTTTTCAATGGGATACAAATGAATAGGGTATTGGTGGATAATGAGGCAGTAGTGAACCTGCTTCCAAAATCCTCTTTGAAGAAACTGGGAAAAATGAACACCAGATTAATCCCAACCAGCACAACCATTGCTGGTTTTGTTGGGGATAAGCAGATGGCTCAGGGTATTTTTCCTATCAACCTGAGTGTGGGAACCAAAGATTGCATAACGGCATTCTTTGTTATTGATAGTAATGCTAAGTATAATGTTTTACTTGGCAGGGGTTGGATTCACACCAACAAATGTGTGTCTTCCTCTCTACATCAGAAGATAATGGTGGCCTTATGCAATGGAGAGACAAAGGAGATCAATACAAACCCTCAACCCTTTGTCGTTTGTGTTGACTTTGCAGAAGCCAAGTTATATACTGAAGGAGTGGCACCACTCAGTATATTGAGAAAATCTGATGGTTCAGCCGAAGTGACGGCTGATGAAGAAGTAGCACACCTAAATCACTTAGTACAGGAGAGTGCTGATGAAGAATTCATCATCAAAGATGATAATGATGCCTAGTTGTAGGCAAGAAGATGAAACCCAAGAAGCCAGACCCTTGGCTTTAGTTAAGTTTTTAACATTGGACTTAAAATCAATAGTCCAAAAAGTTCAAGAACAAAACAAGGAAGCCATGGTAGTTAGCTGTAAGCAGGAATAACAACAGGTCAGGCCTTTAACCTTCGATAAATACTATGCATTGGACATCGAAACAAAAGTCTAGGAAATACAGGAAGAAGAACCCTTATAGACATACTTTGTCTATGAGGAAGAATGCAAAGATGTTGAATCAGAGGAAGTGGGAGCAAAACAAAGCAAAGAAATTGCTTCGAGGGCAAAAGAAATCAAAAGAGAAGCATTAGTGAGTTTTTAAATACAAGACCCCTTGGAATAAGTTAATTTAGGGAAAGGTTTTGCACAACAACCCACTTACATCAGTGCTTGGTTAAGTGCTCTTGACAGGGACTAGTTATTGATGGTCTTAAAGAGATATAAAGATTGTATTGCATGGTTTTATAATAAATTACCAGGATTAGATAGGTCATTAGTGGAACATTGGCTCCCCATGAAGCCTAATTTCAAGCCATACAAGCAGAAACTAAGAAGGATGAGTCCTGAAATGATTCAGAAGGTCAAGGAGGAAATTCTTAGGCTCCTTAAGGCAGACTTTATTAGAACAGCCAGATATGTTGAATGGCTAGCCAATATTGTGCCTATGATTAAAAAGAATGGTAAAATGAGGGTATGCATCGATTTTAGAAATCCAAATTTAGCAACTCCAAAATATGAGTACCCTATGCCCATAGTAGACTTATTGGTGGATAATTCAGCAGGGCACAAGATTTTATCTATGATAGATGGGCATTCTAGTTACAACCAGATTTGCATTGTAGAGGAGGATGTCCATCAGACAGCATTCAGATGTCCTGGGAACATTGGCAACTTCGAATGGGTTAAAATGCTATTTGGCCTAAAGAATGCTGGGGCTACATATCAAAAGTCAATGAACACTATCTTTCATGATCTCATTGGAGGGTATTTAGAGTGTTACATTGATGGCATTATAGTAAAATCCCAGCCCATGGAAGAACATTTGGTTCACTTGGAAGCAACTTTCGAAAGAATGAGAAAGTTCAAGTTGAAACTTAATCCTCTCAAATATGTTTTTAGTGTATTAGCTGGAAACTTCTTGGGCTATATAGTACACAAGAAGGGAATACAGATTGATCAAAATAAAGCCAAAGCCATCATTGAGGCCAAGCCTCCATCAAGTAAGAAAGAAGTACAAAAATTCCTTGGACAGGTTAATTTTCTTTGAAGATTTATTTCTAACACTGCAGGGAAAACCAAAGTATTTTCTTCCTTATTAAGATTGAAAGATGAAGAGGAGTTTGTGTGGACAGCAGAGCATCAAACTGTTTTCAAAGGAATTAAAGCCTACTTGGCCAAGCCTCCAGTGCTGATGCCACCAAAGAGTGACAAACCGTTGAAGTTATACATTGCTGCAGCAGAAGATTCATTAGGAATTTTCCTAGCCCAGGATAATGAAGAAGGCAAGGAGCAAGCAGTTTATTACCCTAGTAGGTTTTTAAATTCTTGTGAATGTAAACACTCAGCTATAGAAAAGCTGAGCCTTGCATTGTACTTTGCAGCAATGAAATTAAGATATTATCTTTTGCCTAATGTTGTTTTGGTAATTGCAACTACAAACTTGGTTAAGTATATATTATCTAGACCAATGTTGAGAGGAAGAATTGGCAAATGGGTATTAGCCTTGTCAGAGTTTCATCTAGAATATGTTCCCCAAAAGGCAGTAAAAGGACAAGTTTTGACTAATTTTTTGGCAGATCATCCATGTCAAACAGAAAGCCAGGAAATAATGGATCTTGGTATGATCAATGTTGAGCCATGGCAAATGTGGTTCGAAGGGTCAAAGGCTAATGGTCTGATTGGAATTGGTGTTGTAATTAAGTTACCACAGGGGGTAGAAACCACACATGGTTTCAAAGTTGATGAAATTACTTGTTCTAATAATCAAGTTGAATATGAAGTTTTGATAATGGGACTGGAAATGCTTATTGGATTACAAGCTCATGCAGTTGATATATTTAAGGATTCTCAATTGGTAGTCAACCAAATGAAAGGAATTTTCAAATGTAAAAGTGCAAGCATGTTGCCATACTATGTTGTTGCATAACATTTGCTTTCTCAGTTTCAAATAGCAAATGTGACTTATATCCCAAGATTCATGAATAACAAAGCCAATGATGTAGCTCATAAAGTTTTGAATTTCAGGAGAAGAGATGACACTCAAATGAACATAAGTCAAGCAACATATCAAAAATTAATACCACCTTTAACTAAAAGAAATGTGGTGTTAGAAGTCAATCATAATGACTTACAAGATCAAGATTGAAGGCATCCAATAATGTAGTACCTAACTGGCCCATCTTCGAAAGCCAACAGAAAGATCAAATTACAATCTATGTAATACATAGTGTATGGTAATTCTCTTTACAAAAGGGGAGCGGATGGATTGTTATTGGAATGTCTAGGGCCAAAGGAAGCATTGACAGCCATGGCTGAAGTTCATAAAGGCATTTGTGGTGCCTATCAGCCTGATGTGAAGATGAGATGGTTGCTTCGAAGGCATTCTTACTATTGGTCAACTATCCTTAAAGATTGCATGAAGTATGCTAGAAGTTGCCAGGCATGCCAAAAGCATGGCATGATAAGACCATGTGCCAATAACTGATTTACATGCAGTTGTGAAGCCTTGGCCATTTAGAGGTTAGGCTATGGATATGATAGGGAAAATACATCTACCCTCTTCGAAGCACCATTGTTTCGTCTTAGTGGCCACAGACTACTTCACTAAGTGGGTCAAAGCTAAATCATATAAGGCTGTAGACCAAACTGAAGTTATTGGGTTTATTAAAGATTTGATTCACAAGTTTGGCATTCCACAGACCATAACAGTAGATAATGGGATTGTATTTGATAGAAAGATGGCAAAGTCATTCGTGGCAGAGTTTGGTATTAGTCTTGTTAATTTCACCCCTTATTATGCACAAGTAAATGGCCAAGCAGAATCATCCAATAAGTCTTTAAAAAAAGGAATACAGAGAATTATGAAAGACAATCTTAGAGATTCGCATAACTTGTTGTTGGATGTGTTATGGGCTTATAGGACTTCTCTAAGATCAAGTACAGGAGTTACTCCTTATGCCTTAGTATATGGGCATGATGCAGTGTTACCTGTAGAAATTAACATTAAGTCCTTGAGGGTGAGATGCTAGGATCAGTTAGTTCCTGAGTAGTACCATTAGAGCATGTTTTTGAAATTAGAAAATGTGGATGAAGCTAGAATTTTGGCATTAAATAGCATTCTTTTTCAAAAGAAGAAAGCAGCCAAAAACTATAATAAGAAAGTCAAACACATTAGCTTTGTTGAAGGTGATTTGGTATGGAAGACAATACTCCCAATAGGAATTAAAAGCCATAAGTTTGGCAAATGGTCACCTAATTGGGAAGGACCATATCAAGTTCATAGAGTTTTGCCTTGGGGAGCATACTATTTGAAAATTTTGAATGGGCATGTACACCCTAAGAAAATTAATGATTGGTACTTGAAACCTTATTATCCAACTATATGGGAAACACAAGGAGTATAGAAAATGCTAAACAAGAGAAGCGTGAAAACACTCAAATAGTAAATAAAAATTTCATTTCATAAGGAGTTAAGTACATGCAGCCATAGATTGGCCCAAAAGTCAGTACAATGTTTTAGTTGTTCCCTTACAATTGATTCTCTACTCTTAAGGGATTGGAACAACTGAATGGCTGTAGTCATCTCCTACCTTCGATCAACCAGCCCTTGGTTGGTGATTTGCAGCTTTGTAACACTTCGATCCAAAGACAGGTTAACTGTTGATAACTTTTCCTCTAATTAAGCTTTCTTCTCCAAAAGTTGGGTTCAAAATTGAGAGACAGAGGAATGTTGTTTTTTCAATTCAGACACCTCGGCATGTATATGGGAAACAAATTCCTGGACTCTCAATAATTTCTCCTTTGCAGCTTTGGCAACATGGCAGATGTTGACATAATAATCTATGGTAGTTGCTTCCTGAGACAAGTGACTTGAAATAGCCATGTTAGATTGCTCAATGACCTTGCAGCACTAGAGGAAACCATTCTTGATAATAGGTCTTTGCAAGGCTTCGAATGGGATCCTCAAGAATAATGTCAGTAATTCCAAATAGATGCCCAAGTCCAGTGAAGGTAAGGAAGCCCTACTGATGGTTAAAGAACTCTAAAAAATTTCCAAAAGAGAGTCAGCCAAAACCAATGGCTCAGTTTCATTACTGGCTGCTAGAATGGTAAAAGGCATGTCAAAAAGGCTAGCCAGTAACTTCGAAAATATTCATCTCTTCCATTGACATTGGTGGTGCAGAAAGGGCTCTAATGGAAGGAAGAGATGGCTGCATAGGGATGAGAGAGGAGGATGAAGTGTCCCTAGAAGTTTCCATAATCCTGGCCACCAGTAGGTCAAGAGAAGAAGGGCTGGAGCTGGATAGTGATGGTGGACAAAGAAACGGTGAGCTACCAGTATCTTCTCTGAGAGAATTAGCTATCACTGGAGATGAAGTAATAACTGAGATCTCCTTAAGAGAAGAAGGAGCAGCAAGGATTGTAGGGAGAATAATTTGGGCTGAGTAAAAGGTTAGAAAAGGAAGATATGGAGTTAAGCCAAAGGATAAAGATATAGGAATGCTTTGCCTAAAAAAATGTGTGAAAAGTATAGAACCAGGAAGTGAGAATATTGCCTGAATGGGCTCTACACTTAAAGGCACTTTAGGGTCAGTCTTCTTTTTCTTTTTTGAGGGTGCTTCTAATAGTCTTTCAACTTCAAATAAAACTGAAGAAGTCCTTATCGAAGGAGAAAGTAGAGTAGTTGTTGCTGCAAAATAAGAAATATGAAGCAATGTTAAGTTTCATTACTAAAAACTTGTGAAGGGAAATTACTAGAGACATGAAAGGAAATTACCAATTTCAGAAGTGGTAATAATGGTTGGAGAATTACGAAGGGTATAATGTTCAGCAGTTTGTTGCCTTCTTGCAGTTTCTCTTTGCAATGCATCAGCAGCAACAGTTTCATCCCTAAGTATTTGTTGTTGTCTCCTCTTCTCAGCCCTCTAGAATAAAATGATATCTTTGGAGTGTTCCACTTCCACTGCTTTAGCAAATGCTTTATGAATAGAATCCCCAGTGAAATAAGGGAGAGACTGTCGTTTTCTTTTTTCTTTTTAATGGTGTCTCCTGCTCTTTCTCTACTTCCTCTTCTTCCACGTGAGCCTCAGGTACCTCCTCTTCAAGATCAAGCAAGAGTTTTCTTTTCCTTTGTTGTTGTTGCTTACTCTTTAGGAGGTTTAAAGCTTGAACTCTTCGAGGAGAGTCTCCCTGTGAGACACCTACACCAAAGAAGGAACTATAAGTAAAAAGCAAAAGCATTATAAAGGAAAAGAAAACAAAGGGAGCAGCAGTGCGTACTTTTCTTCGAAGCAGCTCTAGTGACTCTAAGAAGAGGTGAGGCAGCAAGAGCAGACTTCGTGGTGGCAAGAGGAAAAGTTGGGGTAGCATGAGCAGTGGAGGAAGTAATAACTCCAGTCCCCTTGGACTTGGCTTAAGGCATATCTAGTACCACTAATAGATCTTGAGGAGAGATGGCCAAGTGCACCTCCATAGTGGCCATCCACCAATTCTGCTACCTTTTTAAGATACACTTATAAGCTCTAGGGTTCGTAGTGCCAATAAAATCGGGATCAAAATAGAAGCCCACATATCTTTGTGCTGAGGCCTAGAGCAGGACCTATCGCTCAAAAAGGTCCTTAACCAGGTTGGGCCAATATTAGCTTCGAAAGGACAGAAAAAGGTATGAAAAGAAGGGAAATCTGAGAGTTGGTGAAAGAAAGAAAAGTAGAAGGTAAAGTTGGAAGGATAAAGAGAGACATTGGCTAACTTTATGCCATAAGTGGTAGGGTTTGGCATTAAAAACTTTAGACATTTAGAGCGCAAATCAATGAAGTATGCAAAAAGCCAAAGTTGGAGTATCTAAAATGGCCCTCCTTAATTGGCATCCATGGGTTTTTCACAAAAGATGGAACAAGCTCTGTAGACAGGGCCCAAAATATAAGGAGTTAAGGCCACCTTTTTATGCAAAACAAAAGCTTTGGCAATAGGAGCAAAATCAAGCATAATCCTCTGAGAAAAAGTACAAAAGAAGAATTTGCAAAGCCAATACAATAAAAAAGAAAATAATTCCCTATCAGTCACAAGGTCTTCATTTTTGTTCTCTGTCTTGACAAAGTCACTACAGGATGAGTTCAAAGGGGGAAGAGAAAAAAGGATGTTGAGGTCAAGGTAGTCTGGACCAAATGGAGTACCAATAGGGAATAACCCTAACAGATGACATATGTCAAGGACAGTAGGGGCCATCATACCATATCTAAATTGGAAGAAATTGAAAGCAGAATTCCAAAAACAAAGAGCAGCAGGTATTAAAAATGGGTCTTCCGAAATAGTGAACATGGATAGTTGAAGGGCATCGAAGAGGCAAAGTTCCTGGAGGTCCAATGTCCTAGTGGGGACGACCCGATCATACCATTCCTCCCATTCTGATCTTATTGTGGGCCAGCAGCAATGGGGTCGGTTCACTCTCCACTTCCCCAATCAAGACCTCCTTCATAAAGAAGTCAGTGGTCCTCTAGAAGCGGGTACAAAACTGGAAGCTGAGTAGAGGCCTCTTTAAAAATAGGCCCAAGTACATATTCCTATTGCTCATAGCGACGGGGAATGAAAATACGCCCATCGATAGCACTTTTCTCACCAGTTTTGTATTTCTCACACTCTTTAGCAATGATCCTCTTTAAAGCTATGGATGGACTCACGCACTCCACGACTGGTGTCTTCAAGGAGGAAGAAGCCATTGATAGAAGTTTTTAGAGGACGAAGGGTAAAGAAGAGGGGAGATCAATAGAAATGAAAGGTTTGTGTGTTAGGTGAGCAAGTAAATTAAAAGCACGAAAGGAAAGGGTTTTTAAACCTTTCTGTCCAAAAAATGCCCAACCAGTTTAAAGGGGTAAAATTCATAAGAGGTACTGAAGGTACGGATATGAAAAGTTTCTCTCAAGAATGATCGTTTGGGAGGGAAATGTATCTCAAACACTCAAATTGGCTTCGAAATCAATTATTTGGCTTCAAAACCAAGGTTTGGCTCCAAAGTCAAATGACAAACATCCAGCTAGGGCTTCGAAAGTAGGAAGTACTTCGAAGCACGTTTCATACATAGGAGTACAAGAATGCTCAAGTGTTTGTTTGCTTCAAGGGGATTAAAGACTTGCTTTTAGGTTTCTTGTTGAAAGTAAAATCCTTCGAAGTAAAATTTGAAATACTCTGCAGCTAGAATTTGTTTGTTTTAGACTTTGAAGTTGCAAAAAACCAATATTTGGTTAAGCAGTGAAAGAACCCAAAGGGACTCACCCTTTAAGAATAAAACGGTGTAATCCCTAAGAGAAGTTTCCATACTTAGAAACACATAGACTGTTTTTTCAAAGCAAAGATAGTTAATTCAAAACTATTGATTATGTTAACCATATGATTGGAATGAGAAGACCTAAGGTAAAGATTGTCAATTATACTCCACATGTTAGAGGAAATCAAATTAGGTTTCGAGTATTCCATTAGAAATGTTCAAATCAAATTTCGAAGGACAAAATTGGTAAATTTGAAGCTCTGATTTTGTTTGCTTTGGGCGAATAGAATGGTTACAAGTATGCAATTGGAATATAAAACCAGACCATGTTGAATAAAGAAAGAAAAATCTAGCTTTATTGATATGAAGATAATTACATTAGAAAGACTTCTTTGCTACAAATTCAATTTCATAAAAAATAAGGAATAGAGAGAATAACAAGGTCATGAAATTTGCTCCAATAGTGGTCAATGAATTTATGTTTTTTTTTTTATTCTGTCCTCTGTCCTATCCAAGCTAGGTTGCTATAGCTGATATGTTCTTATTTGATGGAAAAGTTATTCAGCTTTCATTTCGAACTTTATTTCTTTCAATGCTTGCTCCATCTCATCCATATCTAGATCATCCCAGTATGCAGAATCTTTATTCTTGAAGTCATTATATTCATCGATAAGATTCTTTGCTTCATACTGAGTTTGAATTCGATGGGCCGAGATTTTGTCCAAAGATTGAGTGGTAGCCAAAGAAGTTTGGTACCAATGGAGAAGAAGTGGGAGTTGATCCAAGAACATTTGAAGTTCTGCTTGAGCAATGGGGTTGAGGACATGACCCCAAGTCATAATGTCGTAAACCCATAGAAAGTTCTTAAGAGGAATATCACCTCCAAGAACATTGAGGGCAAGTGAGAAAAGACTGCAAGCAAAAGTTAAGCTTGGTATCACTCAAATATAGTGGGAAGATCTGGAGGTTGGTAGGAAGTAAGAAACTGATTCTCAAATAGAGTAAGTTTCAGTTCTTCCATCCAGTGAGGGTTTTGAGGAAGAGGAGACGCATGAGGGTCCATCCCAAAGGAAGAAGGGAACTAGGGGTTATTCACACATTCAAGCCAGTCAGAAGAACAAAATTTTGCCTTCTTAGCTAAGAATGACGGGTTGTATCCTTGTGCTTCCTCTAGATGAGGAGTTAATCGCACTATCTTCGTAAGCATGGAAGATGTGTACCATGCTATAAGTAAGTTGTCCTCCAAACTGCGTCGGCGATCGATGGATACATAGGGATAAACCACCGAGCTCCAAACAAAAGGAGAGATGGACAGAGGATCAGCGAATTCGACGAATCGATGCTAAATTTGCTCTCTTAGCTTGGATTCATCAAGTTCGGGCCAGCTTCCCCAACCAGCAGACCTAGAAGAAGAAGGAGCAACTGTGTCCCATGTAGAGGTTGATGGGGTAGAGGAAGAAGCAACTATGTCCCATGCAGAAAATGATGGGGCAGACGAAGAGTTTCCAAGATCTATTTTTACAAATACTTGATCTAAGGGTTCATAATTAGCAAACGTCGGGTCTAGAGGTTGGTACATTGCAAAAGCTTCCATAACTTATATAAATGGAGGCAGATAGGTATAATCAATAAATATGTTGAGATTTTTTCGAGACCTATAATCATCTTCCATAGACTCCTCGTATGCTCGATCAATGTAAGAAAAGGTTTACTTGGCCATGAGAATTGTATCAGTCTTTTCGAATGCTCAGATAATGGGAAATGTTCAAGGCGTAGAAGAGGATTTAATGTTGTACAAACATTGCAATGATGGACATTGGTTGCAGTCCTAAGAAGATACAAAGCCCATGCACGTCCTAGGACGTGGGTAAAGTGCCTTGATCCACTAATATTACCAAGTATTGGGTATATTAGTGCGGGGGATAATGTTGGTTGTATAATTTGTAAAAGCCAATTACAATTCAACACGTGGCATAAAGTGGGAAATTTGGGGAGTTAATACAAGTTGCCAACCATAGTCAGACACATGTCAACCCGTATTGATAATAATGGGTCTGCGTAGCACTAAAATGATCAAAGGATATAAAATGATGTGGCCTAACGGTTACTCACAAAGTTCAAATTCAAAACTATGAGGGAAACCTAACTGCAAATGTGACGTAGTGGAACTAACTGTGAGAAAGCATATTCAGCAATCATGGGAGGACATTTCAACGGTTATAAGCCCACTTCGACGGTTATCATTGAGAAGTATAAATAGCAAAGAAGGCCACAGAATGAAAGATCCAAAATTCAGATAAAAAAAAACCAGTTTTATTTACTTTGTTTTCCCTTCTAGTTTTTATAGTTCTTTACATTTATGTACTTCAAATTCCTATACTGCACTTCATTCATAGGAGTAGTTTCAAATAGTTTGTTATTGTAAACTTCTACGAGGCTGGGTCTGATCATTGTACGTTTTTCATTTTACTTAATGAAATTTTGAAATTGTTCTTCACTTAATTGTTATTTACTAAATTCTCCTAAACAAGCCACCAGTTAAAGTCCTCCTCATCGAGGCCGAAAGAACTAAAACACAATCGTCTAATAATTGGTTGGTGTACGGGAAAGAAATAAACCTTCTCGGATAATCCTATTGATCAAGTCTGTGCTCCTCCGTACGTCGTCACTTTATCACCTGAAAACACAAACGTGAGCTAGCCGGCGGGTGTGTGCCGGAAACCTCTCCGATGCCTAAGTCAGTAAGCTTGACAAATAGACAAAAGCTCTGTGTATTCAGAAAACAAAGTTGTGTTACCTCTTCAAAGGTGATGTTTGTGAGCTTTTATAGGTTTTGCGTGGCACAATCCTAGTAGGACTTCTACTCCTCCATGCAGAGTCCTCCTAGGATTCACATTCCTGAAAGATAATGCTTATCCTTCAACAACCCCCTCACTGCTTAAACCAAGTGAGATGGTTTTTACCATGGCCGAACTCCAATATGACCGAAGTAATCATGGTCTCGCCGAGCCACAGCGTAGACCGAACTATCGTTAGTTCAGTTCTACCTTTAGTGTTCGTACTCCAGTTCCTCCATTGTCAACAGTGTTAAGTCTAAACCGATCTAACTTCTAGCAAGGCTTTTAGACCGAACTAACCATACTGTGTTTTAACCGATATAAGTTCAACGCATCCTTAAACCGGTCTAACTACAAAGCGTCCTTCAACCGGACTAACATCAAGAGTAACTCGGACCGGTCTACCTTCTGGGCTTGAGATCGGGCTAACTTTAAGCCTCTTCAAGACCGGAGTAACTTTATGCCCTCTTTACTCAGCCCTTCGTTCTGAGGCCCATAAAGGCCCAGCTCGGCCCAATTTTGCATATAAATTATCCTCTCAATTGCTCCTTAATTCCATCTGTGTAGCATGATAGGGATTACCTGTCTATAAACCGGGCTAAAGTTTTTACCTTTTCAACCGAGCTAAAAGAACCCTTTAGCCTTTCCAGCCGAGCTAAAAACTCTCTCAGCCGAGCTAAACCTAAGGCGAGTTGTGCTTGTCCGGTCACAACATCCCTTCAATCACAGAAACTGAATCGATTCTTATCCCAATGACACGTGGCATGCTGATATTGGCTTACTGCAGCTGTCGCGCCGCCCTCGTACTCCGCAAAATTTGAACAGTTCCCGCCTTTTGCCCCTTCTCTTTCCACAAAACAACCCTTTCATCTTTTGACTCACCCTCATCGATCATTTTTACTGTTTCAAGCTCTTCTCTCTCTTTTTGCCTCCATTGCTCTTCAACCTCTGAGCTCGTGTTCTCCATTGCTGCTGCTCTCACCTCCAGTTCTTGCCTCTTCATCTGGTAAGCACTGCACCTCTATCTTGCCTTCCTTGTTTTCGTACTTGTTTTGTGTGTTTTTGCAAAACACATTTTTTCCACTTGCTTTGCTTCTTCTGAAAACACTATGTTAGTACAATCCTCAGGTATTCATGAAATAACCTGTAGAACACTGCTTTTGATCCAAAATTACACATAACCGAACTAAAAAGTAGTTTGTAGTCAATGTCCTTCTATCAAACTTTAACCGAACTAGTACTTCATGTTGGTACCATTAGTTTCAATAAGTCAAACCACTTCTTGATAGACCTTAGTCGAGGTAAACGAACCGACCTAAGTCCGAACGTAGCATATCGAAACCTCATCTTTCGACCGAGCTAGGTCTTTGGGGCTAAGCCAGCTTTCCAAGTTTTTAGACTGAACTCAGAAAGCTACCCCTAGAGGCTCAACCGGTCTGACTGAGATAACGAATCGCTTGCCAAGACCGAGCTAACAAACCCCCTGCTCAATCCGAGCTACTAAGCATCTTGTTAAAACCGAGACAGAACCTGTAGCATCCACATAGCCGAAGTAAGACTCCTATTCTTGCTTTTATTTTGTAGCACGGTCCAATGATCTGTGCTTAACCCCTTTGTTTTCCACTTTGTAGACTTAGGTTGTCCAAGCACTCCACTGCGCGCTCAACCGAGCGACTGAGTCAATTTTGCGACCGAACTAAATTATCCATAAAAAAAAATAAATGGGGAAGTATAGGTTTTTGGTAGAAACCCCTGGTGGCCTGGCCGAATTCCGAAAGGATTACAACATCCCTGACGACGTCCAGCTTATTCTGGCCGAACAAGATACCCTTCCATAGGGAAAACAGGGCTATGTACCTTTCACCCTCCTATCAATAATAGAAACCGGACTAAGATTCCCCGTTCAACCCTTGATTTGTGAATTCCTAAGACAAACCAGAATATGCCCAACTCAGCTTTCCACCAATTCTTACCGTATAATAATGGGAATAGCCGAACTAAACCGCCGAGCCGGTCTTAACCTCGGTCTAGCCGAAATATTCCACCAATACTCCATTGGCTCCAAAGATGACGGCTGGGTCTACTACCTTAGGATACGCCGCCGCAGAGAAAAAATAATAAAAAATATGCCAGATAAGGACTTAAACGATGATGACTTTTTCTGGGTGTCTGGCAATTTTGAAGACAAACAAGCCTAGATACCTGGCCGAAGTATAAACTGGAATAAAGGAGAACCTGGTATAATTACTTCGATTTTTGGCATGCTTTGCTTTATTTCGGTTACCTACTCTTGGATCGAACTAACAGTTTGTCTTGTTTATGCAGATTCAGCCCATCTTCAATCTTTGTATAGCTACCCCAACTTGAACACGCTTCGTGCCGCACTAAGTTTTTCAGAAAGAAGTTGGGCCAAACTTCTTAATTTTGAGCCGACATACCGTTACAGCGGTCGTCGAAAAGCCAGAGTAACAGATTTTCTACTTGAGGACGCCCCAGAACCGGACCCAACTTTACCCCAAATTATCCTGGTCCCTCTCACAGCCGAACAAGAAATGGCCAAGAGAAATAGAGTCAGGGCCCTTTTGACCGAAACCAACAGACCCGAAGTACCGCCACCAAGCCAAACGCAACAGGCCATTGTGGCCCTTCCTTCTCAACAGCCTTCTTCATCATGCCCATCCAAGCGCGCCCGGTCTACCCCAACTGAGCAGCGTCTAGTGGCTGAGGACAAAACCACCCCTCCACCGATTCCACAACCGGAGCCTTCTGACCGGGCTGGCTCTTCCAAGTGGGCACCGAAGCTGAAATTTTAGAACCGCCATATCCAAGATACTGATTCGGTGGTTGCTGAGAATGATCACTTGATGGCCTTCAATCTTGCCAAGAGTGTTTGCCTTCCAGCAGACATGGAACACCACCAGAACCTGACCGAGCTAAAGGCCATCCGATCGGCCACTAAATCCATGATCCTGGTAAGATGCCCCTCGTCTCTCAAATTTTTCTAACTTTCAGTTCGGTTTCGTCATTGATTTCTTTCCATTCATTTCAGTCTCTTCAGAAGAGCCAAATTGCCCATCAAAAGGTATTGGAGCTCAGGAAAACGACTAGGTAAGCCATGGCAGAGGTTGAAGCAAAAACAACAGAGCTGAAGGAGTCCCATCATAAAACGGCCGAGCTAGAGGCTGAGGTAGCTCGTCTAACCGGACTAGTTACCTCGGCTAAAGCTGACAAACAGAAGGCGTTGATCGTGATGAAAGACAAGTACCTTCGTGAGCTAGTCAAGCTTGAAGGGAAAAAGGACGCCGAAATCGCCGAACTAAAGAAGAAGGTGGGTGATGCCAACGCCGAAGGTTTCAAGGAGGCGGAAGGCCTCTACATTCCACAATGTGAGGGAGCAAAAGACTTATTCTTCAAGTGCGGCTGGAGAAGTGCTGTGGAGCAACTCGACTGTGGGCCTGAAATCGAGGTCTACAATGCTCCTCAGTATTTCATTCCGGCCTCACTAGCGGAGTATGCTGCTTCTGTCCAACAACAATTTTTGCAGGGTTCAGATGATGAAGATGAAGAAAACGAGCCAACTGTTACTCCGGTAGTCAACGAGCAAGGCAACGATCAATCAGCTCGGTTGGAGCCAACGGTTGAAGACCTGACTATTGAGCCACCGACTGACATCGTTCTGCCAGTTGCTACTGAGACTGATCTTCCATCTGCAACCGGTGTTCAAGTTGATATTGAAGGCGATCTTGAAGACCTTTTTACTTGATTCTATACTTTCTTTTCTTTGTTGCTTTTTGCTCTTGTAACCGGGCTATGGCCCCCCCTTTGTAATTGCTTTGAATCTTGATTAATGAGAATCATCTTCTTTTTTGTTCAACTTTTATTTCGGTTTGCTTTCCTGTTTGAGCATGCTTTCTAACTGTAACTTGAAGCATACTATTTTTCGGCCGAGATACTTTATTTCGGTCTTACCTGTGCCAACTAACTGACCTTACTAGCCAACCACTCTTTTAGTCGATGTCCTTACTTTGGCTGAAGAGTACTACGAGTTGGTTAAATCCAGCCAACTATTCTTTTAGCCGATGTCCTCACTTCGGCTAAAGAGTACTAAGAGTTGGTTTAATCCAGGCAACCACTCTTTTAGCCGATGCTCTTACTTCGGCTAAAGAGTACCAAGTGTTGGTTTAATCCAGCCAACCACTCTTTTAGTCGATGTTCTTACTTCGGCTAAAGAGAACTAGGAGTTGGTTTAATCCAGCCAACTACTCTTTTAGCCGATGTTCTTACTTCGGCCAAAGAGTACCAAGTGTTGGTTTAATCCAGCCAACCACTCTTTTAGCCGATGTTCTTACTTCGGTTAAAGAGAACTAGGAGTTGGTTTAATCCAGCCAACTACTCTTTTAGCTGATGTTCTTACTTCGGCTAAAGAGTACCAAGTGTTGGTTTAATCCAGCCAACCTCTAAATTGATTTTTCCAGCCAACCTAAAGTAAAGTGTTTAGTTATTTCGACCAAACGTCCTGCAGCCTGGATCCTTATCCTGGGCTTAGGAAAGGTGTTGGATTAATCCAGCCAACCTTTAGATTGGTTTTTCCAGCCAACCTAAAGTAAAGTGTTTAGTTATTTCGACCAAACGTCCTGCAGCCTGGATCCTTATCCTGGGCTTAGGAAGGGTGTTGGTTTAATCCAGCCAACCTTTAGTAAAGTGTTTAGTTATTTCGACCAAACGTCCTGCAGCATGAATCCTTATCCTGGGCTTAAGAGGGTTTTGGTTTAATCCAGCCAACCCTTAGATTGGTTTTTCCAGCCAACCTAAAGTAAAGTGTTTAGTTATTTCGACCAAACGTCCTGCAGCCTGGATCCTTATCCTGGGCTTACGAGGGGTGTTGGTTTTTCCAGCCAACGTGTAGATTGGTTTTTCCGACCAACCTTACTTTTGATGTCCCTAACTCACTAATACAATCTCATACAAAAAACAACTATGCTGAAAAGAATTGGCTTTGTTTTATTGAGAGAAAGGAAAATTACACATAATCGTAAAAAAAAGCTAAAAATAAAATAGTTTGAGATTGGCAGTGTTCCATGGCCTTGAAATGGCTTTGCTGTCCTCATCTTCCAGGTGGTATGCCCCTTTGCCAGCTAATCCAACCACTTTGTAAAGTCCTTCCCAATTAGGCCCTAACTTGCCATCTCCTGGTATCAAGGTGTTTCCCATCACTTTGCGCAGTACCCAATTGCCGATCTTGAATTGTCTTGGATGCACTGTCTTGTTGTATTTCCTGGATAACTCTTGCTGATATGAGGCAATGTGAACTAGTGCTCTTTTTGTTCTTTCTTCTGCAAGGTCGAGTTCCAATGTTATGGCTTCGCCGTTTAGGTCTGGATCAAAATTTTCGTTTCGAATTGTGGGGAGGCCAACTTCCAGTGAGATTACTGCTTCCATTCCGTAGGCTAAGGAGAATGGTGTTTCTCCTGTTGATTGTCGAGGTGTGGTGCGGTAAGCCCATAAAACATGAGGAAGTTCTTCCGCCCACTTGCCTTTTTCCTTCTCTAACCTTTTCTTCAGTCCATCCAAGATAACCTTGTTTGATGCTTCTGCTTGGCCGTTTGCTTGAGGATATGCTGGTGTAGAATTGTAGAACTCTATCTTGTATTCTTCACAAAAGCTTCTAAAGATTTTGCCGTCGAACTGGGTGCCGTTGTCTGAGATTAGGGCTTTTGGTATGCCAAACCGAGTGATGATATTCTTCCAGGTGAACTTCTTTGCATCTTTTTCCTTGATTGATGCCAATGCTTCTGCTTCCACCCACTTTGTGAAGTAGTCTGTTGCTGCGAGAAAGAACTTCCTGTTGCCAGGTGCTATTGGAAGTGGTCCTACTATGTCCAAGCCCCACATTGCGAAAGGCCATGGGCTAGTTAATGGTAGGAGTTCTCTAGCTGGTTGATGTATTTGGTGTGCGAATTTTTGGCATTTCTCGCACTTCTTCACATATTTCTCTGAGTTTGCCTGCATGTATGGCCACCAGTATCCTTGCGAAATGGCCCTGTAAGCTAGCGATCTTCCTCCTTGATGCCTTCCGCACACCCCTTCGTGCATCTCGTATAAGAATGCTTCCCCTTTGCTCGGGTGGACACACTTTAGATAGGGTCCTGAGAACGACTTTTTGTATAATGCCAGAGATGAGGAGAGCCAAAATCGCTGTGACTTTGCTCTAATTTTGTTGGCTTCTTTCTTTTCTTCCGGTAAGATGCCATCTTTTAAGAACAGTATAATGGGATCCATCCATGAGGGGCCTAATTCAGCCCAACATACCTCTTCTACTTCGGGGTCTTCAATGCTTGGCCTTGGTAAGTAGTCAATTAGTAGTGGGTGTGGGATGGATGTATCTGCAATTGACGCAAAGCCTGCTAGTTCGTCTGCTCTGCTGTTTTCCTCCCTGCCAATCTGTTCTATCCTTACTACTTCAAATTTCTTGATCTCTATTCTGACCAATTCTTGGTACTTGGTCATCCTGTCATCCTTTGCTTTATAGTCGTTAGAAATTTGGTTTACCACTAGCTGTGAGTCACTGTAGACCATTAATTCGGTGGCCTTCATGTAGAATGTTGATTTGAGTCCTGCAAGAAGTGCTTCATACTCCGCTTCGTTGTTTGATGCTAGGAAGCCAAGGTTAACTGCTTGCTCCACAACCAGGCCGTCTGGTGAGATGAGGACTATGCCAAGTCCTGCACCATTCCGGTTGGATGCTCCATCCACAAAGAGCTTCCACATCTCGCCAATGAACAACTTCCAGCAAGTGGAGGGGTCAGATGATGTCGTGGGGTCAAGAATGTTGCTGGTGTTTTCTTCAAGGTTCATGCTTGCTGTCTGCCCCTCGCTATCTGATTGTACCAAGTCTTTGTTTGTTAGTGAGTCTTGGCTTGGTGTAGCATGGTTTGCTTCTTCCTTGCTGTCATTACTTTGGTCTGCCATGGGGTCTGACTGAATATTCTGCATCAGGGGTTGCACTATTCCGGCGCCAATTTCTATTCCTGGTTTGGTTGTATCAGTCAGGTCAACTGGGCAGATATGATGACTTCCTGGGGTGAATTCTGCGACAAAGTCTGCCAAAGCTTGGGCCTTTATCGGGGTCCTGGGTTGGAACTTGATGTCGAATTGTCCCAACTCAACTGCCCATTTCAAGATTCGCCCAGAAAAGTTTGCCCTCTCAAACAGAGCTTTTAATGGGAAAGCTGTGAGGACAACTATGGTGTGGGCGTGAAAGTAGTGCGACAACTTCCTTGAGGCCATCATCAAGGCCAATGCCAGTTTTTCCAGTGGCAAATACCTTGTTTCGGCTCCCAGCAATGTCTTGCTGACATACTAGATGGGCAGATGTTGAATTCCTTCCGCACGGACCAACACTGCGCTAATTGCGTGCTGAGAGACTGCCAGGTACAGGAAGAGTTCTTCTCCAGGTATTGGGGTGACCAGCAATGGTGAAGAAGACATGTACTCTTTCAGGCTTTCCAGTGCTTGGTCGCATTCTTCGTCCCATTCTAACTTGGTTTTTAGTGCATGGAAGAATGGTCGTAGTCTGTCCGATGACCGGCTTATGAACCGATTGAGCGCAGCTGCCATGCCGGTGAGATGCTGCACTTCTTTTACTGAGTTTGGTCTCTCCAAATCCTGGATTGCTTTGATCTGGGAGGGGTCTGCTTCTATACCCCGGTTGGTCACAAGGAAGCCCAAGAATTTGCCAGATCCTACACCAAATGCACACTTGGATGCATTGAGGCGCAACTTGTGCTTCTTCAGGATCTCAAACATCTCGCCTAGGTCCTTGAGATGGTCATTCTCATCCTTGCTCTTGACCACCATGTCATTGATGTAAGCCTCCATTGTTCTGCCTAACAATGGTTCAAACATCTTGGTGACCATCCGTTGGAATGTTGCCCCTGCGTTCTTCAGGCCAAAGGGCATGACCTTGTAACAATATAGTC
>NW_021027120.1:768098-794237 GCF_004153795.1 Camellia sinensis | reverse complement strand
ATAGTCACAAAAAATTATTTTTTGCAATGATTTACTAGGACTTATTTTCTATAAGACTTTATGGGAATTAAGTCCAACTATTAGGACCTATTGTTAATTTACCCTGCTTTTTTTTTTTTCTTCTAAAAAAGTCATATCAGCATGCTTTTTCCATTTATATATAAAGTTCTACACAAACTTAATTTCAATTATAGTAACCAGTTATATATGGACTCTATTGGAGAAATACTCACTTCCATATATTTTTCATTATGTATTTAGTTTTGCCATTGTCAGATTTCTTTTATATAGTGACACTTTAATTTAATTATTATGATATTTGAAAAAAAAAATTATCTTGATATACAAATAAATAAACAAATAAATAAATAAGATAAAATGTGCTTAATTATGTGTATCATACTGATCAAATTAATTTTTGTTTATATTTTTATTTTTGTCTATCTTATTGATGTCTTAATATTAATTTATATTTAATTTTTTATTTCAAATCAAATTATTTATTATAAATATTTATATTTAACTTAAATTTTATATACTTACATACAATATGTATGAATAATTCAAAAAGAATATTAAAGAAAAAATCAATACTCTACATAATGAATTTATATATTTTCTTGTTAATCTAATCACAACATATTTTTATTTTCCAAATAAATATAAAAATAAAATTAAAATTACTTTTAGTTTTATATTACTAATTCTCTTTCTAATTTAACTATTATTCTTAATATCAAAAAGAGTTTTATTTTACTATCTTATAATTTAATATAGAGTAAATTGTTGAAAAATCCAGACTAAGGAGTGTATAAGTTATTAGGTCCATAAGATATTTTTTATTAGTGAGAAGTCCACTATTTGTGAAATAGTTTGGTAAGAAATTCTTTTATTTGTTTTAGAGGACATTTTATTTCTATTTTACCCCTTAATTTATTTGTTAACTTTCATTGACTATCTGTCCAAAAAATTTCCTATCTGTTCAAATTTTTCTTATCTGTTCAAATTTTTCAAAGTATATTTTTTTTTATCTGTTTAATTTTATAACTATTTGTTCAATTTTTTTGCTCTTATCTGTTAAATTTATATCTATCTGCTCAAAATTTTCAACTATTTATTCTAACATTTCAACAACATTTTTTTATCTATTTAATTTTGTAACTCTCTGTTAAAATTCACCAAAATTATTTTTTTTATCTGTTGAAATTTACCAAACATATTTCCCTTTTCTGTTGAGATTCTTTATCATCATCAACAAAAACAACAACAACAACAACAACAACCCATCTATTCTTCACTCTCTCTTCCAAGCCAAACAAAAAGAAAATCTCCAATAGGATTTTATCAACAACAACAACAACAATAAAACAACCTATTTGTTCAAGATATTTCATCAGATAACCACACACATATAGAGATATAACCCCCCCGCACATTTTTTCCTACTATTTGTTGGAATCATCATCAACAACAACAACAATGAAGAAAAAAAAGACACCAATAATCCAACAACAGATTTAAAAAATGAACAAAATAGATCTTTTAATCCAAATCCAGATCATTCATAGCATATCCACACACGTTACATATGATGATCGGGTACATAATCGGTCTCGTTTTCCTTTTATTTGTGATTATCTTACTTGCGTTAGGAGTGTCAAGGATTAACATGAGGTCTTGTCGACCTCTTGGGTTCACAATTTTTGAAACCTTCTTTAGATTCTCGTCTTTATTTTATTCCTGAGTTGGGTTTTGCTTGTTTCGAAAGGTGTGGAATTGGATCAGGGATGTGCATTTTTCTGGACGGAGGACAAAATCGCACATGTGGGGCCTTGAGCTGCACGTGTAATGCGGTGAGGCAACCGATGGTGCGAAACTACTTTATATACATAAGCAGTGGGAGGTGCGGAATTGTGAGCCGCACATGTAGGGGAGAGTGTCACACGTACGGAAGATAAGTGCCGCACATGCAGAAGAAGGGGCGCACATGTGGGAATATGCTGAGTCTGAAAATTTTCTCTTTTTCTTCTCTTGGGTTGAGCATCCACTCCACTTTTCTCTCATCTCTCTCTCTCTCTCTCTCTAAAACACATATCTCCTTATTCTCTCTACATTACTTCCACCAAATCACATTAATCATTTGATTCCTCCAAATCCATTAGAGTTTTAACCCTAGTCCCTCCATCAAAGTTGGAGAACTCTTCGAGGGCTATGTTTTGTGCGGTGAAGATCGAGTTTTAACACCGTTGATTTTGGGGATTTCTTCTCTCTTTTTCTTCAAAACTTGAGATAAGGATAATCTTTGAGTTATATACACATTTTTGCAAGTCTATGTTGATTTGGAACTTCTTCTTGTAGTATGGAAGTTTTATTTTGATTCATGGTGTCTTGATGAATTTAAAAATGGGGTTTTCTCAATGTTTTCAATGAAACTCTTAGGTGTATGAACTACATTGTTGAAGAAGGTTGTTGTTGCGAAACCCTTTCAAAAATGATGAAAAACCTAGTTTTGTGAAAACCCTAGAAGTTTGGGGATTTTGGAAAAAAAAAATGTTAAGATATTATGAAATTTATGATTTATAAAGTATTATGGTGTATAAATTGTGGAGGATTGCCATGTTTGTTTTTAAATGAAGAAATTCTTGGTAAGACAAGAAATGTTGAATTTGGGAGTTTGATCATCATTAAATTGTCTTGAAGTGGCTAATTTGAAATGGTTGAATAACATGTGAAGAATGTATGTAAATGGTGTTGTCAAATACATTGTTGCATATCGCATTGCCATTCCATTTCATTTGTTATCATTGATGTAGAATTTCAATTGAAAACTATTGTTTTGAGAAAAGATTTATTTTGAGAACGAAAATTGATTTGTGAAACAAGATCTTTTCGATTTGTTTTGAGGTAAATACGTTTGGTAAGTCCAAATAGGAGGTGTAGATGGTTTTGGTTAAGTTGGCTTGAGTGTCCATGGTGAAAAACTGAAAATACGCGTGAATGAGGTACCACGTACCTTCTGGTTAGCTACCGGTAAAGTGGGGATTTGGTAGTGCTTGTTAAGCCTACTTGCAGACACCAACTTAAGGATTACCTGAGTCGTATTTACTGCCCCTGTAAACTACATTGAAATTATTAAAATGTTGATCTCATGATTACATTGTGCACAAAGGTTTTCAAAAGATAAAGATATATGTTATTTTGAGCATGGCATGGCATGTGCAATTATCTCATGAGATTGTATAAAATGTATATACTTTGTTAAGATTTTCCTATTATGCTTTGTCACCTCTATGAGATTTTGTGTAGGAAAAGATGTAGTGATTCCGCTAAGTTAGAGGCGTGTGATATGTTTTTGGGAGCACGAGACTCTTTGTCACGACCCAAACCCACCTCTATAGGTTTAGTATCTTAACCGACCAGTAATCCAAGATTACCAAAGGCCTTCCTGTATAAATCAAAATATTGAGGCTAGCGAAAGCTTATAACATAAATACAACAAATAGTCCATTGAGCTATGAATCTATATGAACAAACTTAGATGCATATAACATTAATTTATTCATTGAACAATACATACATATGCCATGTACAAAACCTTCCATCATCATATATACATGTTATCAAAACTTCCACAACAAAAGCACAAAATTCGCCAACAGTCTTCTAGACCTAGCCTCAACTCAAAGGCACCAAAACTCCATAGACTTCAAACAGTGGCTTGACTAACGGTGTTCACCTAGGCTTGACCTTCATGTCGCTCACCTATACATATATATATATATATACACAGTGAGCTAAAGCCCAGTGAATAATAATAAAGTAAAGAGGTTAGTGAATGAATTCCATACATGTCATAAACATAACACAAATCATGTGAGAATCATTCTCATATCAGAACATAATAGTGGTACATCCAACAAAACAGAACATATCATCTTCCGACTAGAGTAATCGATTCTGGATACCGATTAAACACATCACTACGTTATCACGTGGCTAACGAGATCTCGTAATCACATATATGTCATGGACTCACATTAACATGCTGTCCCTCATGACTTGGGACCATTCTTTGGATGCTGCAGTAGATTCAAAATCAGCTATTCGTTCACTTGAGCAAATAACGTTTCAGAAATATAACATATCAAATAGCATTTCATATGAGCATATCTTTACAGTAATGTTACTCACAATGCTTGGTCGGTGATACACCTCAACGGCTCAACCTGCAGACACATAACTAAGCACAACATCTCAAGATTACATGCCATTCAATTCATTCGTTTCATTCGTTACTCATTCGTTTGGTTATTCCTATTCTCTCTTTAATTTCTTTCATGCTCATGCTATGCATATGGATATGTATTACATGTGAAAACTGTGTAAATGAAGGCTCGAAAGTCATGTAAATGAAGGCTCGGAAGTCAGAAAAAACAGAAAAAAACAAAAAAAACAAAACAAAACAAAACAAAACAAAACCGAAAAAACTGCCCTACTAGCCGCACGAGCGGTGGTTAAGCAGAATGCATTTTGAGCCAAAATAAGCTTGGCCGCTCGTGCGGTGACCCAAGCCGCTCGAGCGATCTGGGTGAAAACCAGTTCGAAAATTCAACTCAACTTGGAATTTCCATTTACACAAATCCAACCTCAAATTCATGAAAATCAAAACCCAAAACTTATAAAAACATGTTGAATAACCAATTTCTAACTTCAAACAAAACCATAATTTCAAATCAAACTAACTTTTTCCATGTAGAACAAATCAAACCCTTGAATTGAAATGTAAACCCACAAAACTTTTATTCTTGAGTTTCAAAACCTCAACTCCCATGGAATTTCCTCTTTAAATCAAGAACCATGCAAGAAAGCAAGTGTATGAACAAAAAGCTCAGGCCATGAATGCCAAAATCTTGAGCTATTTCTTATCTTTTTCTCTTTGATGTTCTTAGATGCATAAATCTTCCTAGAAAACCTGTAAATAATCATGAATTTATCCTATCTCAACTTAATGTTCATGAGTTTATGTATGTCTTAGCTCCATATCAACAAATTATAAGGAAATTCTTACCTTTAAGTGTTGATCTATGAAGATTATTTGATTTTCCCCATTTGCTCTTCTTCTTCTCTTATTCCTTCTAAGTCGCTAGAACTCTCTCTCTCTCTCTCTCTCTCTCTCTCTCTCTCTCTCAGATTTGTCTTCTTTTGTTGAGTCTAAGTTGTCTAAATTAAGCTCATATATATATATATATATATAATATTTAATTAAATCCAATTAATTCATTCTGAATTAGATTTTTACAAAACTTCATATCAAGTCCTATAAATCATGCTGATTACCTATATGTCCTTCGTTTTGGTTTCTGGGGCCTCTAAGACCTTCAATTTTTAGTTTAAAGTTGTAATTGCAATAGGTTTTTCTACCATCAACAAATATAAATTCAAATCCTTCCAATTCACATGCAATTTCTCATCAACACATAATCAATTAGCACAAAACAATGCAATTAGATGATTATTTCATCAAATACATGTCCGGGTCGTTACATTATCCCCACCTTAAAAAGTTTGGTCCTCCAAACTTGTCTTATTACATCACAAATCGAATTCAGGTCCTATTTGTCGTTTCATTTTCCTATTACTCTACTAATTTCTCGTTTTATACGGTAATACAAAAGGTCGATCAAATTTCCCATAGTCAAAACCCATGAGTACAATAATCCGGCAAGTGAACAAGTAATGTTTCTTAGTCCTTCTTGGAATTTTAATAACATGAGGCAGCACATTTCAATAAAGCTTCATATAGTTCCCATATGTCATACACGCAAGTCATTCATGCAGTTCACAATTCTCATTTCCCATAGTACCAATTGCATAATACACTAATCCTAAAACAATTAATCATAGGACATATAAAATGTACATGCGTCCAAGTAGTTGGGGTTTACAATCAAAGCCCATAACATCACATTTAAATTGTAGTAGCATGGAAGCAGCCGTTTTCTAAGTAATCAATCCCATGATCACAATAATTCCCACATGTCATAAAATAAGTCATTCATACGATGCAGTCATTTGGCATAAGAATTTCATTCATAGTCTCATAATTTTCGTTCAGTGAACATATCCCTCCGAATTCCAAAACTGTAAGAGGATAGTCAGTAGTGTAACAAAGAACTTGTTATTCATGCTTAGCTTCAAAAGAACTTAGATAGAAGAACCTAGACGGAATTCGACCAAAAAACCTAAAGCTGAAAACAAAAAAGAAACTGCCCTAAGATGATTTTTTCCAAAAAAATTCAAAACACAAAAAGTGTTGATAATAATATTTTACTTCAATTTACGCCAAATTAATGAAAATGAGCTCGTTTCATGAGTTAAAACAGCATCTAAAGTCTACATTGCTAAAATAAATAAAAACTATTGTAACCAAGATCATCCGATTACAAGTTCTAATTGATCTTTTTGGTAAAAAGTTAAAATACAAAAGTTGTCTAGAATTACGTATATACATGCATCTGCTTAAATTTCATAATTTATCGAGGTCGTTTACTATTTTTCAAAATGTACAAATTAATACAACTCAAACTATACCAATAAGCTCACATTTAATTCTTTGTACCTTATCTCTACCACTTTGGCCCTTTACTTTTGTCTTACACATATATCTTGTGTGCCTTCCATATACCTAACACCGCTCTAAAGCCAAACTTGCATGGGGATATCACACCCACACTCCTTGGACGGTTAGCATATACGTACGCACGTAAATTAAAGCACTCGTCTACTCATGAGAACGAAGCAACAATATATATATATACACAACCCATCATCTACTTATGAGAACAAACATAACAATGCCAAGCCCAAGGCATTCAAATAATCTCACAATCCTCACTTTTTTTTTATACACTTTTTCTCACCAACACTCAAATAAAACAACAATTCATGGAGTCATGGTATAGTATTCGGAATTTATCTATGGGTTCCTAGTTTATTTTAATTTCATATATCCATGAGTGTGATTACATCCATAATATATATTGTGTGAGTGATTTTCTAACCACACTGCCCGCTTTAGTATTCAGCTAGAGAGCACAGGTAGAATAGATGACACCTGGCTAACCTGTAATAGAAAGAGAAGATTCCGGAGGTGGTTCGTCCACCCGGGGGCACTCCGGCGATCAAGTCAGTATATCTCTCAAAGATAATCAATAGTGCTTAACTCACTAGACAGAATATAAATTGCGTACCTTAGACCCACGGAGGTGCCTCTCTTTTATAGCTAACTCAATCCTAGTCCCAACAGAAGCCTGACCTCTATGGACTCCCGTTCAGTATATACTTTGGACTCCTCAAGAGATATGGATAGATTCCCTAAGAACATTATCCTTATCCATCTTGAAGTCTTCCCTCATTCTAGGACTTTTGTCCTTTATCTGCTTTTCTAGGACTCCGATATCTTCGGAGATTACCTCGGCTTAACCGAGATTACCTCGGCGTCATGACCTGAACACGTGGCACCTCGGCTGACACGTCAGCATCACCTTGCCACGTGTCGGTACTCAAAAATATATCCCCACAACTGCCCCCTAGGTTCGTTCCATTACCTCGGTATTCTGAGGTGATGGAACATATATCAGTACCTCATGCTCGTACATTGGTTTAATCCGAGATCATTATCGTAGGCCGACATGCCTTTTTAAAGATCAAGAATTTTGTGAGTTGTCGTGCACAAGCAACTCAACTGTTTCAGCCACACGTCTTCTTTTTACTGGATCGTACTCCAGACGTGCTTGTAGATCGTTTTTGCGCCTGTATGCGCCGCCTGATGGATTCGTTTTTCTAGAATCATTAATTTTCCTTTTTTGCCGTCGTTTCAAGTTTAATCAAAAACTCTTTCTTTTTCCCCCGTCTTTTCACTTTACTCTTTCGCGTCTGAAGCTCTTTCTCTCTCTTTCTTGCTTTACCCTTTGAAATCCTCCATTGCTCAAGCTTCCAAAGTTCTGTAGCCACCGGTGTTTGCTTTCCTTGACTAGGTTCATGCTGATTCTCCGATCCGCCACCGTCGTCTGTCCTCGGCAACGTTTAACACCGGCTCCGTTCTTCCTCTGGTAATATACTATTCCTTCTTATTTCAGTTTCTTAATTTTTTCTTGAACTTGTTGCCATTACTATTTTGCTTAAACATTCGATCTTGTGAATCATTCATCTGAATGTGTTTTTTCCACGATTTTACCCTTGCCCATATCTTGAACACACGCACTACTTCACCACTTCCTTGTACTTTTGCCACTGATCTTGGCCGTATACTTCTTGTATTCTTTATCCTGTTGATAGACCCTCTCTGTTCTTGATTCTGAAACTTCGTTCTTGTTTTCTATTTTTTGTGTCTTTTCCAGATTCGTGCCTTCAATCTTTGTTTTCATAGATTTAGGTTTGGGATTTGTCTGTAGAACCCAAAATTTAGGGCAAAAACTGGAACATCCCTTACAAATTTCTACACCAGCTCAAACCTAGGTTTTTGCTGAGGTCCCAATAACTTTTTTTTGACACATCTTCTTTCTAAAATCCAGTACCTTTAATTATCCCGATATCATGGGTATGTGGAAACATCGAGTAGACATCCCCTCAAAGCTAGAATTTTTTAGGCAAGAGTTTGAAATCTCAGCCGATGTCAATCTGAGGTTGGCTGGGGATGATGACTCCATCATGCCTACAGACAACTCCATGCCCTTCCTTGTGGTTGCCTTTATTGAGTGTGGACTTCGGTTTCCACTTGACCCTTTTTTCCGTCAAATCCTTCACTTCTATAAGTTGAAACCAATGCAACTCGCCATCAATTCTTACCAAGTTATTACTGGTACCATAGCTTTAGTTAAACAAGAGAATGTCAGGATTACGCTTGCCGATTTCCAGTACTGTTATACCATGTGTCGCCTTAGAAAAGACACGGACTATGTCTATTACCTCAAGCCGAGATCCACTGAATATAAAATCGTAGCCGACCTCCCAAACTCCAACAAGGGAGCTGGAGACGATTACTTTATCGTCTCGGGCAATTGGGAGTTTTAGCCAAATGATGACCTTCATCTTTATCCCTTAAGCCAAACAGTTCTCGAGGAAGGAGTTGGTAAGGGCCACCCTTCATAAGTTTTCTTATCTTCTTGCATAAAGTTTTCAATATTCTGTTCTAATGTCTGTGCTGTTCTATCTTTGCAGTTCTTCCTCAGCCTCCAAAGAACTTCCACCAATCCTTCTTCCCCAGCAGGGATTTGAAGAAGCTACTGAACTTGCCAGTTCACAAACGGAAGGTGCCTTTGCTTCTCAATTTTATCCCAACCTATAAGTCAGCTTTGCCCGACGTCCCTAAGAGGAAGAAGAAATAGGGGTGAGCATGGTCCGGATTGGACCGAATTGGGGTAAAACTAGGACCAATCTGTTATCTACGGTTCTTGAAAAATTGGAACCAATCCAATCCGTTTAAATCATGGAACCAATCCAAACCAATCCATTTAAATATGGATTGGATCGATTTAGAACCACAGATTCACATAATTAAATAACAAAAATATATATATATATATATATAACACTTTAATTTCATAAAAATATAAACATAGCGCTATATTAGTTCCACAACAGCAACATGTTTTTCTATAATAGTGATATACTGTTCTAGAATTTAAACAACCATAAGAAAACTGGTTTCACCATAAGTATTTAGACCATTACAAATTAAAACTAAAAACTAACAAACAAAAGTAATAAAAGAATATATTATACGGTTTTAGGTTTGAGTTTAGATTTTATATAGAATAAAAGAAGATACTATGGGGGTGGATGTATAATAAAAATACAGACTATTTGTATACGGTCCGGATCGGTTCCAATCCGGAACTGTGGGGTTCAATCCGGAACCAATCCGTGGACTACGAATTTTTAATTCTTCAATCCGGAACCGAACCACGGATTTAAAAAACTAATCCAAACCTATCAGATTGGACTAGATTGGATCAGATTACGGATTTCACGGATTCCTTGCTTAGCCCTAAGAAGAAAAGCCTCTCTCCTCCATCTGTCATACGTCCACAGACTGCGTTCACATCTCGGACAGATCAAGGGTCAACTTCCGATCCAGCTGATCAGCCATCAACCTCGGCTCTATACTTGATTCCAATATCACAGCTGCTGCCAACGTCGAACAGTTTCTATTGCCGAGATGGGTCGCCCAAAACCGGTTGCAAAAGATCTTCTGGCCAGCATTCCGTCATCCGTTGATGATCAACCAGCACAAACCCAACCTTCACCGAAGCTGAAAAGAATAAAGAAGGCTTAACCAAAGGCTAAGGTAACTCAAGTTGAGTCTGAAGATACCTTGCCTATCTCAAAGTTGGCTGAGAGTGACAAACCTTAACCCTCTACTGGGAAGAGGCCCTCTGAAGCCCAACCATCAGAATCCCCAAAATCCAAAAAGCCGAAGTCATTCTCCGCTACAACTTCGAGGTCTAAAAAGAATGATGCCCCCTGGTCCTCAAAAATTACTTTGGAGGATAAGCCAGTCCTTGCTACTGGTAGTGCCGATGACATAAATGTCGGCGTAGCGCTCAGTACCGCTTTGCTTCTGCCCGGCGATCTTGATCGCAATGTCGAGCTGAGCGAATATGAAAATTACGCTCTGATGCTTCAACGCTCCGTCCAAGTAAGTATCTTCTACTTGGTAATTTTCTTCTTTCTTTTATGTACTTAGAAAATTTTGCAATAACTTTTACCTTGTGTTTTTTTTCAAGCCATCCAGCATGCCCACTCTTTTTCTGTTCAATCTTTTGAAAATCGATAGAAGTTGGCCGATATGAAGAGGGAGTTCTCTTCTCTTCAAAAAGCCAACAAGAATTTGCAGTCAAAGATGAAAAAGTTGGAGGACCAAGCCGAGGCTGCAATCAAAGCCCAAACTGAAGCCGAAGAGAAGGCTGAATCTTCCGAAGCCATCAGAAAGGTTGCTGAGTCCCAAAGAAAAGAGGCTGAGGAGAAGATGGCCCAAGCCGAAAAGAGCTTCAAGAATCCTTGGCCACCAAAGAGGCTGAAATCAAAGACGCCAATGAAAAGGCATACGCCCAGGGCATGGCTGATGTTACTGAGGCTTATGAAAAACAGGTGAAGGAGGCATGCAATAAGGGTTTCACCCTTGGTTGGATGTCCCTTCTGAAAAATCTCAACGTTCCTGAGGACTTACCCTTAAGAAAAGCCGACGCCATTCCTCTTCCATTCCCTCCATCTCCACCTCCAAGTCAAGATGTCGGCGAATCTGAGTCTGAGGATGGTGATAAGGATGAGGATGAGGCCTTGGTGAGAAAATCCAAGGATACTGATGGGGCCAAGTCCCCTCTTTAGAAGGAGCAAGTCCTAGACTTGACTCAAGATGAGGAAGGTGATGAGGTTCCCAAAGACGCTGCTCATGAGAAGGTATCAGCCGACGTCCCCTTCGCCGACAAGAGTATTGAAGAAACTTTACAAGAAATTGATGCTGAGCTAACGGCGGAGAAGACAACCGAGGTTGCTCCTCAACAATCGTCCGAGGTCCCAACCCAGCTTACTGTCAACGCTGAGGAACCTTAGTTTTCATGTCTTTTCTTTTGTACTTTGTTTTTCTTTGTTTTTTGAAACAATGTAAGCCCTCCATATGGCCGATGTGCCTCATTTTTGTTGAATGCTAATACAACTTTCCTTTACTGATTGCTTGTACTTTTGTCTTTTCTTGACTGCTCTAGCGTGATTCTATACTTAGAATATTCTGCATGTCTTTCACATACTCTTCCTTCTTTGTACAATCTTCTCGGGGTGACACACCTCGGATAGACAACCTTCTTGGTTTTAATCTTAACTTGTAAACTTTTAACAAGTGTTGAACATCATACTGGTTTAACTCAACTTGTAAATTGTCCATAATTTCAACAAGTGTTAAACAATGACTTCGGCTTAACTTCAACTTGTAAATTGTCCACAAATTTCAACAAGTGTTAAGCAATGATTTTGATTTAACTTAACTTGTAAATTGTCCACAAATTTCAACAAGTGTTAAACAATGACTTCGGCTCAACTTCAACTTGTAAATTGTCCACAAATTTCAACAAGTGTTAAGCAATTATTTCGGTTTAACTTAACTTGTAAATTATCCACAAATTTCAACAAATGTTAAACAATGACTTCGGCTTAATTTCAACTTGTTAATTGTCCACAAATTTCAACAAGTGTTAAGCAATGATTTCAGTTTAACTTAACTTGTAAATTGTCCACAAATTTCAACAAGTGTTAAATAATGACTTCGGCTTAACTTCAACTTGTAAATTGTCCACAAATTTTAACAAGTGTTAAGCAATGATTTCGGTTTAACTTAACTTGTAAATTGTCCACAAATTTCAACAAGTGTTAAACAATGACTTCGGCTTAACTTTAACTTGTAAGTTGTCCACAAATTTCAACAAGTGTTAAGCAATGATTTCGGTTTAACTTAACTTGTAAATTGTGCACAAATTTCAACAAGTGTTAAACATATTCTTCTTCTCTCTGTCCCCTAATATGAACCTGAGTTCTTCTTGGGTTCTCATTATGCATGTATTCTAGAGACAATATCAAGTATCTTGAAAAGAGAACTGAATCTTTATTTATTTACTTTGGCAAATGGCAAAAGAACAAAGAAATTCTAATGATAGAAAATTTTCAAATTACAAGTGTTCCAAGGTCTTGGCAACTCTTTGCCCTCATTATCTTCAAGCCGATATGCCCCATTGCCCAGTACCGAGATGATTCTGTAGGGTCCTTCCCAATTTGGGCCAAGTTTGCCCTCTCTAGGATCCTTCTTGTTGCCAACGACTTTTCTTAAGACGAGGTCACCAATCTGAAATTCCCTTGGGTTAACCTTCTTGTTATAAGCTCTGGCAAGCTGTTGCTGGTATGCTGCGAGTTGAATTGCAACTTTCTCCCTTTGTTCTTCTAGAAGATCTAGATTTAGGGCTAAGAGTACATCATTAGTCCCGTTCTCTACTCCCTGGGTTCTGCTTATTCTTGGGATCCCGATCTCTAGCGGAATGGCTGTTTCTGTGCCATAAGCCATGGCGAAGGAGGATTCCCCTGTTGATCTTCTCGGCGTAGTCCGATATGCCCAGAGTACATTGGGCAATTCGTCTACCCACTTGCCTTTTGTTGCCTGCAGCCTCTTCTTTATTCCATCCAGAATTACTTTGTTGGATGCTTCTGCTTGTCCATTGCTTTGTGGAAAGCTTGGGGTTGAAAAGTAGTTCTTGATCTTGAATTTTGCACAGAAGTTCTTGATTAGCTTGCTGTCAAATTGAGTTCAATTGTCTGTAACAATTGCTATTGGAATTCCAAACCTGGTGATAATGTTATTCCAAATAAAGTTCTTTACGTCTACATCTCGGATCTTGGCAAGAGGTTCTGCTTCTATCCATTTTGTGAAGTAATCTGTTACTACCAGTAAGTACTTTCTTTGTCCAGTTGCTTGGGGTAATTGCCCAACGAGGGCAAATGGCCAAGGACTGGATACAGGGTTCAGGTCAGCAGCTGGCTGGTGTATCAAAGGTGCAAACCTTTGGCATTGTTCACACTTCTTCATGTAAGCTTCTGCATCTTTTTACATGTAAGGCCACCAATACCCCTGGGTAATGGCCCTGTGAGCTAGTGATCTGCCCCCAGCGTGGCTTCCACAAATTCCTTCATGGATTTCGTATAAAAAATCTTCAACCTGTAAAGGGTGTACGCACCTTAAAAGGGGTCCAGTGAAGGATCTTCTGCACAGGTGTCCCTCTGCTGTTAGAGTGAATCTTGCCGACTTCAATCTGATCTTGTGTGCCTCCTTGCGGTCGTCTGGCAGCTTTTCTTCTTTTAGGAACGCAACAATTGCGTCCATCGAGCTTGGTCCCATGTCTACGCACATTGCTTCATGCTCTATGGTTGCTAGTTCAATGCTCGAGCCCGACAGGCAGTCAATCATTATTGTCCTTGCTTTTCCAGGTTGTACTACACTAGCTAAGTTTGCCAATGCATCGGCATAGCTGTTATCATCTCAGCTTACCTGAAGTAGTTGGCAGTTCTGAAAAAGGGCTGACAGTCTGATTACTTCTTTCGCGTAGGCCGACATTCTTTCATCTCGGGTTGCAAACTCGCCTATTGTCTGGTTAACTATCAGTTGTGAATCACAAAAAACTATTACCTCATCTGCTTGCACTGTTGCTGCCAACTTCAGTCCTGCAATGAGTACTTCATACTCTGCTTCATTGTTTGAGGCCATGAACCCCAAACGAATTGATTGTTCTAGTACCTGCCCATCTAGGGATATTAATACTACTCCTGCCCCTGCTCCTTGTCGGTTTGAACTCCATCAACAAATAGTCGAAAGGAGTCACCAATGTAAATGCTGCAGGGTCTGTAGGGCTGAGCAAGGAATCCGTGAAATCCGTAATCCGATCCAGTCCAGTCCAATCCGATAGGTTTGGATTGGTTTTTTGAATCCGTGGTTCGGTTCCGGATTGAATAATTAAAAATCCGTAGTTCACGGATTGGTTCCGGATTGAATCCCACGGTTTCGGATTGGAACCGATCCGGACCGTATACAAATAGTCTATATTTTTATTATACATCCTCCCCCATAGTATCTTTTCTTATTCTATGTAAAATCTAAACTCAAACTTAAAATCGTATAATATCTTCTTTTATTACTTTTGTTTGTTAGTTTTAAGTTTTAATTTGCAATGGTCTAAATACTTATGGTGAAACCAGTTTTCTTATGGTTGTTTAAATTCTAGAACAGCATGTCGTTATTATAGAAAAACATGTTGCTATTATGGAACTAATATAGCGCTATGTTTATATTTTTATGAAATTCAAGTGTTATATATATATTTTTGTTATTTAATTATGTGAATCCGTGGTCCTAAACCGATCCAATCCGTATTTAAATGGATTGGTTCGGATTGGTTCCATGATTTAAACGGATTGGATTGGTTCCAATTTTTTAGGAACCGTAAATAACGGATTGGTCCTGGTTTTATCCCAATCCGGTCCAATCCGGACCATGCTCACCCCTAAGGGTCTGAGTTTGTCCTCTTTCCTTTGTTTTTTTGCCTTTGGCTGTGCTTCTCCTTGCTTGGTTGGACATCGCTCATCCTGGCTCAACGGAGGCCGATGTTCGATGGATTCTGGTGTGAACTTAACCACGAAGTCGGCCAGAACTTGGTCTTTGATTGCTGTCCTTGGCCTGTACTCCAGGTCATACTGGCCTAGGGTGACTGCCCATCTGGCTATTCTTCCTGTCAGGTCTCTTTGTTGTGGTAAGGACTTCAAGGGGTGTTCTGTTAGCACCACAATTTTATGGGCCTAGAAGTAATGGTACAACTTTTTTGAAGCCATTACTAAAGCTAGTGCCAATTTCTCTAAGGATAGATACTTCGTTTCTGCATCGGCTAGGGTTTTGCTTACATAGTAAACAGCCCTTTGCTCCCATTTTTCTTCTTGGATTAGTACTGCACTTATCGCATGTTCTAAAACGGTTAAGTACAGAAACAACTCCTCCCCAAGTTCTGGATTTGAAAGAACTGGAGCTTTGGTCAAGTACTTCTTCAGGTCGGTCAAAGCGGCTTCGCATTCTTCTCTCCATAGAAAGTCTGTGGCTTTCTTCACCAAGTTGAAGAAAGGTCTGCACTTATCTGAGCTTCTGCTGATGAATCTGTTTAGGGCTACGGCCCTTCCAATTAGCATTTGCACCTGTTTTGCCGACGTCGGGCTCTTCAACTCTAAGATGGCCTTGATTTGATCTAGGCTGGCCTCAATGCCCCTTCTAGTTACCAGGTATCCTAAAAACTTACCAGATCCAACTCCAAATGCACACTTTGATGCATTGAGTCGGAGCCGATATATTTTAAGGATTTCAAAGACTGCTTGTAGATCGGCGAGATGACCTTCGGGCTCCTTGGTCTTAACGACCATGTCGTCGATGTAGACTTCTACTGTTCGGCCGATCAGGTGTTTGAACATTTTGGTTACCAGCCTTTGGTAAGTTGTTCCTGCGTTTTTCAATTCGAAAGGCATTACTCTGTAACAGTACAGGCCTTTTGGGGTGATAAACGCTCTCTTCTCTTCGTCTGGGGGGTACATGGCTATCTGGTGGTACCCCCTGTAGGCGTCTAGGAAGCTCATTCTTCCATGCCCTAAAGTGACATCAACTAGCTGGTCAATCTTGGGTAGAGGAAAGTTGTCTTTGGGACAGGCTTTGTTGAGGCTGGTGAAGTCTACGCAGACCCTCCATTTACAGTTCTTCTTCTTTACCACCACTGTATTGGATAGCCATGTTGGGTAGTGAACTTTTCTGATGGCCCTGCCCTCTAGAAGTTTGTCTATTTCTTCCTCTACTGCTTCGACGTGCATCAACGGCGGTCTTCTGGCTTGTTGAATTACAGGTTTGGCCGACCTGTCAACATTCAGTTTGTGGAAAGTGACCTCGGGGTCAATGTCAGGCATTTCGTAAGGTGTCCAAGCAAATACCTCAATATTTGCTCTCAAAAAAGCTTCCAACTCTTTTTCCTCTTCTTCGGCTAAGCCCGAGCCGAGAAGAAAGAAGCGTTCTTCATCCCCATCCTGGATGAGGATTTTCTTCAGTGCCTCTTCGCTTTTCTCGGCTAGCTCCTTGCCGACGTCTTCTAGGACTTCCACGTCCTCATCTTTAATTTCTGCCTTTTCTGGCTCTCGTATGCTGCAGGTAGATTTCATTGCTACCATGAAGCAATTCTTCGCCTGCAGCTGATCCCCTCTGACTTCCTTTATCACATGCTCTGTTGGGAATCGCAATAGTTGATGCAATATTGAGGGAACTGCCCCCATTGCATGCAACCATGGCCTTCCCAAAATGACGTTGTAAGGGGGGGAGTGTCGATGATGGTGAATTCTGTCTTGATCTTCTTGGTGCCGGCCTGCACCTCCAAGCTTACTGTTTCCAGTGGCTATGTCAACGTTTCATTGAACCCAACCATTGGGTCATTGGATTGTTCCATATCATCTGGGTGAAAGCCGAGCTCCTTGTAACATCGGACGTATATGATGTCACAAGAGCTGCCTTGGTCAATCAGGATGCGCTTCACTTGGCACTCTCCAACCTAGAGGGATATTACCATGGCATTATGCGGATGTTGGACCATCTCTAGGTCAGCTTCAGTAAAGGTTATCATTGGTCCCTGGTACTCTTTTGCCCGATGTCTTTTGTCCCCGACTTGGTAGACATGTTGTAGGTGTTTTACCTTCTAGGTCTCTCCTCGAATTTCGTTTTCGTTGACCTTTGAGTGGATTACGTTGATTATTCGAGGTCCTCCTGCCTGTGGCTGTTGTGCTGGAAGAGGTGGGGCTGCTAGTGCTTGAGGCAATCTTGCCCGTTCTTCCCTTGTCCTGGTCTCATCGACAAGGTCTCTCAGATGTCCTTGTCTCACCAGGTCTTCCAAATGTGTTTTCAAGGCTCTACACCCCTGAGTTGTATGCCCATCTTCATTGTGGTAGGCACAATGTCTACTAATGTTTCTTCCCATGAACTCTCCTAGAGTCCTTTCTGGCGTTTTGAAATAGGGTTGGTTCCGAATCCGGTCCGGGACTTTGGGAATTGGGATATGGAACACAGTTGTTACTGCTTGTGTGGCCCTCAATTCTGCCTCTTGTTTGTTCGTTCCATTGTTACCTCGGCCTCGCTTCGGCGAGCCGTTTCCTTTCTCTTGTTTTATCTCCCTAGTTCCCGACGTGTCTTCTTCGGCTCTGGCGTACTTCTCGATTCTCGCCATGAGCTCTTCCATACTTTTTGACAATGTCTTTGCCAAAGACTTTCGTAGTGGACAGTTGTCTTTCAGGCCATTCTTGAAAAATACGACCGCCACCTCTTGATTACATTCGGGTATTCGATTGAACACCTCATAGTATCTTTTTGCATCGGCCCTAAGGCCTTCATCCTTGCTGATCTTCAGAGCCATCAATGCGTCCACCTGTAGACGCGCCCGTGGGCCTCGCTACAGTTCGGACTCGATTTGTGTCACGGTTCTTAATCTAAACCAAAGAGTCCAAATCCGGCAAATCGTTTTGAGAAACAGATTTTTGAAAAAGTAGTGCCAAACATGGACTGCTTTGCCAGATACAGAGTCACCACCTAAATATTTTTATGGGGGAATTTAAGAAACCCTGACTCGGTGCCAAAGGCCACATGTCCGTCATCACGGAGTTGCCTGCTCGGGAGCTAGGGTTACGATTTGGGAAGGTCAACTATGAGCACCCCTCTCGCCCGATCCAAAGATCGGCCTCTACTAACCGTGATATCCTTTTTTGAAAACGTTATGTGTTCTTATTCCGGTTGTTAGGCTAGAATTACTATGTTATGCGCACAGCAAACAAGTATAGACCAAATCGCCTAAATTGGAACAAAGCATTTCATGCTTGTTTTGAAAATGGTTTGCTACTCGCAAGTAGGCTAAAATGTAGGTTTTGCCACCCTCGAGTGGGCTTTGGTTTTGCCACTATCTAGTGGGCTTAAAACTCACAGTTTTAGTGCATTATCCCAATTTAGGTAATTTAACCTCCATCCACAGGCATTCAAGCAGTTATATCACATAAGCAGCTAGTCTCATGGTAATCATGCAATTATGGCAACACTCACACGCATGCGCATGCTAAAGCATAAAAGCTCACCTAGTACTCCAAGCCAAAACAGAAACCAGTTAGTAAATCACATGCATGATTCTAGTTCATGTTAAGATGGCTAATGTAACACATGCGGAATGTCACTAGAGTAGGCTCGGCTAGTCTATAAATGACATGTGAAAATGCACAAGTAACATGTACTCAGGTTATGATTTGAAATACTTATGCAGTTAGTATGATGCGCCGAGCCTGGTGCATGTGATACTGATGAATGATGCACGCATGCATAGCATAAGGTATGCTAAAGTAAACATATCCTAATACTAACCATCAAAAGCAGGTAAGTAAAAAGGGTGAAAGAAGTGGGGGTTGGAAGACATGCACACACGCACCCACACTTATTACAAATTCACCCTCGCTCGGGAGAGACCAAAAAGAATAATACAAATTAATTAACCTAAAAGCTAATTAATTATTACAGACCAATTAATTTAATAACAAATTAAACTAATCTAATGAATCAGTAAACGGCCTCGGGAAGAGGGCTCAATGCAATGCGCGCGTCGGCTCCGCTCGGAAAAGTCACTGCCATGCACAAGTTTGCCTCTGCTTTGACTGTTCTGCTTCTCTGAAATTGCACAACTCCCAAGGTTTGCTTCTCTGAGTGTTTTGGAACACCACACCGGCTGAGTGGGATCATCACCGACCATTTAAAATAGTCATCGGCTAAAAGTTATACTCTCGGCAAACACCCTTTGCCGGTCGGCACTCAACACTGCCGGCCGGCCAAATCTGCCTGCAAAAACTGGTTTGACAGTAGCAGAGGACAAAACATGGCATGGCAATGCATTTCAAGCAAATGTGTGCACCACCACACTCCATATCATGTTTAAGACTCAAGGGAGTATTGGTGCTCGACCCTCGGACCACCAATCACGCATTTCAATGCATGATGGCCCAAGAAGCCAAGTTGTGCATTTCGATTTCAAATGACATGCAAACCAATTAAACACATAAGGCCCAACCTCTATCATACTCAATTCAAGAGGCAAAGCATGCATGCTCTATGCAATGCAACCTAGGCAATGAAGGCTAAGTATGCAACATGAACATGAAGGACAAGTATACAAGTTAGCAAACATGCAAAGTGTAATCTTAACCATGCACACATGCAAGGCATGTAACATGTTAGGAAACTTAGCAAGAAATGCATGCCAAATGCCAACACCAATTAAACATGCAACAAAATGTCATGAGCCAAGTACCTAAGCATACAAACATGCATGCAAACATGGTTGAAATACCTAAGCATATAGAAGCAACTTCCAAGCACACTTAAAGGGGCAAACATTGGCACATTAGCATACATGATAAGCTTGAAAAACATGTAGAAGATGAACACGAACAAGGATGATCACCAAAGCATGCATCCAAGCCCAAGTACTTAAACTATGATCATATGACACACGAAGCAAATGATCAAAGTGAATCAAAACAGTCCCAAATCATGCCAAATTAAAGTCAAAGACACACCTAGATGGCATCTAAATGGCCTATACATGGAAGCATACAAAAGGGACCAAACATGGAGCATAAGACACCAACCTCTTAAAGCATTAAAGGAGCATCAAATGCAAGCATACAAGCATGCCATGAAGACTGAAATGACATGCTAAGTGGTTCCAAACCACTGAAATGATGCAAGGAGAGCATGCTAGAGGGGCCAATACTCAAAGCCTACAAGGGAGATTACATGGTAGCTATACAAAGCAAGTCATGGATGACCCAAACGACCGAAATTAGACCTTAAGCACACTAAAACATGCATAAAAGCTTCACAAAGCTAAGCCAAAATAAGTAAGCATAGTGGTCTAAATGCTAGATACATGTTGAGGCAATTTCATGGCATTACAAGACAAGTATGCAAAGCAAGCATGGTGTGTCTAAACCAATTAAAAACAATGTTATATCATGGCAAAATAAGCACAAATAACACTTAAGACATGGCCAACATGAGCTTAAAAATGGTGTTCACACATGAGGCTAAAATGGCACTTTTTGAAGACAACAAGGAGAGGGGATGGCCCTCTCCTTCTTAGGACCTTAAACCACCATCCTCACCACTGAAATCCCTCAAGATTTCAGTGCTGAGGAGGCCCAAACAAGGTGGTCCCGAAGTTCACCAAAAATAGCACAAAATGGGGCCAAACAAGGCCTAAGAGGGGGTAAACGACCCCAAACACAAAAGTGTCCTTAATGAAGTATCTTAAACACAAAAAAACAGAACTTTTTTATGTTATACACAAAGCCCAAATCCGAAAGTAAGACAGGCTAAAATGGTGTGCAAAAACGGGAAATAAAGAGGGAAAATGGGTTACCTTTGTAGCCAAAAGGGAACAGCAGCCTCTAGACCCAAAAATGCAACCCTCAACCTCTGAAAATGGCCTCCAAGCTCTTTAGGTTGATGATGGAGGTGTTAGGCCAAGAGTTGTAGTTCAAATGGCCAAAAATTAGACCCTTTTGAACCCTCTAACCAACACAAATGTAGAGAAAGAGAGAGATATAGAGAGGGAGTGATATATATGTGATATATCAGATTTTTCTAACCTCTCTAATGGAAGGAGAGGCTCTCCTTATATAGAGAAACCAATGGGGCAAAGCTTCTCTTAGAAGCTTTGACCAAAAAGGCCAAGCTTCTCTTAGAAGCTTGGAGCAAAAGGGCCAAGAAGGCCAAGCTTCTTGGAGAAGCTAGACAAAAGGACCAAGCTTCTTAGAGAAGCTAGGCAAATGGGTCAAGCTTCTTGGAGAAGCTAGACAAGGATTCAAGAGGTGCAAGCTTCTCTTGGAAGCTTAGAAGGGTTCAAGCTTCTTGGAGAAGCTAAAAAAAGGGTCAAGCTTCTTGGAGAAGCTAAAAAAGGGTCAAGCTTCTTGGAGAAGCTAAAAAGGTTCAAGCTAAAAAGGTTCAAGCTTCCTTAAGAAGCTAAAAAGGTTCAAGCTTCCTCAAGAAGCTAAAAAAGGGTTCAAAAGGGTCAAGCTCCCTCAAGAAAAGGTCTCAGCCAGGAAAAGTGGCCGATTGATCAGAAGCAGTGGCCGGCCGACCAAACACAATGCCGACCAACAATAAACAGTGCCGACCGGCAATATACATTGCCAATGGCAGCAAAAACCAGCCGGTGGCCTCTGGCCATGGCTGGTGGTGTGTGGGGATGCCTCACAAGGCATTCCCTGCCCCTCCAAGGCAAAATGCAAGTGTTTGGTGCAAAACCAGACACTAAACAGTCAAGTTCGGAGATCCTGAGGCAAGACGCGTAGCCGAGACCTCCGGGAACTCCAAACGAACACAAACATGGATGATCACCGAGTGTTCAAACGGTGACGTCCAAGTCTTGAGGACGGTCAAAAATGGGGTGTCTACACCACCCTTAGTGGCTGCAGCTTGTTTGTCACAAACCTGGCCACAAACCTCTCGCCAGGCCTTCCGAAGTCTTCATGCTTCCCTTCGGTAGTTTATGGAACCAATCTGATGCAATCTCCCCGAAAGATGAGGGGAACACTTTGCAGAGCAACGACTCGTTCCCACTATACAATGCCATTGAGTTCAAATATAGTCTAACGTGGAAGTTGGGGTTTGGCATTCTCTTCGGTGCCTTAAATCTGTCTAATTCCACCGAGAATGGTGTCCTTGGCTTATCTGGAGAGGTTACCTCGGCTTTGGCATTCTGTTGCTTCCTCTTGAGGTAATCTCTTAAGTCTTCTTTGCTCCACCCAGGAGCTCGGCTATCTTTCGACTTCAGTCTTTTTGGTATACTACTCCTGGCCTCGTGGTGAGCCCTTTTCGACCTTTCTCCATGAGTTGTGTTAAAGCACAGTGCCTGCCCCTGAACATGCCGATGTCCTTTGGGGTCTGCCACTTTTGTGCGATGCGTCCTCCGTGATTCCTCTCTTTTTGATTCTCTTCGTCTGACTTCCCTAGAAGGTCAGTGAGAGTATCTTTTGCTCCCGTTGTGCTGAGGGGCTACGGGGATTGTTTTCTGCCCTCCCTTCTGGGCATTGGCCACTGGAATCGGCGTGTCCTGCAGCGGGTACGGTAGCTGCATGACGTTATTTTGCATCATGAAATTGACGACCGACTGCAGGTCTGCCAATTTGTTTGCCATCTCTTTTACCTCTTCGTCCCTTCGTAGGCACCTATCCTTCCAAACCTGGAGGTCGTCCTCGTTTCTTTGGTGCGTCGCCAGTCTGGCCGACATCTTTCGCTCCGTGATTCTAGTCACGAGTTTCTGCATGGCATTCGTCTCTTGTGATATCAAGGTTAATAGGTCTCCCACTCCCAGCAGGAGTGTCGTCCCCAATCTTTTCCTTCTGTCCGTTACTGGCAATCTATTCTCCTTTCGTTCCCACAGATGGCGCCAAATTGTGTGAGTGATTTTCTGACCACATTGCCCGCTTTAGTATTCAGCTGGAGAGCACTGGCAGAATAGATGACACCTGGCTAACCTGTAATAGAAAGAGAAGATTCCGGCGGTGGTTCGTCCACCCGGGGGTACTCCGACAATCAAGTCAGTATATCTCTCAAAGATTATCAATAGTGCTTAACTCACTAGACAGAATATAAATTGCGTACCTTAGACCCATGGGGGTGCCTCTCTTTTATAGCTAACTCAATCCTAGTCCCAATAGAAGCCTGACCTCTATGGACTCCCGTTCAGTATATACTTTGGACTCCTCAAGAGATATGGATAGATTCCCTAAGAACATTATCCTTATCCATCTTAAAGTCTTCCCTCATTCTAGGACTCTTGTCCTTTATCTGCTTTTCTCGGACTCCGATATCTTCAGAGATAACCTCGGCTTAACCGAGATTACCTCGACGTCATGACCTGGACACGTGGCACCTCGGCTGACACGTCGGCGTCACCTTGCCACGTGTCGGTACTCAAAAATATATATATATATATATATAAACCCTAAACCTTGCATACATAGCTAACAAAAATAGTTGAAATCAATCCATCATCTACATGCGAGTATAATATCAAACAAACATCAAATAAATAAATAAAAACAATGAAATAAATATAAATCAAGGAGAGAGGGTTTTGCACTCACAATTATTTTTTTGAAATCAAAGAAATACTTGGAGAATTAATGAAGCCAACAAAATAAAATCCTAACCCTTTTTTCTCCCATCTCCTCTCTCTCCCCGCTATCTCTCTTCCTTTCTTGAGATCTCTCATACACAGAGCCCTATTTCTTTCTTTTTCCTTCTTCTTTTCTCTCAACCTCTCTCTCTCTCTCTCGTGGCTGTTGCTGCTGTTATATATTGTATTAGGCAACCTAGGGTTCCTATATATATATATATCTAAACAAAAGGTTCTAAATTATTATTTTTTATTTTTTTTCTCTCCCTTAATTTAAATAAAATACCGCTATTACTAGATCAAAATATACTAACTAATTTTTTCCATATTTTTTTTAATAATAAATCTTACCTCTAAATTAAAGATGTTCACGATAAATTTATTTTAGGTTCAAAATTAATAATAATAAATAATGACTTAAGAAAAATTAGGGTCGCTACAACAGCGAAGGAATAGGGAGGTCAGTGTCGTTCTCAAGTCCAAAGCACCTCAGATCCGTAATCTATTTGAGAGACCTCAGATCTCAAATTTGCCACAAATCTAGTAGATCCGAAAACCCGCCACCAGGAACTATGACCAACAGCTTGACTTTCACCGTCTGAGATTGAGTTGTTTGGCGCTCACTGGGGAAACCTTTGGCGAGATCGGAGATGGCGAGAGTTCGATGATTGTTTTCTTTAATCAGGTAATGGTGAGAGAGAGAGAGAGAGAGAGAGAGAGAGATGACATGTTAGGGTTTCGAACGAGTGTTTGGTCATGTATGTGATATATATAGAGAGGTTGACAGGTTAGGGTTTTGAATGAGTGTTTGGTCATGTATGTGATATATATAAAGAGGGTATTTTGGTCATTTTCACTGAGTTTGTCCTATTGAACGAAGTATTTGAGCAGCTAGGTCTTTAACCAAACAAATTATAAATTTGGATTTATGAACCAAGTGCCCTTTAATATTTATCATATAAAATCATTATATGATAATTACACTTTTACAGCACAATAGAACTAAAATTATCAAAATAAATAAAAAAATTTAATGAAATTTATTATATATAAGCATTCAAGTAACATTTTTATAGAACGATAAGGCTAAGATTATTAAAATAAAGTAATTTAAATTTAAATTTAAATTTAAATTAATATTATTCTTTTGTAACACATATCATAATATAATACACCATGAGTTATAGCCAAGTCATAATTTGTATATTATAAAATTTTCCAGTGTTTTTATTTTTTTCAGAAAAAAAATATTTTGATACAAGTGAAATTCATGATTTTGATAAATTTGATTAACATAAATGAGAGTTCGATTTCAGGTTAAGAATACACATTTTTTAAAAATAATTTTGAAATAAATTATTTTTATGAGCCTTTTACATTACACACAATGACAAAAATTTTAATCAATCATTAGCAAATCTGTTTGTATTTAGCTTTCAAATTTTAAAATTTTCTATACATAAAGTATTAAGACTCAAAATCAAATTTTTATTTTAAAAATAAATTTCCATACATCTCCCGAGTCACCTACTAATACTAAAGTTACAAAACGCATGTGATGAAATGTATTTATATTTTCTCATAAATATAATTATGACAAACGTGTCCATTTTTGTTTAATTATGCCTTTTTTTTATTTTAAACAAAGTTTTTATTATTTTTAAAATTTTAAATTAATTTTGATTATTTATTTAAATATGTATATAGCACGGGTATTATGCTAAGTGCCTCTTTAATTAGGTTAAAAGAGTTGTATTATTGTCTGATCATAGTAAAACCGCAATAGCCGTGGATGTAACCCTATTCTAGGGTGAACCACGCAAATCCTTGTGTTCGTGTGTATGTGATTTGTTTGATTCGTTAATTTTTTTCTTGTTTGTTATTTCGTGTCTTATTGATCTTGGTTAGGAAGGGTCATATCCTAACACAACTCGCTTGTCCAAATAAAAGCCCTACAAGATGACAAAGAAGAGATTTAAGAGTTTTTAATGCAATATAAGTTAGTAAACTGATGTTTGTTATCTTATACTTTAATTGTTGTACTTACTCTAGTCTAGACACATTTGATATGTGCTGCAAGATATCTTTGACATGTTCTTTGAGCAGTTTTGTAACCGGTAGACTTGATGAGAAAATCCAAGGTTGTGCTTGGTGGAGACTTCCAAACGCAATTCCACCCCTTGGTTAGAATTTCAAAAGTTGATTTCACACCCACTTTTTAAAACACGTCTACCTGTCATCCTCCCAAACGTCCCCCCGGACATCTAGCCGATTGACCGGAACAGTGTTCGTGTTTTTTTTTTTTTTTGCACCTGTTATTTTT
>NW_021027120.1:657139-767218 GCF_004153795.1 Camellia sinensis | reverse complement strand
ATTTGATGTTTTTAACTTTTATGAAAGAAAAAGTCAAATGATTATAATTTAGAGGTGATATTTTATCTTATTAATTTATTTAGCGTATTTTGTCTTTTGTATTTTTTTAACTCAACTAAATTAGACAAACGAAAGCTAAATAACACGACTTTACCTTTTGTTTTCATATATATTTTTTTTTTCTTATACATCCTTGTCAACTCCATTTGATTAGAGAAAAAGAGAGAGATAGAGAGAAGATATAAAGCCCAACTAATCCAATCCACATGCTATTTTTCAACTCTTCGTCCCATGTGCTTACATTGTCAAAATGGATTTGAAAAACAATTACCAGCTAAGCATCCAAAGCCCAAAAATAAATAAATAAAAAACAAATTTCATGATATGAACTAGACGTTTGTACTTGATGACAAAGAGGCACTTATAACGTATACAAAAGTCGTCCCATGTGCATGTGATAGATGATTGATAATATCCCCATTCTAACCTTACTTATATAAAAGTCTTCTCATGTGCATGTAATAGATGATTGATAATATCCCCATTCTAACCTTACTTATATAAAAGTCTTCTCATGTGCATGTAATAGATGATTGATAATATCCCCATTCTAACCTTACTTATATAAAAGTCTTCTCATGTGCATGTAATAGATGATTGATAATATCCCCATTCGAACCTTTGATTTGAATTTTAGTATTTAATTTTTGTTAACATTAACCTTTGGCAATCTCGATACTTAAGAGGGTAGTTTATATATAAATTGGGCCGAGTTTGATAAATGAGTTATTTTGTGGGTCATGGTAGGAAGGACTGAGTAAAAGGGCCTTGTAATTAGTTCGGTCCAGAAGAGCCTTACAGATAGTCCGGTCCGAAGGTGCTTGGTGGTTAGCTCGGTCACCACGGTTGGCGCGGTGACAGTTTGCTCGGTCATACTATGTTGGGCCGAAGTATGTTGGCTTCTGCTTAGGACCTTGCTGTTAGATAGCTCGGTCCAAGCTCATTGTGGATAGCACAGTTTCAGACAACCCAGTTGGAATATGTCAATCGAGGTACACGCGCAGTGAAAGGAAGAACCGAGCTAGTTGGAGCTCGGTCTAGTTTGCGGCTTTGTCGTGGCCATGTTATCTCGGTCGTAACATCCAACCATGGTAAAACGATCTCACTTGGTTTAAGCAGTGAGGGGGGTGTCGAAGGATAAGTATTATCTTTCAGGAATGTGATTCCTACGAGGACTCTACATGGAGAAGTAAGAGTCCTACTAGGATTGTGCCACACGGAACCTATAAAAGCTCATAACATCACCTATGGAGAGGTAACACAACTTTGATTCCCGAGTACACAGAGCTTTTGTCTATTTGTCTATTTTGCTGACTTAGGCATTGGAGAGGTATCCGGCACACACCCGTCGGCTAGCTCACGTTTGTGTTTTCAGGGAGTAAAGCGACGATGTTTGGAGGAGCGCAGACTTGATCAACAGGATTATACGAGAAGATTATTTATTGCTCGTACAAGTGACATTTTTCTGTGACAAATTTTTTAAACTATCACTGAAAATTAAAAATTAGTGACTTTTTTGTGACTATTTTTTTTAAATTGTCGCTAAAACTTTTAATTAGTGATATTTTTTATGACAATTTTTAAACTGTCGCTAAAAATTAATAATTAGTGATATTTTTTTAATAGTGTATGATGAAAACTATCATTAATTATTATAGAACCTATTGAATAATAAGTTCATTTAATAAAACCTACACGTAAGTCCCTTTATTTTTATTTAGGGTAAACTACTAATAAGTCTTAATAATTGGACTTAATTTCCATCAAAACCTATTGAAAATGAGTCATAGTATAGTCATCGCTAAAGGACATACATACCAGAGGAGCAAGAGTTGAATAGTTGTCACCGGTGACGGAGTGGGTACAGTGGTTGGATGTGGTTTGTTTCGGAGCCCTCTGATTCGAGAAAATGCTTCACAAATTTGACTTAAGACAAACAAATTTGGAAATTAAGTACAAAATCAATCAATTGCATACTGAACCCATACATATATTTGGATAGAAATTTATGAAAATTGTACCTCTTTGTTGTCGTTACTTTGTCGCCCGGAGGGTGAATCGACCACAACGCACAAACTGAAAGTCAGTTGATTTGTGGGAGCTCGTCGATGCCAATTTATAGGTGGGAAGGAATCAGTTCACATGCATGGTTTGGATTTGAAGGTCAAAGTATTGTTCAGAGAGAGAAGGAAGTGATTGAAGAGCTGCAAGTCACTATGAAGCATCTTCAGCTTTGATCTTCTTTGGCATGTGAACCTTTTCAGATTGGAGAAGACGAAAGAGAGGATATGTATGAAAAGGTGAGAGCTTTGGCTTAAAAGGAGCTTTGCCAAATGTGAAAGAAAAATGTGTTTTGAAATGTGTGATAGAATCAAAATTTGAAAATTTCATCCAAACAGAGGCTTCACGTAAAAGGGTGGAATTATGATTAGAGCACTAAAACAAACACAGACTAGATTTTTGCGACGATTTTTTTACATATGTCGCTAAAAATTGATAATTAGTGACTTTTTTTATCACGATTTTTATAAATTGTTGTTAAAACTTATAATGAGTGACTTTTTCTTTGACAAATTTTTCAAATTGTCATTGAAAGTTAAAAATTAGTTACTTTTTTTGTGATGATTTTTTTTTAATTGCTGCTAAAATTTGTAATTAATGATATTTTTTGTAATAAATTTTTTAAATTATCGTTGAAAATTAACAATTAGTGACATATTTTAATAAATATATGATAAAAATACTATTAATTATCATAAGACCTATTAAATAAAAAATCTACTTGGGGTTGTTTGGGATGTCTTAAATAAGTGCACTTTTTGAACTAAAAAGTTGAGGAAAAAGAGATGGTTGTTTGGGATAACTTTTTGGTTTTTTACAAAAAAATATGTATTAAAAAATTATATAAATTAATGTATAGGAAAAGCTTAGGATAGATAGGCAGTGCGGTGGATGTCCTAGCTGTCAGCGTGTGCAGAGTAGTGTATAGGAGATGGTTGCCTCCTTTTCGGGGATTGAATTGGACGGTATTGTTCGGCTCGTGGGGGCCCACCATGGGTCCCGTTTTGCTAATCGAAACCGTTGAATGTGTAGAACTCATCAAGTACTATATGCTTGTAAAAAATCACGTTTATCGAATATCTGTAGTATCTGATCGGATTAATTTTTTGTCAACCGTTAACTATAACACCATTCATTTTATACAAAACTGATTTGATCATGTAGTTAGCGATATCCGATTAACGTAATTTTTTACAGGCATATAGTACTCGACAATTTCTACACATTCAACGATTCAGATTATCAAAACAGGACCCGTGATAAGCCCTCACGTGTCGAACAACACCGTCTTGTTTACTTCTCCGCCTGTTCCCTTTGTATAAACGGTGGGCAATTAAAGTACAACTCACGTGAAATGTCATGTGAGTTGTACCTTTTTTTTGTAAAATTAATTTTTTATTTTTTTTTTTGTGAATAGTGATAACATTTTAACTTTTTTAGTAATTTTTTTGACTTTTTAATTTTTTTGAAGTATGCCAAACTAGCCCTTAATAAGACCTAAACATAATTTTTTCTTTATTTATAAATTATGTTTGAATAGTTGATTTGTATTTAAAAAGTTACATTCCAACACCACAAATAACAGCAGTGATACATCTCCTAAAGATAGAGGTCGAAACAAAACTCTATACACTTGCTTAAGGAGGGTCTAATTCCCTCAGTTTGATTGTTTGTATGTACTGAAACTTTGATACTTTGTTCTCCTTTTTATTTGAATCAAAAACACACACACACACACACACACACACACACACACACAAAAACACAAAAAAAAAAAACAAAAAACAAACAAGACGCAAATATCACTATCACTGTACAATATGTTTGTTTGGTGGAATTGAAGGGTGGGATTGGACTAATAGTCCGTTGTTTGTTTCAATTTTTTTGCACTAGACTAATAGTCTATCTGGACTATTAATCCCAAATCTGTTGGACTGTTGTATCTCATGGGGGGATGGGACACAAATAATGAGATTACTCATCCCATGAGATTAGGTTGCCAAATTACATTGTTGACCCTCTAGTATTAACACTATGTTTGGGAACCTAAGAGAGAAAAGAAATGAAATGATTACTTAAGTTATAAGAGAAAAGAAAAGAAAAGAAATGATTGTAATTTATCTCCTTCTTGTTTGGATAAGTAAGAAATAAAAGAAAAGAAATGATTGTGATTTCTCTCCTTCTTATTTGGTTAGATTTGATAAGAGAAAAGAAAAAAAATTATTTTATATTATATTACCAAAATAACCTTTTTATATGTTCAATCATTTTATTTCTTTTATTTTTACAGGGACAAAAATGGTATTATGAAAATATTGGTTTCTTTTCTCTCCAAATCTCTCCACTTTTGGGAATATTGAAAATGAGGTTATAAGAGAAATGAGTTTTTTTCTGTTTCTTTCTACTTAAGTTATCCAAACAAATAAGAGAAATACATATCTCTCAGTTTCTTTTCTTTTATCTCCAAATCACTCAATCCAAACATAAGCTAAATATCTTTTTTCTCACGGTATTAATTATACTTAATAAAGTAGTCTCAATTTAAAAATAAAATAATTTTATTTCATTTTTATTGATGTTTTATTTATTTATTTTTTAAGATAATTTTTTATAGATATTTTATTTTAAAATTTTGTTGATATTTTATTTAATTTCATTACTTAACAATTATTATTTTTTAAAATAAATTTATTTAAAAATTTAATTAAAAAATAGCACATATTTTTATTGATATTTTATTTATTTAATTTTTAAAAAAATTATTTAATTGTGTAAAAAATAAAATAAAATAAAATTTTATTTAATCTGGCTAAAAATAATTAAAATATTAAAAATATGTTTAATATTGCTATTACTTAATAAATAATTGAAAAAAGTAAATTAGTCATTTGAGCATCTATCTTTCTCCATAATATTCCAAACTAGGGGTGAAATCGGTTCGGTTCGGTCGGTTTTTTCACCATTTTTGCACCGAACCGATCATTTCGGTTTTTTATATTTGTAAACCGAACCGCCCAGAAAAATGACATAAACCGGCGCGGCTCGGTTTATTACGGTGCGGTGTGATTTTTTCAATTTTTCGGTTTTTTAGCCTTTTTTTTTCCTAGTTGGGCCTCACATTTTGGGCCTATATTTCAATTCATTTTGCATAAAATTTGGGCTCAGGCCATGTAATTCCTACATATGTTTGGGGCCTCACATTTTGGGCTTATTAATATTATATAAGTCGGTTCGGTTCGGTGCGGTTTGGTTAAAAAAATCAAAAACCGAAAACCGAACCGAATGTGCAGAAAAGCAAAAACCAAACCGAACTGAACACTTGAAAACTTAAAACACCGACTGAAAACCGTTCGGTTCGGTCGGTTTGGTCGGTTCGGTCAGTCCTTCCGATTATTCTTTCACCCTTATTCCAAACAAATATAAGATTATGTCCTATCTAACCAAATAATCATTTCTTAATATTTAATCTCATGACTAAATAAATATGGAATATATATTCTATCCAATCAAATGATTTAAAGACTATGAATTCTAAAATTATAATTCAATAGATTCCAATTTTTCTTTATTCAATCCGTCTAAACAAATATACTATAATACGTATTCCCATTAAAATTTATTAAAGCTCTTTTATTAAAACACCTAATCATTTCTCTTACAAATAATATGTACTAAGATTTTCTATATGATGTGAATAAAACTTTCCTTTCACTTTCATTCGAAACTGTAAAATTGTGCCGAGGGTCGACAGAACAACTGATTACATGCTTTGACTCACTAGGTAATTCGACACATGTCTACGTATTATGTGTCAAAAGCTTTTTCCGAAAATGACTGGTAGCTCGAAATTCGTGACTCGATTTTGGCTCGACAGTCCAAAACGACGTCGTTTTGGGTTGTCATTTTTTTTTTTTTCTTCTTCTTCATCATGCTGGTTTGAAACAGAGGAAGAGGAGAGGGAGAGGGAAAGGGAGAGAGAGAGAGAGAGAGAAAGAGAGAAGGAAGGTTGATCCCTGGAATGAGATAGGAGAGAAAGAGAAGAGAGGGGAAGAGGAGGAGCCCGCCGTCGCCCTCCGCCCGCCGTCGCCTTCGCCCGATCGTCACCCTCCGTCGCTCGTCGCATCAGCTCCAGCTCGTCGCAGCAGCCCCGCTCGTCACAGCTCCGCCTCTGCCTCCGCCTTCGCCCCCTGCCTCCGCCTCCACCCCGATATGTTGGCCCCCTCCAGTCCCTCCTCCTCCTCCGCCCCTCCTCCAGCCTCTCCCTCCTTCTCTCTCACTTTTTCGAGTCAATTTCGAGCCAAAAATCTCGAGCTACCAATCGCGATCGAGCTTTTTCATATCATCGCTGAGGTGTTGTTTGATAAATTGGTTTGTGGTTAAAATAGTCACAAAAAATAAAATAAGTTATTTTAGCCACAATAAATAAAACATCATATCTAATCTATAATTATTACATTATTCTCTTACAAAAAAAGTTTAAAAAGTCAAAAAAAAATTTCTAAACCAAATTTTTTAACCCATGCTAAAATAGTTAAAAAAGTCAAAAAAACCAATCTACTTTCCAAACGGAGGCTCAATGAGCTCTAGCTCACTAGATCACCTCAGCTATGAATCTCACGGAATTAAGAAAAGATTATGAAGCGCATGGCCTCATGTTTCTGTAAATATTATTATTTGTCATATAATTTTAAGGGATATTTATTAACAAATTTTATCTTACAAACAAATATTTTAATTAGTTTCAATTTTTTTTTCTTGATATGTTAAGTCTTATTAGTGGAGATTTTCTTTCCGCATGATTTTATTTTTTTATTTTGATAATATTTGTGTGGATAACTATACCCTTTTATTAATATGATAGGTATGATGTGATATTTCAAAGTGATAAGTATGAATGTGACACTTCAACGATGTAACAGTCTAAAAAAAATTAAAAATTCTTTAGTGTATTTTTTAAAAAATGTGACAACGTGATAGATATGATATGACATTCCAAAAATTTTACTTCAAAAAAATAAAATAAAAACTCTTTAGCGTACTTTTCTCAAATGTAATAACGTGGCGGGTATGATGTGACAATTTAAAAAAAATAAAAACTATTTATTATATTTTTCTCAAACGTGACAATGTAATGGATATGATGTGACACTTTAAAAAAAATAAAAACTCTTTAATGTATTTTTTTCGAACATGACAACGTGGCGGGTATAATGTGACACTTAAAAAAAATTTAGTATACTTTTCTCAAACGTGACAATGTGTGGCGAGTATGATATGACACTCTAAAAAAATTAAAAATTTCTTAGTGTACTTTTCTCAAACGTGATAACGTGGCGGGTATAATGTACAGTTTAAAAAAAATAAAAACTGCTTAGTATACTTTTCTTAAATGTGACAACGTAACGAGTATGATATGACATTTCAAAAAAATAAAAATTCCTTAGTGTACTTTTCTCAAACGTGACAACATGACAAGTATGATGTAATACTCTAAAAAAAATTAAAAACTTTTTAGTATACTTTTTTCAAACGTGACATGTGACACTCCAATGTGACGAGTATGATGTGACACTCTAAAAAAATTAATTTTTTTTTACTAGTGTACTTTTTCTAAATGTGACATTCTAACGTGACATGTGTGATGTAATACTAAAAACTCTTTAGTGTATTTTTTTTAAACGTGACACGCTAATGTGGCGGATAAATGGGTCATTACACATCCAAAAGAATTAAATGGATCATAAGAAAAAATATGGAACTATATGAATTACAAGTCCAAAATATGAGACTTATTAGTCAATCTTATAGTGAAAATAATTTTTTGCTATAGAATTTTAAAATATATCTATTAGTTTATACATAAAATGACCCCCAATACAAAAAAAAAATATATGTTATTATTCTTTCATCTTGAATTTTCTTTTTATTTTACGTAAAAAAGAATTCATCCTATTAGAAATTACTTCTATGGTATGTAATTTTTTTTTTATGTATATATAATTTATATATTATATATGTATATATGTATTTTGGGTTGTTTTGGGAAGATGGTAAAAAGTGACTTTTTGGCTTTTAACTAAGCTTTTGGCTTTTTTAGACAAATGATTTGAGAAGTTGGTAAAAAGTGACTTTTGACTTTTTTGATTAATGTTTGTTTATGATGTCAAATCATAATAAAATGACCAAACTACCCACATTTATTTAAAATATTTACAACTTCACCTATGTAACACATTTTGACCCATGAGGGGTAAAATTGTAATTTTACCGTTGACTAAAAACCAACTTCCCAAATAAAAAAAAAATTAAAAAAACCAACTTTTAACTTTTACTACTAACCATAAAAATAGCTAAAAACTATGTTGCCAAAATAAGCCTTTCTGTATATGGTGACCCTTCCGTAATAATATCCTATTCGGTTCCTGCCTCTAACTTCTTATTTTTATTTCACATCAGAGTCATCGTACGGTGGAAAACAGGTCTACGGTGCTGACATGTATACGGCGTCGTTTTTCTATGGTGCTAACCAGCTCACACAGTAAATTAATGTCCCGACCCGGAGGCCGAAATCACGCGGCGTCAGCAACCCAGCGAAATAAATCAATACGCGCAGACTGATGACGTGGCGGTTTCCGGTTGGTGAGTGTGTTGAATTCGTTTCACAGCTGATCTGCACCATGCACAGCCCAAAAATATATAAATCATAAAAACAAAAACAAAAAAAATATATATAAAAAACGCTTCTCTTTCTCACTCTCTCTCTCTAGTCTCGTCTCTCTCTTCTCCTCTCTCTCTAAAAAAAGTTGCAGGGGTCTCTCATTATTTCTATCACGTTTCGGACTCTGTTTCATCTTCTCTCTCTGAAGACATACATATATATATATATATAGAGAGAGAGAGAGAGAGGGTGTTGGTGGAGGAGAGAGAGAGAAAGAGTAAAAAGCATGGGTTGTTTTCCATGCTCTGGAAATCCGAACAAACAACTGGAGAAGGAGAAGACAAGTCGCAATAACAATCAAAATAGACGAGATGATCAAACACAGTCCACCTCAGGTATAGTAGTAATCACTGAACAAGTGATTCGATCGTTGTTTGTTTTCTCTATTTGGTTTTTTGCATTCAATCTGTATCATTTCATTGTGAGGGAAGAAATGAAAAAGAAAAAGAATCAGCTAATTTTTTTGAAATTGAAGTTATTGGGTGATTCTGTGAAATGGGTTTGATCTAAATTGATCAAAATTTGGTATTTTTGTTGTTGATCTTTATGTGTCTCACCTGGGTTTGCACTGGATTAAATCTCAGGAGTGCATTGTTTAGGTATTGCTTTTTTGGTACTTCTTGGTTCTTTTTCTTTTGTCTTCATCATTTTGTTTTGTTTCTTTTCTTCTTTTTCTTTTTTGCTTTAGTTTGATTTAGATTGTGATTGGTTTTCAAATTCACACTTCTTGTATTTTTCAGTTCCTATTCCCATTTCAGATTTTCGAACAATTGGGTCTTTTCACCTCTGTGTGTGTGTGTGTGTGTGGAAGCAAAACTTTTGACTTTGAGGTTGGGTATAGGGAAAGGCTAAATTTTGATTAGTCTAAGAAGTAAGAATTATGTATTTTTTATTACATGTTTGAATCTTTGTATATGAAGAATTATGTGTTTTTTCATTCTATTAATTCGGGTACTCTTAAGATTATTGCTAGTTTCTAAGCAGTTGCAAAAATCGTATGTTGGTTCTATAACTGTTTTGGGATAGTATATGGTTGTGATTGTTGCTGTACAAATATAATTGTGTTTTTGGAAATTCTAATTCAAAATTTCAAAATCTTTCTTGAATGTGCATAATGTTTGCTTTCTTCTGAGTCGGTTCGTTGTTTTCTTCTCTATTTTAATAATAATTGTGGTCATCATGTTTCCGCTTTTGTGAGAATCATATAAGAATCGAGTTTTGGCTTTTAGCCACCATGTGCATTTTGTGTCGTTTTCTCTGTTCTTCAAATGGGCTCTCACTCTCACATGTTTTTTGGTGTTTGTTTATGTGATTTAGATACATTGAGATCAAGTCCATATAAAGGTGTGAAGGACCCTAAAGTAGTAAATCAATCTCTGGCAGCAAAGGAGTTGGATGTGAAGGAGGTAATTAAGGATGCAGGGACTGAGAATAATAAGGCAAGGACATTTACTTTTGATCAATTGGTGGCGGCAACAGAAACCTTCAATTCGGATTATTTTTTGGGTGAGGGAGGTTTTGGCAAGGTTTATAAGGGAAAATTGGAGGATACGGACCAGGTTGGTTGAAACCTCATGTGATACCGGTCATTAAATAACTAGATTTTTTTGCTGTTATTGCCTATGAGGCTATGCCCATCTTGGTGGGTTAGATTTAACTCTTTAAAAGCTGGCAATCAGACCTGAATATTCGCGTTGTTGTGCAGATTGTAGCTATCAAGCAACTTGACCGTAATGGGTTGCAAGGGATTAGAGAATTCATTGTTGAAGTATTGACACTAGGTCTTGCTAACCACCCTAATCTGGTTAAATTAATTGGTTATTGTGCTGAGGGAGAACAGAGGCTGTTGGTATATGAGTACATGGCATTAGGATCTTTGGAAGATCATTTGCATGGTATATTTTTTTTTCCCACCAATCTTCCATTATCATCATTTGATTTTTCTTAGTTCTTTTCCATTTGCTCAAGCTTTCTGTAAGTTTTAATGCAGGTCCTTCTCTTTCTTTTGTTTTTGGATTCTTTTTGCCTCCTAATACATTTTCCGTACTTCCTTTTTCTTGTTCAGACCTTAGGCCTAATAGGAAACGACTTGATTGGAATACTAGAATGAAGATAGCGGCTGGTGCAGCAAAGGGCTTAGAGTATTTGCATGATAAAATGAAGCCTCCTGTTATTTATCGTGATTTGAAATGCTCAAACATTTTGCTTGACGAAGCCTATAATCCCAAGCTATCTGATTTTGGTTTGGCTAAAGTAGGTCCGGTTGGAGATAAGACTCATGTTTCTACCAGAGTGATGGGCACATACGGGTATTGTGCACCAGATTATGCAATGACCGGTCAGCTCACATTCAAATCGGATATTTACAGCTTTGGGGTTGTTCTTTTGGAGATCATCACAGGCAGGAAAGCAATTGATAATATGAGACCCACTGCTGAGCAAAATCTGGTTGCATGGGTAAGTAAGTTACTTTTTGTTTTCCCACTCTCATTCCTGCAAATCTCTTTATAGATTATTTGCGTAACAGATATTGGTTGTCCTTTTCAAAAAATTTGTACCGAAAGCAATATGTTGAGATGCCGATGATCTTTTAACCAACTGAACTGCCTTGAGTAAGTAAGCATCATTTTGGGTAGATCACTTTTCTGATTGAATAGTAATTATCTATACAAGAGTCAATGATTATAAAAAAGTATAAGAAACCAGTCGGTTAAAGTTCATGCTTGATAAGATTGATATTCATTTGTAGGAATCTCTTTTCGTTTGTGGCTTCTCTGGGGAATCATCGTCAATTTTAGAGGGCCACTTGGATTGTGATGTTTTTGTGGTTTGGGCCCCTGTCCAAAAGGACTCTAGTAGTGAGAAGCCCTGCATGATTAGAGTCTGGGGCCCACACTTCCAAGTATCCTATGTTTTGTATAATTTTTGTTAGTGTTTATATCATTTTATGCTTTTACTTGAAATAGTAACACGTTTTTGAAACTTTGAAGTTCTTATCATTATTTATATGAATTTTAATCACAGTTAGGGGTAACTATTTCTGTGTCTTATTAGGCTTGTTTAGAAACTAGATGATCTTACTAAAACTTTTCATTCTTAAGAATTTCTACAAACCAACTGAATATATGGGAAGTAACCTAATATTTTAGAATGTTGAATTTGGTAGAGTCAATAGGGATGCACACCAAATGAGGAAAATGGCAACTGAATATATTATTGAATTTTTTAATACAAGAAAAGAACAAACATAGGAATGATGAAATGATATGATTTCTTTAATCATGAATTTGAATGTATGATAAATCTCACTCCTACAAATAGATGATGTACATTCTATTTCTTACCACTGCCATAAGTAGATGATGATGAAATTTTTTTTCAATATTGATGTGCTCTTCTAGCCTTTTTATTATTTGTTGCTGAGAGAAACTGATGTACAAGCGAGTTTAGTGATGTCGGAAATTTATGCTCTTAGAAACTTCTTTAAAAAAAAAACGACGCTCAATTAGTATATATGAATGTGTATTTAGAAGGGGAAAGATTGAGTGCATACCTAACTTTTGGCATAATGCACAAACAAAGTGATGGTCTCAAGCAAGGTTCTGAAAAGCGGTTGCGGTCGCCGTAACGGTGGCGGTGACGCGGTTGCGGTTGTGAGGTGTAAAGGCCGTAGTGTAACGGTTGCGGTAACCGAAACCGTGAATTTTTTTATTTTTTGCACAATTTGAAAAAAACTTATCAATACGCATATTTTTTTTTCATAATCATATTTATTGGGTTAAAAATAAATATTGATCAATTTTTTGTAAATTGTTAAGTATAATCCAATATATTTCATATTTTTAAATCACTATAAATTGAGTTTTTTACATTTTATTTTAATAATTAATAACTTTATATTATACAAAAAATCAATCACTAACTATTATATATAAGATAAACAATAACAAAGTAAGAGAATAAATAAAAGCGTAAATATATATATATACATATTTTAACCAAGCCAAATAGATGACCACACTTATTATTATTATTATTATTTTCAAACAATATATAGATAGACACACACAAACAAAATAGTTTAGTAATAGCAGCTGAATAGAATAGCATAGGTCTTACAACTTCAACAAATCAATAACATGTCCTTCATCTTCCTTTTTCCCTCTTCTCTCTCTGTCTCTTGCTCCTCCATTCTCTCTTTATCTTCTCTCTTCTCTCTATCCCTCTTTCCCCATTTTCAGCTTTTTTTTGTGTGTTTTTTTGAAACAAACAGTTTGGAACCGTTACGTAATGGTGTGTAACAGGCCGTTACGACTGTTACGGCACCGTTACGACCGCTACGGCAGCCGCTACGGCCGACACACCTGTGAATCTCAATCACACTGCAAAAGCGGCCGTAACGGGTGGCGGCAACCGCCAAAACTGTTACGTAACGGCGTTACGTAACGGTTGCGGCCGCTTTTTAAAACCTTGGTCTCAAGACTTAAACCCATAATCTTAAAGTTATTAGGCAAAGCCTTACCCATTAAACCAATGGTCACCCCTTGCTCTTGGAAACTTCTATGGAACTAAAAATGGTTAGTGATGCCATTGTCGGGGATTTAGGCCTAGTTTGGGAAGACTAAATAAGTGTACTTTTTGACTTTTTATGAAATATGGGTTGGGTTTGGGTTGGGTTTGAGGTGATGTGTTAGAGAGATGATGTGACTCCATTAAACCAATGGTCACCCCTTGCTCTTGGAAACTTCTATGGAACTAAAAATGGTTAGTGATGCCATTGTCGGGGATTTAATGCCCTCCCTGGGGAACTGTTGTAGAATTAAAAATGTGACTGGATTTCTGAGTTATCCTCAAATGTTTAAACATGTTCCATACTCATCAATCATACCTTAGAGATTCCTTGAAGGTGGATAATAACCTAGTACTGTAGTTTGATTCATAGAAGCCAGAGGTTGAGCTTTGTAAATATATCTGACCTGGAAGAAGGATCAGTTCTGAACCAGTTAAAACTTTTCTGTTCCCAAGATTTTCAATGGTTACATTGGTACAAACTAGTTGATGACAATATTATGGAAATTGTCATACCCCAGTGCATCTTTATCCTGTTAACAGGTTCGGAAGAGGTAGTGGATAGGCATCCTTATCCCCACTTTGGAAGAGGTAAGTGGATAGGCATCCTTATCCCCACTTTTTTATGGAAAAAGCTGATTCCCCATGACTCGAACATGCATTAATGCAATTTTCTCGACCATTCTTTTGTACTAAACAGCTTCATTGGCTATTAAAACCTGGGTTTACAACTTAAGTAGCAGATCTCTTTGAGGTCATTTTTACTTGTATGTCTTTACTTTGAATTTGAAGTTGCTCATGAAGCTCTCTAGAAACTAGTTAGTGAATTCACACACATCTTGGTTAGAGAATGTAATGAACACATGACATGACATGCATCGAAGAAGTGAACTACAAAAATAATAAAATGACCTCTTGGTATGCCTTGAATGCAACAATATATGCCTTTTTTTTAATATATGTTCGTTTGCATTCTGATTGTTATTTTGTTTGTCTTGATAGACTTATTTCATTTTCACTTTCACAGTATGAAAGCCTCACATAATAGCCTACCTAGCTAGAATAGATTAGTTGTTTGTCATAATCTTTTGAATCTCAAAAATTGATAATTGGTGGTAAAAAAAAAGAGAAGGAAACCCCATATTGAAGACTTTAAAAATGAAAAATTAAAGAGGAAAAGGAGGTTGCCTAAAATTTAATTACCCGGGATTCATTTGCAGGCACGACCCCTGTTCAAAGACCGGAGAAAATTCCCACAGATGGCCGATCCGGTGCTCGAAGGTAAGTATCCCACGAGAGGCTTGTATCAAGCTCTTGCCATTGCTGCAATGTGTGTCCAAGAGCAACCAAACATGAGGCCTCTCATTGCTGACATAGTCACAGCTTTGAATTACCTTGCTTCCCAAACATACGATCCCCTAACCCATCCTCTCCAAAGCTCCTCCCGGAGGGCTGCATCTTCTTACCGATCATCTTCTCACCGATCAGAAAAGGATTCTGAAGACAACGGACGAGGGAGAGCCGAACCAGAGGACTAGTTTTTAAATATCATGTGCCTGGTTATCATTTTTTTTTTTTTTTTTGTGTCCACAGAGGATAACAGGTGCTACTTTCCAATCATAGACTCTTTATGGAAATTATAGGGATATTCTTCCATTTTTGTCCCTCTTTTTCCATGTAAATGAAGCTGTGATTCATATATATATATATATATATAATATGTAAGATACGTCTTTGTAGAAAAAGTTTTCTGTAGTTATAGTTTAATCTTCATATCATTATAAATAAAGAGAAAATACCTTATTCTTGCTTCCTATTTGCTGTTTTCTTCTCTGTTATTTTCTTCTTCTTTTTCTGCTTATTTTAAATTTTTATTTTGTACTTCTCAACTTTTATGAAATTTGGTAGATGAGCTTTATTAAACAAGTTTTTAGCATTTTTGGATGTCATTAAAATAGGTTTATGTTCAAGTTAAAGTTATGCTAATCACCCTCCTTTCAATCGAACAAACTGGACTCCTTCCCCTCATAAATTTCCAACTGCCTTTTTATGTTTTGAATAAAGTGGAAAGTTAAAATTCAAAATCAAATTGTATAGGGTTTGATGTGTATATGCAAGTGGAAACAAGACTTGTTCCTACATAAAACAATTTTTGGATTAAAATCATTTTTTCGCGATGAAGACATGAATCTAAAAGACACCAACGATAGTTGAATTTGAGATGGCTAAATTTAGTGTTCACGTCATGACTCTTAACTGTTAGGCTATATCTATGGCTTTGCTTTCTGGGTCTAACGTAGAAAATTAAACATTGACAATCTAATATATTTTGTTTTGGAATTATTCAATTTGAGCCAATTAAAAGGCTATGACTAATGCAATTACTTCTTTTTTGCTTGCCAATTCAAAATTATGTAATTCCAAAAAAAAAATTAAAATTCATCTCCAATTACATGAACTTCATATTGTACATTTGATTCTAGCAGCTTTAACTTTCAATGGTGTGACCCTCTCCACCAACAATAAAAAGAAGTGCTTGCCTATTTCTATAAAGAGCAACAAATACACATGAAGATAGAACTTCTAACAATGATTGACCAATTTTGGAGATACATATCATACTCAAAAGCAATAATATCATGTATATTGTTTATTGATGCTCCTGATAAATGATGGATTGCAAAATATATTAGGTGAATCATGTACATTTATATATATAATATAATATATATATATATGTATATATATTTTTTGAAAAGGTCTTTATCCATAAGCAATGAGATTCAATATATTGTTGTTCAGTATTTTTTTTTTCCTATCAAACAAAAGGAGGTCAATATTATTGTATTTATTCCTAGTTCCTTATGGATTAAGACTTTGCAATGTTGGGTTAAAAATTAAGGAGGTCAATATTATTAAGTTTGTGCATTCTCATTCATATAGTTGCAATATTCTCTTTCATTTAGAGAATAAGGGTTCCACTCTAATTGTGTCAATACTATCTCCCAATTTAAGAACTTAATTTAATAATAAGAGTGTTTTCTACTGGTGAGCTAGATGTCTCAATTTTTATATATTAATAGTTATCAAATACCTCCAATTACTTAAATTTTGGGAGACTTATGTATATGTCTTATTAGGCGGACCTATTGCTTAATTGGTCTTGTAAAAGGGTAACTAATTAGTAATTTTTAATGATAGTTAAAAAATTTATTATAGAAAAATGTCATTAATTGTCAATTTTTAGTGATGATTCTTATAAGATTAACTTTCAGCGACGAATTTGATAAGATATAATGAAAATTAAGTCTAACTATTAAAACTAGTTAATAATTTATCATAATTTTTTGGGTAAATTACAAATATACTTCCTGAGATTTGCTTAAAATACGAATTGTCCCTTGTGGTTTGAAAAATTACAAATACCTCCCTGTCAAAATTTTTTATTTAACAGAATTAATTGAAAAAATGAAATTTTTAACTGTTCACCTATACAATAATAAAATAATCTGAATGATTAAATGAATAAAATTTTAATATTATTAAAAACTACTAATTAACTTGATGATTTATTAATAAAATGATCTATTTATTATGAAATTAGAAATCTTAAAAAGTATAATGTATTTTTTAGAATCATAAGAATAATTTATAATTTAAATAAATGTGTTTATAATTTATTCAAAATTTTTTTGTGGGAGAAAAACCAGACAGCAGCCCTGACTGACTAACTGTACAATTTTTCTACAGATGCCCACTTTTCTACCGAATTAATACCAACCCATACATGGATGGGAAGATAGTTTGGTAACCGATTCCATCCTTTTTTTCTCCTTAGAATATATTTTTAAAAAATAAAAAATTTAAATTAAAGAATAAAAAAAGAAGTAGGAAAAAATATTTTACTTCAATTATTTAATACAAAATAATAGCCTACACCTTTTTCTTTCCATGTAACCAAAAATAAAAAAAATAGACTTCATCTTCCACCAATCACAATGAATGTAATCAATGACTTCTCGTGGTCGGGACTCAGAGTTGACAATTGAAAGTCCAGCTGTAGAAGTCGTTACCTTCATCGCACGCCAGGAACTTTTCGCGCCATAAAATCGGTTACGAAAGCTCTAACTCACAAACCGACCTAACAGACACTACTCTCCTCCTCAACAACACCCACCACTCTATACTCACCATTCTCTCTCTCTAGAATGCAAAGACCTACTACGAGCTCGTCCCGTGCTTCCGATGAATATCGCCATGACCATGTCATCGAGATAACGCAGCAGCAGCAGCAGCAGGACAAACACTCTCCGAAAAGGAAGACGACGGAAGGTCACACAGGTCGTTCGTTCTTCGAGCGTCTTCGCGTTCGCCGGAGGGAGATGTGGCGTTCCCGATATAGGGCCAATTTGATGATTCATGTTATTCCTGTGATTGTGTTGCTCTGCTTCTTCATCCTCTGCTGCTTCTCTTATCCAGGTATATATATATATATATATATGTGATAATTCCTCATATCTCAAGATCCAATTTCATCATTTGGCATTCCATTTTTGCTTTTCTTTCCTATCTCTCTCTCTCTCTCTCTCTATCTATATATATATAAGATAAATTGATAGAGAGAGAGCAAACGAATAAATGAGATGTGTATATTATTTTGTTAATTTACAAAGGGAGCCTAGCTCTCTTCTTATAGCCTGTGATATACATTGGATGCGAGGCACCGAAAGCATAAAGCTAAAACTAAAGCTAAACATAATAATAATGTCTCAAAGTATAATAATATACAATGCTAACATATAATATTCTAAAGTATAATAATATACAATGCTATCATATAATAATATACTAACATCCCCCGCAAACTCAAGGAGGGAAAGCATCAACCAAGTTGAGTTTGGAAACAAAATCATTGAAGCGGCCAGGAGGATGAGCCTTAGTGAAGATATCAGCGGGTTGATCGACGGAAGCAATAGGGAGAAGATGAACAGTACCACAAGTAACATGCTGGCGAATGAAATGACAATCAATCTCAATATGTTTGGTGCAATCATGAAAAACATCATTGTGAGCAATCTGAATGGCACTTTGATTGTCACAATAGAGAGGGGTAGGACCAGAAGAAGAAACACCCATATCAGCAAGAAGCTAGCGAAGCCAGAGAAGTTCCTGAGTAGTATCAACAAGAGCTCGGTATTTAGCTTCGGTGCTAGAGCAGGCAGTGAGGGATTGTTTTTTGCTACGCCAAGCAAGAAGAGAATCCCCTAAGAAGAAGCAGAAACCCGTGGTAGAGCGTCGATCCGTAGGATCCCCAGCCCAATCAGCATCGGAAAAGGCATGCAGTTCAAGAGAGAAGGAAGCAGAGAAGTGAAGGCCATGGAACAGAGTGCCTTTGAGGTAGCGAAGGATGCGGAGTAGAGTAGTATAGTGGGGAGTGCGGGGAGCCAACATGTACTGACTGACAATGTGAACAGCATAGGCAATGTCAGGACGAGTTACTGTGAGGTAGACAAGACTGCCGATGAGCTAGCGATAAAGAGTAGCATCAGAGAGAAGAGTCCCATCAAGAGGAGTGAGACGAATCTGAGGATCAACTGGAGTAGAGGTAGTTTTGCAATCAGTAAGACCAGCACGAGCCAGAAGATCGGATGCATATTTGGCCTGGGACAAATAGGAAGTTTTGGATAATACATGGATCTCCCTTGAGGTTTCTGGCTATTACTGGAACCTCCCTTGTGGTTTGTGCAATTAAAATGCCCTCCCATGTTAGAGATGCTGGTAATGGACACCAGTGATAATCATATCATCCACATACAGAAGAAGAAGAGTAGTACCATGAGAAGTAGTCCGTATAAAAAGAGCAGAGTCATAGGGGCTAGAGGTGAACCCGAAGTCATGAATGGTAGAACTGAACGTAGCAAACCAAGCACGAGGCGCTTGCTTGAGGCCATAGAGAGCACATTGTAGTTTGCAAACCTGATGAGGTTGAAAAGTGGACCCAGGTGGAGGTTGCATGTAGACCTCCTCAAGAAGATGACCATTGAGGAAAGCATTTTTGACATTCATCTAAAAGAGCCCCCAGTGGCGAGCAGCAGCAACAGCAAGTAAACTGCGAACAGAGGTAAGCCGAGCAACAGGAGAGAATGTCTCCTTATAATCAATACCATACTCCTGGTTGAAACCCTTGGCAACAAGACGAGCTTTGTAGCGTTTAATAGATCCATCAGAATGTGTTTTGATTTTGTAAACCCATTTGCAGCCAATTGCAGTCTTGCCAGGAGGAAGATCAACAAGATCCCAAGTATGAGCTTTGTCCAAGGCCTGGAGTTCATCAGTCGTAGCTTGCTGCCAAAGAGGATTGGTACAAGCCTCACGATAGGAGGTAGGTTCATAAGTAGAGAAGGTAGCAGATCCAACAATATAATCACGAAGATGGATAGGAGGTTGAGTTACCCGGCGTGGTCGACCCGTAGGAGGATCGGTGGGAGGAAGAACTGGTGGAGAAGGAGGTGTGGTAATAAGAGGTAGACCTTCAGGGAGAGCAGGCTGGACAGGATCAGGAGTGAGCAAGGGCGTCTCGATGAAAGAGGAACCTGTATCAAAATCAGCAGAGAAAAGATCTATGGAAGGATTAGTAAACAGTACAGGAGTGGAAAGTGCGGGTAAGTGAAAGGACGATAGCGAGGAAAACATTTGGTGTTCCCAGAAAACGACATGGCGGGAGATACGAAGGCGTTGAGAGAGAGGATCCCAACAGCGAAAGCCTTTATGTTCAATTCCATACCCAAGAAAGCAACAAAGACGAGAGCGAGGTTCAAGCTTGGTGTGTTCATGGGATTGAAGTAGAACAAAACAAGCAAAGCCAAAAACCCGGAGATTGGCGTAAGGAGGGGGAGTGCCATGCAGACGTTCAAAGGGAGTTTGATTATGGATGACAGGGGTAGGAGCATAGTTGATAGTGTAAATAGCAGTGAGGGCAGCTTCCTCCCAAAAGTTTTCAGGGCAGGAAGAAGATAGAAGGAGAGCGCGAGTAGTGTCAAGAATATGCCTATGTTTCCGTTCAGCGCGACCATTTTACTGGGACGTGCCAGCACAAGAACGATGAGGCAGTGTACCATGATGCTGAAGAAAGGAAAGAAAATCGGAATCCTGATATTCCATAGCATTGTCTGAGCGAAAAATTTTGATGGCTTTGGAGAATTGGGTGTGGACCATGTGGGCAAATCTATAATAAATGTGTTTAAGTTCAGACCTATTTTTCATGAGAAAAAACTAAGTAAACCGGGAAAAATCATCAATAAAAACAACAAAATAGCGGGATCCCCCCATAGTAGTAGTAGGGGAGGGCCCCCAAATATCCGAATGTATAAGATCAAAAGGGGCAAGAGAAACAGAAGTACTCTTATTAAATGATAAAGCAGGTTGTTTGGCAAGTTGACAGGGTATACAATCGAAATTATCGGGAATTACATGACCCAACTGTCCACTAGAAACCAAAGACCTTAAACGAGTAACAGAAATATGCCCTAAGCGACAATGCCAAAGATGAAAGGGAGATAATAAGGAAGTAGATGTAGGAGCAGCAATCTGAGGAGAGGCAGGAACATGAAGGTGAATGAGTTCATAGAGACGTCCACGCTTACGGCCGATCCCAATAGTCTGCCCTGTCTGAGGGTCCTGTACCAAACAATCAATAGTAGAAAATGTGACAGTTAGACCAAGTTCACATAATTGACCAATGGAAATAAGGTTTAAGGTGAGAGCAGGAATATGATAAACTTGAGGTATAGATAAAGAAGAGGTGGAAACAGTACCAATATGACGGACAGACATGAGAGAACCATCAGCAGTATGAATTGAGGGAAGATGAGGAGAGGAGGAGAAGGAAGAAAAGATAGTAGAACTGGAGGTCATATGATTACAACAGGTAGAGTCAAAATGCCAAGAAGAGTTACCTGGGGTTACAGACAAAGCAGTAGGAGGAGGTGTACCAGAAGGGGAGAGAAGTTGTTTGAGCATGGCCTCTACATCTGTCGAAGAAAAGCGAGGGGTAGACGGAGCAGGTGACTCAGAGAACCCTGCAGAGGCAGAAGCATCAGTGTGATGAAACTGATGCCCAAAAGCAGCAGCAGCAATGTGATGAGACTGATTCCCAGAAGCAGCAATAGCAGTGTGATGAGACTGATTCCCGGAACGATGAAAGCTTCCCCGGGAAGAGCCACCGCGAGAGGAGTGGCTATTGGAGGATGATCGGGATGGATTGCAAAAACAATCCTGTTGCAGATGACCAGGACCAAGTTTGTTGCAGTAGCGGCAGGATCTGACGGGGCAATTGACCAGGAGATGGGTTGAAGGAAGGCCCCGATTCTGACAATAGAGGCAAGCAGTGGTCCACTGGGTAAATGATGGCCGGTGCGGAAGAGTGGCAAGAACAGAGTCCACATGATGAGTTTGAAGTGTACCGAGACGAGTCTCCTCTGATAGCAACTCAGAAATTGCTTGTTCAAGAGTGGGCAATGGATGGCGATGAAGCAGAGAGGCACGTACGGGCTCAAAAGAGGAAGTAAGAGCCATGAGAAAGTGCACCAACCTTTCCTGGTTGCGATAGATAGTAAATAAAACAACATCTTCTTGGTTATGCCAAGTTGGTTCTGAAAGAGCAAGCTGATCCCAAACAGAGTACATTTGAGAAAGGAAGTCATTAATGGACTGAGTGGATTCTTGGCGCATGCGGTGAAGTTGGTTCTGAAGTTGATATTGATGGGCAAGACCAGTAGTCTGGTATCGTTCTTTAAAAAAATTCCAGATGTCTTTTGCAGGAGTAGTTACAGAGTCAAGCTGAAAGCGACCAAACTGAAAACTGATAGAGGTAATAGAGGTATTACGAAACCAGATAATGATTTGGTAATTCTTACTGTCCTATTCCTCAAGTCGGTCTTCATAGGTAGTAGTATGAGCAGTAGTTTCATTAGTGGCACTGTCTTTCACCGGTTTAGTCATATCCCCGGTGACAATTCGCCAGAGCTTCTTGCCTTTGAGGAAGGAGGACATGGCTGGGGCCCATAGAACATAGTTGGAACCATTTAAAATAACGGAAATGGGATAGGAGGCATCATGACGATCCATAATAATAGTTGAGTAAGGCTAAATTGATAGGAATAGACCTGTAGGAGCAAAATTAGGTAAAACAGAGTGTACCAGTGAGTCCGGAAGGCCGAAAATAGCTAGGAAAGATGGGCTGTGTAGAGATGATGTCAGCAGGATGGAAGATGATGTCAGTGGCGCACGTTAGTAGAGAGGGCGTGCGGCGCACGATAGTAGAGAGGGCGTGCGGCGTATAGTAGCAGAACGGCGCACACGGGTGCACAATAGCGGAACGGCGCACGCGGGTGCACTGTAGCAGGCGCGGCGCACGAAAGGGCAGAGCGGAAGGCGTGTGAAGGCGCGTGTGAGCGTGGCAACGGAAGCAGAGACGCGCCGAGCAAAGAGGCAGCGCGTAAGAGAGTTTCTGGTGACGGGCTTGGTGCCGTTGGAATCGTAAGGAGATTCCGAGCTGTTTGGTGTAGTTCCACTGTGTACAGGACTAAGCACCAAAATTGAAGAATGCCAGAATTGTATTACTGGGCTCTGATACCATATAAGATAAATTGATAGAGAGAGAGAGCAAGTGAATAAATGAGATGTGTATATTATTTTGTTAATTTACAAAGGGAGCCTAGCTCTCTTCTTATAGCCTGTGATATACATTGGATGCGAGGCACTGAAAGCATAAAGCTAAACCTAAACATAATAATAATGTCTCTAAAGTATAATAATATACAATGCTAACATATAATATTCTAAAGTATAATAATATACAATGCTATCATATAATAATATACTAACAATATATATATATATATACACACACACACAATTTGCATTCTCATTGACCACCAGCTCAGCCTTGTTTAACTTTTTTCTACTGAGTTTTTCTTTTTCTGTTAAATGTTTAGTGAAGAACATCTTTGTTTTCTGATCTGTGTAAGTTGAACGTGATTTCAATTCGAGAAATTAATACTTCTGTTTGGTTGCTGAGAAATGAGTTTTTCTTTTTCTGTTAAATGTTTAGTGAAGAACATCTTTGTTTTCTGATCTGTGTAAGTTGAACGTGATTTCAATTCGAGAAATTAATACTTCTGTTTGGTTGCTGAGAAATTAGTGTTTCGCAAAGGATATTTGGCGGCTTGTAAACCAAATACTTTTTTTGTGCAAGCACTGAAATCACTTATAACATAAATTTTTCGTTGTTTTTATTTTCTTCGAGACATTTCTTTTTTTCCTCTGAAAAACATTTGTAGAAAAAAATTGAAAAAGATTAATTGCCTAGTACTTTTTTGTTCTGTAATTATATTAATTGTCTTTATGTTTTACTTTGAATACAGTGAACCTGGAAATCAAAGATGGCAGAATCATGGAAATCCATAGGATTGTGTTGACATGGCCTCTCAACAACGAAACCCTTGTTGACCACACCGTCCTGGCATCGGCTACTCCATCAAATGCCTCAGTCCCTCAGTTTCTGATACTTAAGAATGAAACTGAAGAACAACCGGTGAGTCCAACTGATTGAAGAATCATTTCTTTCATATGAGTCACAATTTTCATGAGTTCTCTTTTTTGGCATATACAATTCAAGAAAACCACTGAAAGATATAAGGTAATCAATTAGGATATTGTTGTTTTGGAATCAGGATATCACGAGTTTGGTTACAAATAGAACTTGTAAGAACAGGTTCATTGGTTGACATTCTTTTGAAAAAATTTACACTCAAAAAATTGAGAAATAGCAGAATTAGCCAAGCCCTTCTTTCAATAAGTGATGTTTGGTGCAACCAAAGGTTAGCTGGGGCAGCTATTTGATGTCCTGAAGCTCAAAAACTTGAGTCCTCCGAGCTCAAATTCGTTGAACGACAAAAGGTAATATTGGTTTGTTTCCAATATAATGCTCAAATTCCTTGAGCGACAAAAGGCACTATTGGTTTGTATCCAATATATTCAATCAAACAACTTGGCAGGAAAGAACAATTGAAAAGATGCAAAATTTAGCTCCCTCTTGCTGCTACCATTCACTAACCTCACCTTCTCCGCAATTGCCCACCCATATATACATTTGTGATTTCTTATTTGACGGCAAAAGTCTACAACAATCCCTCCTTGGTGACTGCAAGAGAAAATCAGGATTTAGTTAGTACTAGTAATATTATTCAAATCAAACAAATGAAAAAAAAAAAGGTGGTTTCTTGGAAGTGTGTATGGTTAATTTTTTTTTGCATTTATAATCGTTTTAACACGTTTGAGTTCCAATGAATTGAAATGCATTTTCTAGGGGTTGTGGGGGAGGGGGAAAATGTTTGATAATAAGGACGAGGCTATGTTGTTTGTTGGAAGTGTGTATAGTTTGATTAGTACTTTCTGTTAATGTTTTTCAAATTCACTTTCAAAACAAAACTTGTTAACCGGTTTTAGTCTTCAAGTCACCTTTGGTACAAAAAGTATAACCAACTAGAATTGAGTTGCTGAACACCAAACCTTTTTCCAACGTTGGCTCTCCGGTCTTTTCATCACGACAACGGTGTCAATTGTGTCAGGCGAGTCCATTCTCCATCGACAAAAAGGTTGAGTATCATGACGATCACGAGAATAGACCCCAATTGTTTGATTCTTGCCTTCATTGTAGTGAGATGATTTCATATAAAACAGAAAAGGCTTCTGGCAGGGGTGCCTGGTCACAGGCCTAGTGTTGAAAGCATATGCCGTGTAATCAGCTCTCGGGTACCAGTTCAGAAATGTCCGTGTGGGCTTCTCTAGCTCTCTGGGAGTCATGACTCCTCTTATGATCTGAACCACGTACCCAAATGAAACAGAGACGGACCATTGGTGTTGCCTGTCGTAGCAAATGGATTGCTGCATTGTACTGGCCGTGTCATTCATGGTGGAGTCAAAGAGGTGCCGGAGGGCCTGAACTCTGTCCATTCGTGGGAATATCGGATGCACAACGTCGAGGTGATGAAGAGACACCAGGGGAGTTACAGGATGAGCTCCCAAAAGGCCTAAGAGGTTTCCATACACATCGTACTGCATAACCAAAAGACAACAATATAGATATATTATAACGTATTGTATTGTATGTGTTTGGTGACTCATCAATTCTTTAACACATTCTAGTCAACAAGTATCAAATTACCTGATGAAAGCCAGCTTCTCTGGTAAGTGGCACCCCAAGCTCAGCCATACAAGCCTGCATCCTATCATCACTTCCATACAAATTCGGGTACCTCCTTATACAGGCATCTTGCATCTTCTCCAACTCCTTCGCCAATGGATAGCTAATCGCAAACCCGCCGCCTCCAAATGCCATCGAATAGGAGAAAAAAATATTCTGAATATGACTCTCGGACGAGCTCCCGATGTAATAAAGCTGCCGGTGATCGTACTTGGACAGCACCCTCACCAAATTGTCAACCACGAACACCGTGTCGTCGTCCCCCATCACGAACCACTTCACGTCCTTCAATCCCAATCTCAAGGTCTCCGAGACCACTCTCGAGATCCTGAGCGCCGATCTCACCCCCTGCTTGTTGGTGTACTTGAAATCGGACGTGTTGCCGGAGATATGAATCTCCGGCAAGAATTCCTTCTCGTTCTGCGTTGTGTTCACGGGTTGGTCAAGCCAGACAACGCCGCAAGTTTCGTTGTTCCGCCACCAGAGCTTGAGGTATTCTTTTCTCGTGTCCCACAGGTTGGACGAGGCGGCTATGCAGAACACGATGTGGTTGAGCTGCAAATCATCATTTTGTTGTTGTTGTTGTTGTTGTTTGTTGAGTGATGTGATTGAAGAAGAGTTGGTGTTGAGAAGGTGGGTGTCGGCCTTGATGGAGGAGAGGGAACAATTGGAGGGGCCGAAGAAGAAGAGTTGGGAGGAGTAGAGGGCGTAGAGGAGGAGGAGGAGAAGGAAGAGGGAAGTGAGGAAGGTGCGGAGGGTGGTGACGAGGCCGGTTAGCGGGCGCTGGTGAGAAGAAATAGCGGTGGTCGTCGTCATTGGGAAACTCCGCCAACGCAAATTGGGAGTTCCCGCTACCGGCCTCGCATGTCTGAGTTGATTTGCATAGTTTGAGATCCATGTGGAGAGGGGGAGAAGAAGAGGAGACTGAGCTTGCGCAGGAGAATTGTTCGGATCTAAAGAGAGAAAAGAGAGAGGGAGAGTGTTTTGGAGTTCGTTAGCAAATTTACGAAGTTCATGTTCCACCACCCGCCTTGTATGTTGGGGAAATTATTCCACCAAGGATCCTCTAGAGCGAAATTTTTCTAAAGTTTTTTAGAGTGTTACATTGTGTAGTTGAGATTTATTGATAAGTTACATCAAAAAAATTGATATAACTTGCCAGTAAATCTCAACCACACAATGTAACACTCTAAGAAACTTTAAAGAAAAATCCCTCTAGAGGATCCATGCTCACATTATTCAATAATGTTAATCAATCATTATTTAAGCTTTGGCAAGTGAGTTTTAGGTTATCTTTTTCACTAAAATCTACTATCTTTGGTAACTTAAGTTTAACCTATTTTTTGGTTAAAATTTATAAAAAGACAAAATATATTAAAATAGTTAATAAGATAAAATATTACATCAAACTTATAATTATTTTATTTTTTTTCTCACAAAAACATCAAATCTAATTATAAAAAAATTCAATTATCTTTCTAAATATAAAAATTTTAACTTATTAAAATAGTCAAAAATTAAAATAACTTACTAAAATAACAACTTCCAAACATCCACTTAATATGTTCTTTCATATTTTTTAATTACCCAATATAATACTCCACCTACTCACATTTTTTACCAATCATAATACTATAAAATATTATGAATTTATATTTCAAAATTATTAAATAATTACCCTATATGTTGTAGCTGTCCACAAATATTGGTTTGTGTGGAGTTTGGACCGGCCGACAGTATTATGTCGATAGAATGGCTAAGGTCAAGTTTGGCATCTTTAAAAAAATTTAAAAAGTCAAGAAGTTACTATCTTATTTAAGTCACATCATCTTATTTAAGTTATATCACCTCTCTATCACATCATTTCAAACCCCAACCCATACCCAACCCATGTTTCATAAAAAGTCAAAAAGTGCACTGATTTAGGACACTCCAAACAATTCCTAAATTTCAAACTTACACACATATTTTTTCAACTTTTTATAAATAAATAAAAAATGAAGAAATAAAATGATAAAAAAAAAAAGATAAAAATGTGAAAAGAAAATAAACATATATACACGTCCCAATCTCAAATGATAAAATTGGGGACTAAACCAAAGTAGTCTATTAAATTATTTAAATTTTTTTAATAATTATTTAAATTTAAAAAATATTAATAACATATAATTATAAAATAAATATAATATTTAAGAAATAATTTAATTTAATTTAAGCTACAGAAATATATATATATATATATATATATATTCTTTATTTATTTTTTATCCAGCTGGACCCTATGGACCAGTTGAGCCGAGTTGGGCTAAAATTATTTATCTAAAACTCAAAAATTCAATGGGTTCAAAAATTTTATCCAAGCTCTACGAGTTACATATTTTTCTGAACCCTAAGAATATCAAGTTAGATTGGGCAAGTTATCGGACCATTGGCCACCCTTAATGACTTTGCTTGGTGGAATTTTTTTTTTAAGTTACTGATAGAAAATTTTGCGAAACATAAACTAAAAACCATTAAAGATTCAATTCTATACATAAAAACTATATGAATTTCTACTATACAAAATAAGTGTATATATACATTGATCCATGATAGTATGAAATCCTCTTTTAAGAAAGAGAAACCTTAAATAGACGATCTTAATCTTCAAGTTCTTTACTTGTCTAAGATTTTCAAATCACTTCTCTCTCTCTAAGCGATGAGAGCCTTCTTGTGGTGACAATTTGAGTTTTGTGATGGAGAGTGTGGTTTGGGACCTTACACTATTTATACTAATATTCTTCTCATCAAATAATCCATTCATTCAATGAACTTCATTAAATAGATTAATGTATCTTTTACATTAATGATACATAATGTATCTTCTATATTAATGAACTCATTAGATAGATTAATGTATCTTCTACATTCATAATAGATACATAATGCATCTCTAAGATTCATTCATAATAAATCTATCACATTCAATGCGTTGACACTATCTCCATTAGTCTTCTATACATTATGTATATATAGGTGCATTCATCAATAATTAGTTACCATCTAATTGATGTACATGTATCTTGCTTAATGAGATGAATCTAGTATAATTATGCATAAGTCACATTAAGCCATATTTAGAAAAAATTCTTACAATCTCCCACTTGGCTTGCATGGTTATATTATGTCACTAGATTATCATAATATGGCCAACGTTCTCCCACTAGAAGATTGCACCCTCACCATTAGATTTTGTTCAATGAAATTATTAGCACAAAATCATTGTAGTCATTGATTTACACATTGATCAAGACTGTACAATGGTTATAGTGTTAATATTTTCCATCAACATAGATAAGTGAATCTTAAATCACAGAGATGACATTAGCAACATAATGGTGATTCATGCTAATTCATCTATAACCGTCCCGTTGTTTATATCTTCTTCTAAATTGTGCACAAGTATGAAGAATGAAAACAACATACATAATCATTACTAACATAAGATGATTATAACATAACAATTATCATACACTCATTTCAAGTCTAAACACGATAAATTTTCTACTAAGCCCAAGCACACACCATGTTCTTGAAAGAGCTTAGGTGCGAGACCTTTAGTTAAAGGATCTGCCAACATAAGTGTAGTGCCAATATGAGAGATAAAAACAGTCTGATTCAAAACCCTTTCTTTAACAACTAGATACTTGATATCAATATGCTTTGATCCTCCTAAAGTTTTGTTATTATTGGAGAACCAAATAGCAGCATCATTATCATAGTAAATCTGTAAGGGCCTCGAAATTGAATCAATAAGTTGAAATCTAGATATGAAATTCTTTAACCATACTGCATGACATGTGGCTTCATAACATGCTATGAACTTTGCCTCTATAGTGGAAGAGGCTGTCAGAGACTGCTTATGACTCCTCCATGAAATGAGTCCATTAGCAAGCATAAAAATATACCCAGAAGTGGACTTTCGAGTGTCTTTACATCCAGCATAATCAGTATCTGAATAACCAATTACTTCAAGGCTGTCTGTTCTTTGATAAATGAGCATGTAATCCTTAGTGCCTTGTAAATATCGCAACACTTTCTTAATTGCCTTCCAATGATCAAGTCCGAGATTATTTTGGTATCGACCAAGCATACCAACCACAAATGCTATGTCTGGACGTGTACAAACTTGAGCATACATAATGCTCCCAACTGCAGAGGCATAAGAAATTTCTTTCATTTGTTCCTTTTCTAAATTATTTATGGGACACTGAAATTCACTAAATTTATCACCCTTAACTATAAGGGCAACACTACTTGAATAGTTCTGCATGTTGAACCTCTTAAGAACCTTTTCTATATAGGCTTTTTTGGAAAATCCTAAAATACCACGAGACCTATCTCGGTGAATTTCTATCCCACTGACAAAAAAGGCTTCACCAAGATCTTTCATTTCAAAATTTCTCGTAAGGAATTTCTTTGTCTCATGTATCATTCCCAAATTATTGCTACCAACCAATATATCATCAACATACAAAACTATAATGCAGATATTGCTCCCACTGATTTTAAGGTAGACACATTGATCAACCACATTATCCTTAAAATCAAATTTGACGAGAACTTCATGAAATTTAAGATACCATTGTCGAAATGCCTGCTTTAGACCATAATGGACTTCTTAAGCCTACAAACCATATTTTCCTTACTTTCATCCTGAAAACCTTCAGGTTGGCCATGTAGACCACTTCATGCAAGTCACCATTTAAAAAGGCTATTTTAACGTCCATTTGATATAACTCTAAATCATAATGAGCTACTAAGGCCATGCCAATTCTTAAGGAATCCTTATTAGAAATAGGAGAATAAGTTTCCTTATAGTCTATCCCTTCTCTTTAAGTGTATCCGTTAACAACTAATCTGGCTTTAGATCTTTCGACATTGCATTTAGGATCACGCTTGGTTTTAAAAACCCATTTGCATCCAACAGTTTTGGCTCCCTTAGGCAATTCTACAAGATCCCAGACATTGTTGTCTTTCATAGATTTTAACTCATCTTTCATGGCATTTAACCATCGAGTTGAATTTCCATTATTCATGGCTTGAGCATAAGAAACAGGATCGTTCTCCAAGCCTATATCACACTCATTTAGGTAAACCTCATAGTCATCTGATATGGCTGGTTTCTTTTCTCTTTGTGATCTACGTAAATGTTGTTCTGCAACTGGGACAACTTCTTTTTCAATGTGAAAAATCTCTTGAGTACCAATAGGTTCAGGTACTGCATTTTCTTGGATAATCATGGAAAGCGTAAAAGCACGATTTTCCTTTAAAGAAACATTTTTGAGATTCATACTCCCACTAATGTTTTCATCCTCTAAGAACACAGTATTTCTAGTTTCAATAATTCTTGTGCTATGAGTGGGACAATAGAATCTAAAACCCTATGATCTGTCAAGATATCCAATGAAAAAACAACTTAAAATTCTAGGGTCTAATTTCTTTATTTGCGGGCTAACAATTTTTGCTCTTCAACAGGACAACCCCATACATGCAAATAATTCAAATTAGGTTTCTTACCAACCCACAACTCATAAGGAGTTACAGGCACAACCTTACTAAGAACCCTATTAAGAACATATACAACAGTTTTTAAAGCTTCACCCCACAAGTAATCTAGCAAAGAAAAGTTACTCATCATGCTTCTCATCATGTCCAAAAGAGTACGGTTTCGTGTCTCAGCTACACCATTTTGCTTAGATGTACCAGGCATTGTGTAGTTAGCAACAATACCATTCTCAGCCACAAAAAAAGCAAAAACACTTGGATTTTGACCCGACTCAGTGATTCTACTATAATATTCATCACCTCTATCAAATCTTACACTTTTAATCTATCTGCCAAGTTGATTTTTAACTTCAGCTTTATAGAGTTTGAACATATCCAGTGTTTCTGATTTTTCACGAATAAGATACACATAAGTATACCTAGAAAAGTCATCAATAAAAATAATAAAATATTTATGTCCAGAAATAGTTGGAACAGTAAAGGGACTACATATATCAGTATGAATTGGGTCTAATAATTCAGTAGTCCTAGTAGCACCATTTTTCTTTGTCTTTGTGTATTTTCCTTTAATGCAATTCACACAAGTACTAAAATCAGAAAAATCAAGTGAACTTAAAATTCCGTCTTTAATAAGACGTTCCATCCTTTCTCATGATATGTGGCCCAAACGTTTATACCACAATATAGATGAATTTTCATTCACTCGCTTTCCCTTTTTATTTACCAAGTCGTTTACATTAGAGGATAAAAGAGATTTTGCATAAGTGAAATCTAAATTCAATGAATAAAGATTACCATATAAAGTACCAGAACCAATCATATGAGAATTGTGGAATAAAGAGACTCTATTATTTCCAAACTTAAATTCATAACCACATGAATCAAATTGTGAAACAGAAATTAGGTTTCTAGTAAAAACAAGAACATAAAAAGTGTTTAGTAAATCTAAAATGAAACCAGAGTCTAAAATCAGACGGAGGGTGCCAATAGCCTCAGCGTCCACTTCTATTCCATTCCCAACTGTAATGGTCCGTTCTCCTTAATTTAGTTTCCGACTTGTAAGGTATCCCTACATGGAATTTGTTATGTGAATACTTGCACCAGTGTCAAACCACCAAGAATTTGGTGGAACATGTAACCAAAAGGATTCATGACACAGAGCATTGAGTGTTACCTTTCTTGTCCAACCAACTTTTAAAACCTGGACAGTCTTTTCTTATGTGACCTTTCTTTTGACAGAAATGGCATCGAATCTTATTTTCTTCATTAACCAGGTGAGTTTCATCATTTGCATTCTTCTTCTTCTTACTTTTGCCTTTCTTGAAAACCTTTTTGGTTGGACCCAAGGTGGTAAGGTGACCCATATTAGGCCTTTCAGCTTTAAGCCTCTCTTCTTCTTGAACACACATGGCAATTAAGTATTATAATTGATCTTAAAAGGACCAAATTGCGCAGGAAGAGAAGTCATAATGAAATGAACAAGAAAACCTTCAGAAATTTCCATGTCTATTTCTTTTAATTGAGAGGCCATGTCATTCATCTTTAAGATATGTTCACGAACACCACTCAAACCATCATATTTCATTGTCATCATTTTAATCATGAGAGTACTAGCAAGGGATTTGGAAGTTCCAATGAATTGTTCTTCAATAGATTTCATATAGCTCACTGCACTTTCAAAAACAGAGATTGCTCCTTGAGTTGCAAGTGTAATTGAGTCTTTCATAATCATTAGACTTAAGCGATTACAGCGTTCTCATTTTTCATATAAAGCCATGTGTTCCTTAGAACTTATATCATTAGGCTTTGTAGGAGTTGGCTCTCTTAATGCATAGTCTAAATCCATAATTCTCAAAACAATTTCAATTTGTTCCTTCCATTTCTTAAAATTAGTTCCACTCAAAGCTTTAATACCAGACCAGTAACTATTAGTTGCAGTAGGATTCAATGCTGCAAACACATAATATCCATTACATAATATAATTAAGAAAACTTCTTTTCACATGTCATAAAAATAACATCACAAGTTAAATATATCTAACTAGAAAACATAAGAAAACATAATTAGTTAGATACGAAATCAAGTTATCCTTCCGTTAAGCCGAATAACAATATATTTTAACAATTCATAAAAGTAAATGAGATGACTAATAAAAATAAACAACATAAAATAAAATAATCATTAAGACCGTAACGAGTTTATCACCGTTGGGTAGAAAAACTTAAATGTCTCTTATTTTATTTTATTAACTAAAGCACGTGAGAAGTTTATCACCGTTGAGCAGAAAAACTTATTGCTAATACTAATCAGCTCGGTTGTTCAAACATACATAGTGTTGAACCTCCGTTGGGCTGATCAACAATGTTTCAACTCATAAGATGTGTAACAAAACATTATAAGTACATAAGACATTATTTTAATTACTACATGTTCAATAATTTTCAATTTTTATTTTAATATCAATAAAATAGAAGATTGGCCAAAAATAAAAAATAAAATTGGACAAGTGTAAATCAAGGTTATGCACTTGTTACACAAAACATCATCATAAAATAAAATTCATACTTCTACGTTTCATGCATCAGAATTGAGAACAATGTTCTGATACCAATTGATAGAAAACTTTGCGAAACATAAACTAAAAACCATTAAGGATTCAATTCTATACATGAAAATTATATGGATTTCTACTATACAAAATAAGTGTATACATACCTTGATCCATGATAGTATGAAATCCTCTTTTAAGAAAGAGAAACTTTGAATAGAAGACCTTGATCTTCAAGTTCTTTACTTGTCTAAGATCTTCAAACCACTTCTCTCTCTCTCTAGGTGATGAGAGCCTTCTTGTGGTGACAACTTAAATTTTGTGATGGAGAGTGTGGTTTGGGACCTTACACTATTTATACTAATATTCTTCCCATCAAATAATCCACTCATTCAATGACCTTCATTAAATAGATTAATGTATCTTTTACATTCATGATACATAATGCATCTTCTATATTAATGAACTCATTAGATAGATTAATGTATTTTTTACATTCATAATAGATACATAATGCATCTCTAAGATTCATTCATGATGAATCTATCACATTTAATGTATTGATACTATCTCCATTAGTCTTTTATACATTATGTATATATAGGTGTATTCATCAATAATTCGTCACCATCTAATTGATGTACATATATCTTGCTTAATAAGATGAATCTAGTATAATTATGCATAAGTTACATTAAGCCACATTTAGGAAAAATTCTTACAGTTACAAGTTAATAATAAAAAAGTATAAGTTAAAAGCATCATTTTTTCAACTTCTAAATAATTAGCTTATTTAAGTTATTTCTACCTAATACATCAAACATTACAAATCATACACTATATTTTGTTTATATACTTTTTGTGAACAAAAGTGATTTTCAATAAATACAGATTATCGATTTGTCTAGAAAGTTAAAATAATTTACAGATAGAAAGTTTATACAAACACAAAAATGCTATGTGCCATGAAAATTTTTAAAACTTACCTTGAAAGTGAAGTGCATAGAGTATGATATGGGTCACATCACAGTGAATATGGTTCATAAATTTAGGTTTTAGTTTAGTTGAGTTTTGGAATTATAATTTAAGCATGGAATTGTAAATTAAGTTTTAAAAAGAAAAAATTTATTTGGTTATAAATTTTGAAAAGAATTTTTAATTGTATTTTGAGTTTTGGGTAAATTACAAATACATCCTCTGAGATTTTCTTAAAATACGAATTGTCTCATGTGGTTTAAAAAATTACAAATACCTCCCTATTAAAATTTTTTATTTACCAGAATTAATTGAAAAAGTGAAATTCCTAACTGTTCACCTATACAATAATAAAATTATCTGAATTATTAATTGAAATAAAATTTTAACATTATTAAAAATTGTTAATTAATTGGATGATTTATTAATAAAATAATCTATTTGTTATGAAATTAGAAATCTCAGGGGCATAATATAATTTTTAGAATCATAGGGGGTGATTTGTAATTTAAGTAAATCTTAGGGATGTGTTTGTAATTTACCCTTGAGTTTTTAATTTTTGAATTTTGGGTTGTATTTTGAAATTTTTTGAATTTATTTTTTAAAAATATTTAAGAAAATTTTATCTTTTTTATTTTAAATATATAGTTTTTATTTAAATTTTTTTATTTTAAATATTTTATTTTGTTTTGTAAAAGAACAAAAATAGTTTTTTGATTTATTTTTTTATTTTAAATATATGGTTTTTATTTAAATTTTTTTATTTTAAATATTTTATTTTGTTTTGTAAATATTTTAAACTAAAAACATAACCTTTACACTCAAATCATAACCAAACACTTAACTCAAAACTCAATTCAAAAACTATTTTCAAAACTCATAACCAAACACATAATTCAAAACTCCACACTACTTTTAAAACTCCACACTCAAATCGTAACTAAACACATAACTAAAAAATTAAATATTTATAAAATAAAATAAAATATTTAAAATAAAAAATAAAAAATAATTAAAATAAAAATTATATATTTAAAATAAAAAAATTAATTTTTAAAGTTTTTTTAATATTTAAGAAATATATTTAAAATATTAAAAAAAAACAGCATACAAATGTATAAAATACAATGCACATTAAAATAAATATATAAATATTTAAAATATAAAATATTTATCCTAAAAAAATAAAAATAAAATTTTTAAAATATTTAAAAACAAATAAATCCAAAAATTTTCAAAATACAACTCAAAACTCAAAATACAGCTCAAAACTCTTTTCAAAACTTATAACCAAACAAATTTTCTCTTTTCAGATCAGTCAGTTCAGTACTTTAATCAGTTCAATTATCAGTCAGTTATCAGTCATTATCAGTTCCGTTTAGCAGTAATCGGTAATCAATCAGTCATTAATCAGTAATCAGTATGAGGGTTGTTACAATACTGAAATCATGATTCTAAAAATAATTTTAAAGAACAAAATAAAAAAATCGTTTTTTGAATTTTTTTTTTTTATAAATAGAGTTTTGAAGTTTTAAAAAGAGTTTTGAGTTGGGTGTTTGGTAATGAGTTTCGAAAATAATTTTTGAATTGAATTTTGAATTGTGTATTTAGTTATGAGTTTTGAAATTTTTTAATTAGAATCATAATTCTAAAAGAGAACCAAACGCAAGCTTACTTTTTTGAATAATTTTTATGAAATTGTAATATTATTTTTACATAAAACAATATCAATGAAATTGTTGAGATTATGATGACAATAGTGAATTTTTTTGATTAAAAATGAAGAGATTGTATAACGTCACATTATTCTCTGTAAAATTATGTTTTATATCATATGACTTTTATAGGAATATAGTTTTTCAAATCAAAGATCTCTTTTATAGTAATATGGTTTGTATCTAGCTAACAAATCAAAGATTAAGATCTTAAATAATTCAGCACACACAGGTATTATTCATAAATTTTGAGATTCAAAAAACAAAAAATTCTAAGAAGAATATGATCCAATCTAAATAAATAAAAAAGACGCATATGATGAAAATCAATTTAATTTTTTATGAATAATCTCCCTAAAAAATCACAAAATAGCCAATTCAAATCACTGGAATACGACCCATGATGGTAAAAGAGGCAATTCTCCTTTTTATAAATATGATTGCTACATATCATTGAATTATTTTATTAAAACTTTCACCCTTTATGTGGCTTCTCATGTGCATGATAAGTTTCACTATTTTTCAAATATGTTGTGTGCAACATATACATATAGTATTTTTTGCATTGATACATGTAATCAAAAGTAAAATAAATCCTGTGGTAAATAACATTTCTCTTTTAAAACCTAAAATTGTTTATGCATGACAGAAAAAGTGCCAATAAATTTATTTCAAATACCACAAGTAAATAAATGGACTTGATTCAAAGACTACTTAACTAGATAAAATGGTATGATTGAGCTCTCATTTGACATCCAAAAAAGCCAACAACATTCACTTTGTGACAACATTAGAAGAGTGATAAATTATGTGATTAATCACCATCTGTTCATATGATCTTTGAGAAAGTGTTCTGTTGCAACAGGGTCCCAATGCACCCCATCAAATATATATATACAAAGTCAATTATAACATCACCAAAGGAAAATTACAAATATATTCCAAATTGGAATGGTCTAGTTACCTAGTTTTAATTCTTAATCACTAGCAACAAAGAACTACCAGTATAACCATATATCTTCCAAAAGGCTGAAGATATGAAGGGGAAACTCTACACCACATTACCAAGCAATTCAGTTTATCTGCCAAAGAAATCAACAATTTGAGCTTCAACTCAGATAGTATAGTACATGTAAAAGTTTTATTTCATTGATTCAAACATGATATCAAGTTTAAGAAATGAAAATAGGATTACCGAAAAACGCTTCTTCAAGACAGCGATAAGCTCCTGAAGATCTCTTTTGGTTTGTTTGTAGGCCTCGATTTCGTTCATTTCCTATACACGGTGTGCATGTGTAAAGATCAAAACTATTATCCATAAATATAATGATGATTAGATAATAGATGGAGTTAAAAGTCAGCTTGAAGCTCACAATTATCATATTGATATGCCAAAATCTACTAACACATCCCGATGAAATAATAATTAGTTATCGTGAATGCCAAGACTTTGAATCGAGTCCAGTTGTGTTACTAACTTGAAAAGGACAATCTTTTGAACTAGAAATAACTCTATTTTTATTGTGAGCATCCAATTAATCTTTCCTTTCCCTTTGAAGCACTCAATCTAATATGCCCCCTATACTTGGTAATGCCAGTGTTTTCTGCATATGACCAAACAATCTAAGCCTGTCTCTCCCTCTTAATAATACTGCCCTAATTGAGTCAGAGTTCACATTAGTAGGGAGATATAGTTCTCTCTCTCTCTCTCTCTCTCATTGCTATAGTAAAATAACTCAGGATGCATACTGTGACGTCCAAAATCCAAAATTCAGTAATGTATACTCAAAAAGCAACCTAGTTACAGGCAAATGAACTATATATTTTAGCATCTCAGTTGATAATTGGTTAGCAATTGCTATTACTGTTGCTTGCTGGTTGATATCCACATAAAAGAAGCTCTGCACAAAAAGGAAGGGATAGGTAATGAACCTCAATCCATGATGTCAGCATAGGTCTTCCTGTTGTGATGTCATATTTCTTTACATCCAGCAATAAGGGATAAAATCTTTCTATGAATGGAGCATATGCAATGTCGACCTGCAACATAGAAATTTTGACACAGATTAGGGGTTCCATTACAATTAACAAATTGACTATATATTCACCAACTTCTTGGAAAGTATATATTAGTTCGCACTTCTTTGACTACAATGCATAACACAACTGCATTTGTAGTTTAAGTAATACATAATAATTTTAAATATAAGAACAGTAAAGATGGAAAGCCAATATCAAATTAGTAGAGTACAACTAACTTACTAGACTGAACTGCTATGTCGACCTGCAACATAGAAATTTTGACACAGATTAGGGGTTCCATTACAATTTACAAATTGACTATATATTCACCAACTTCTTGGAAAGTATATATTAGTTCGCACTTCTTTGACTACAATGCATAACACAACTGCATTTGTAGTTTAAGTAACACATAATAATTTTAAATATAAGAACAGTGAAGATGGAAAGCCAATATCAAATTAGTAGAGTACAACTAACTTACTAGACTGAACTGACCAAGGAAGAACGGTCCATCAGTAAATTTGAAGAGAGCTGATTCGAGGTAATCAAAAGCAGTACCTGTCAAGGTTTATTAGAGCGGGTCACATTATGATTCATATAAAACGTAAAATTTCTTTCTAGATCGTAGTACTTCAAAAAAAAAAACATAGCACGTCTTGAATCTTACTGATTTCATTTTCAGATCCTCCCTTCAGTGAAGTGATCACGGCCAGATTAAAGGTGTTTGTGTAGGATAGCAACTCCTCAGCAAATTCTTTCTTGGTGGGATCCTACAGACATTTGATACGCTCTAGAATTCAAATTTTTGAAGCGATAGAGAGTTGAATTTTATGTCAAGAGTGAAAAATCTACTTACATCAGGGTAAAGAACTGGTCCTTCAAAGTAGCTATCAATATATTTTAGCAAATCAAGACTCTCTCCTCGAATTTCATTATTGTGCTCCAGTGATGGCACCTACTAATTTTGAAAAGGAAAAAAGAAAAGAATCTGCAAATATCATAATCCATGAAACAAGAGGGCTCTCAATAGATTTTGTGATTTTTTCCTCATTTGATAGATATAAATTTCTGCAATTTTAAGAAAAGAACGAGGAACACAGAAATTACCAAACAGTATTTTCCAAACAATTAATTATGGTTGAGAATGTAACCTTATTTGGTGGGTAGACTTTTTCCTTGTACCAATCTGGCCTATTTTGAAGATCAATAGGAACTAATTTGATCTTCTCTTGCAGACCCTGCACAAAGAAGTAAAGAAATTTCAAATCAAGAATTGCAGTAACATGAATAAAAGAAAATAAGAAAAAAATAGTAGAGCAGAAAAAAATATCCATAAAATTTAACACAACCTTGTAATTCCGTGCAATCCAAACACGCTGCGCATACGGACAAATGTAAGAGGTGTACAACCTTCAGGAAATAAAAATGGAACATGGTGATCAGATAATGCACGAGAACACGCAGAAACACACACAAACTTGAAAACACACACACACACACACACATGTATCCCAATTGAAAACCAACAAAAAATTCCAAACAGTGATAGTAACATATTAACTTGGCATGATTCAAAGTTTAGCTACTGATAGTGTGTCCTGTGGAATTTGGTAACCAAATCATGTGCTTCATCTGTTTTGATGTTTTAGCACACAAATTTGCACCTCGAATATATTCTGCTAAAATGTAGAATAAATTTTAATCCACTCACAAATGTATGTGTCATATAAAGCTGTTCTATACATAACTAGAAAAGGATGTACCCAATGCACAAGCACCCACTTTACAGCAGGGTCTAGAGAGATAATAAATCACACATACTTAAGATGGAAAAGAAGAACAAATGCACATGAATGATAAATCACACAGAGACACAAAGAACACAAACGTCACCCCCAAAACTAGGGTTATGTCTACGGCTGTTGTCATTTCACTGATAATTGTCTCCTCTCGACTATATATTCTTTAAAAATTAGGACAATAAGTCATAAGTGCGGAAATAATAATAATAACCATACTCCAAATTTATGGTTGAAATTCGCAATTGAATGGTTAGTGTCTATTAATTATAGGATTCACACTACCCAACAAATTATACAAACTAACGGTGGGATGCATATGTAATTTTATATTACATTCTCGGATAGTTTGATGAAAGAGAAAAATTAATCAGCATTTTCTAACGATTTGATGAACGGAGTTATTAGATGTGACAATTACTAGATTGAAAAGAAATTATTCAAAAAGGAAAAGCGTGACAGCATTCACACCTGCACTTAATATAATAGACTAGAAACACACATGTAATGGAGATAAAGGTAGAGTGAGATTTTGAAAATGAGCAAACCTTGTAGTTCCATCAAAAAGAGGTGGTGGGTCAGAGCTAGAATCAAGAATAGGGGGAAGAACTTCCTCAGCATCACCACCAACCCTGCCAAATGCCAATATTATACAAAGCTGTATTTGTTGTATATGAATATGACCCACACAATTGAGGAAGAAGAAAAAAAAAAAAATTCACAAAACAAAACCCACTTCAACAATTAAAGATCAGATTACATAAATATCATAAAAGACACATAAAAATCTAGAAAAAGTACGTTTTGGGCATGGATGGTGTTGGAGATGCCCTGGCTTCCATGGAAGAGAAACGAGGAGGAGGCTTGCGAAAGCAAATTGCTTGAAATGGCATAGAATTGTTTGTGAATTTGGGATTGGGGACTATCTTTAATTGAATTGAATTTTGTATTTGTTTTACATTATTATCAGTAGTGGTACAGTGAAAGGGTGAGACTGGGTTTGTGTATGAAGCACTCATTTTTGTTCTCTTTTTAGATAGAGAGAGAGAGAGAGAGAGAGAGAGAGAGGTGCTTCACTTGCTTCTCTTGCTGCTGCCTTTTTGTAACGGATAATTATTTAATAATTTCAGAATATATTTATTTTATAATATTATAATTAATAAAAAAAATTAATAAGAATATATTTATTTTATAATATATAATTAATAAAAAAAAATTAATAAGTAATATGTTAGGTTGATTGATTGAAAAATATAAAAGAGTAAAATAAATTATGATTGATTAGAACTTCGAACATGTATAATAATATAAAATTTTCTTTTTATAACTAGTAGTTTATTGGCTAATATGTTTATTTGATTATATCAGTGGGATATTTTAAAAAAATGATTAAAAGTTACTTTTTAATTTTTTTTTAAATTTTTTTTGTGAGGGAGAGAAGTGGGTTAAAAATTGGGAAGTGACTCCCACTATCTATTTTTTTTATTTTTAAACTTTTCAAAAAATAATTTAAAAAAATCAAAAAATAATTTTTTTTTTCTACTTTCCAAACGTAGTAGAAAGTTTCCATCTGAGAGGCCAAATGAAACGACACGCGTCGTGGTGAGAGCCAAATATGTGGGCTCTTTAACTTGGGCCTCAAGGTGGGAAATAATGGGCCTTAATGGATTAATCAGTGTCTGTGAGATGGGCTCGTTGCTGGACTTCTTATTGTCGGGCTTACTGTGACTAGTTTCTAGTATAGCTTACTAAAATACGAATCGCTCTTTATGCTTTGGAAAATTATAAATATTTTCCAATTAGATTTTTTTATTTAACAAAACTAATTAAAAAAAATAAAATTCTTAAATGCTCTCTTATAAAATGATAAAATTATATGAATTATTAATTGAAATACATTTATGACATTATTAAAAATTATTAATTGACTTAATGATTTATTAATAAAAATGGTCAATTGTTATAAAATTATAAACTTCAAGGGACATGATATAATTTCTAGAATCACAAGAAATACATTGTATTTTAAGCAAATCTCAATAGATGCATTTGTAATTTATCCTTTCCAGTATGATATATTTTGTTCTTATATTTGTGAAATACTATTAATGATTTAAAATAAAAATAAAAAAACTATTTATCATCTTGCATGTGTAATTTTATTTTATTTTTTATATTTTGAGATATTTTTTTATTGATTGATTTTGTTTAATAAAAAGAAGATGCGATCATAGGTGGATTTTTTTTACCTAAGAAATACATAATATTTGTGATATTTTTAGCACTTACATATTTTGCTCTCTCTCTCTCTCTCTCGCTCTGTGTGTGTGTTATAGTAGTTGTATATTGCTTCCCAAACAGTTGCAACTACCCTTTTAATTTGCTTAATATGTTGGTTATAAAATAACAAGTGCATAGTTTTGAGTATTCCAAATGTTTCGATAAAAGATAAGAAAATCTCTTTCTCTCTCTATATATATTAATAATTTAATCAAATGTATTCAAAGAAGCAATAAGAAAAATCCTCTAGGCGACTAAGGCGGTATCTTTGAACCTCTAAATTTTAGTATAGAATTTTAGTTATTATGTAAGTAGAATTTGTGTAGGTATTAACAAATAACAACAAACAAACAAAAAAAAGTATTTTTTTTTAATAATATGTATAAAAAGTCTCATTTCAAGAGTTCATTTAGGATTCTGAACAATTGAAACCAGTTTTGGACAAGATTCATATGGGGTGGAAAACTATAACTAAACTTTGGTGTGTATGACTTTATGAACTTGACTCCAATTTGTTTTAGCAAAAAAATTTAAGTTATTTTTTGGATTATTTAAATCGCCTTTTATTTCTATTTTTATTTTCATCAGTAATTTTATTTAACTTTGTTTTTTATTTATACTTTTTGTTAGCTTTCAGACCAATAAAAACCCATAAAACTATAAAATTAATGGCATCTAAAAATTCTATATAAATTTAAGTTCTTACAAAAAAAAAAAACAAAAAAAAAAAAAAAAGCCTTAAAGTGGAGACAAGTATTTTTTTGGTTCTCTTGGCCTCGTTTAGGAAGTTATTATTTTTTTAAAAAAAAATTTAGTTTTTTAATTATTTTAGTAACTTATTTTAATTTTTGTATTTGAAAGTAAATTAAATTTTTTATTTAATTATTATATTAAAAATTATGTCTGAAATAATGTTGTGATGATGAGAAACAACAAAATTACCTCCAATAATTGAATAATTGGTGTGACTTTCAAAAACTCTCAAGAGCAAAATCGCCTAGGCCTACTACTGCAAACCTACTGTATCACTTTTTGTTTGCGTATGTTTTTTTACTCTTTTTTTAGCTCTATCCATTTGTTTGAGACTAAAATAGTTATAAAAAAATAAAATAAATTTTTTAATTTAATAAAATAAAATATTATATTTAATTTATAATAATTATATATATATTTTTTATGAAATATCAAAAAATTTAAAAGTTAAAAACTTTTTTAAAATTAAACATTTTAATCTTAAATTAAAATAATTAAAAAAATCAACTCAGTTCCAAACCAAGCCTAAGACTATTTTCACTCCTCAACCCACTTGCCAGACACCCCCAAGGGTGTACCGTGGAAATGGTGATACTTTTAGGAAAACCAACAACATGTTGGGGTAGTGGTCCGATCGATGTGACCCTTACCAAGTCACCACCATAGGCCGTGAACAGATAAGAAAAAAAGGGCATAGTTCACGTGGGCCTGGGCCCAAACCCCCATATTTAGGTAATCCAATTTTCAAATTTCTTTTTGTCATTCATCATCATCATGTAGAAATAGAAATGGAATTTTGAATAAATAAAAATTAAAAAAAAATGGAAGTGAGGCTCCACCTTCTCTCCGGTGTCTGAGACAGTATTTGACAGCTCAATTTGGAATTTTTATCACATGGCCTATTTAAATAATTTTGTTTGTTCAATTTTTTTTTTGAATTTCACTATTTTTATTCATCTATTCAAATTTTACTGTATTACATTAATTTAAACGGTAAGTGTAAGTTTATCGACTAGATATTTGGTTATTAAAAAAAATTAATTCAAACTTTACAATTTTACATCTTTCATCTGAGCTCGCACAGTAAAATTTCACAATGTTTTTTTATATTTGGTTTGACAAATATCAAAGTGAAAATTTTAAAAATATCAATTTTATTTTAATAAGTCGTAAAACTCATAAAATGTGACAATTTAATGGTATATTGCAACCTTATATGTTAAAATAAAAATTTTCGCTTAGATCTAATAACATCTAATATCTCGTGCTCTTATAAAAATTCCAAACATCCTTCAACATTTGTTTCATCGGACAATTATTTGACAGTTAATGTCTCGTTTGGTAAGTAGCTGTTTTAGTTTAAAAGTCAAAAAATTATTAAAAATATCAAAAAATCTATAATCTATATCTAAAAGTTAAAGATTTCATTTTCTCTCTATTTTTTGCACATCTTTTCGTAAAAAGTCAAAAAGTCATCCCAAACATACTAATTTTTTTATCTTATATTTTAACTAAAAAGTTAAAAAGTTACTAAAATAACATGTTTCCAAACGATACCTAACTAAAAAGTCACAATCAAGAGCTAGTCATTACTATTAACTCTAACCATCAACTACTGGATAATTGCTAACTATGATCTTTCGTAACAAATAAATAAGGAGCGTTTTGGTAACAAGGATAAAAAGTTGTTTTTTAGCTTTTTTTAACTTTTTTAAGTCAAAAAAATCAATTTTTTTATCCAAAACAATCCAGTTTTTTGTAAAAAAAGTAACAAAAAAACTAAAAAACCAAAAAATCAAATTTTTACCAATTTTTCAAAATATCCCTAAATGTAAAAAGGGCAAATTACATATACCCCTCGAGATTTAGCAAAATTACAGATACCCCTGAGATTTGAGAAATTACAAATACCCCTGAAGGTGCTATTTGCATAACAAATTAGGAAAAAAAATTGTCATGAAAATATAAACGACAGTGAATAATTTTTTATGAAAATATAAACTCTAAAAAGATATATATAATTTTCAAAATCCCAAAAAATATATCTATAATTTAACTAAACCTCAACAGAAATATATGTAATTTGCCCATTTAAGAACTAGTGTAAACCTAGTGTAGTGTCATCAGCATTGTCATTGAAAATTTGAGACCAACCCCTCCAAATCAAACCTCTTTTCCAAAATTATTTTCAAAACTCTTTACCAAACAAATTTTCTTCACTCAAATCATAATTCCACAACACACAAACTCAAAATACAATTCATACTCTCAAATCATATTTACAAAACACAACCAAACGCTACCTTAGTTTTTTAGCTTTTTTTAACTTTTTTAAGTCAAAAAAATCAATTTTTTTATCCAAAACAATCCAGTTTTTTGTAAAAAAAAGTCACAAAAAAACTAAAAAATCAAAAAATCAAATTTTTACCAATTTTTCAAAATATCCGTAAATGTAAAAAGGGCAAATTACATATACCCCTCGAGATTTAGCAAAATTACAGATACCCCTGAGATTTGAGAAATTACAAATACTCCTGAAGGTGCTATTTGCATAACAAATTAAGAAAAAAATTGTCATGAAAATATAAACGTCAATGAATAATTTTTTATGAAAATATAAACTCTAAAAAGATATCTATAATTTTCAAAACCTCAAAAAAAATATCTATAATTTAATTAAACCTCAACAGAGATATATGTAATTTGCCCATTTAAAAACTAGTGTAAACCTAGTGTAGTGTCATCAGCATTGTCATTGAAAATTTGAGACCAACCCCTCCTACATTGCCACAACCTTTGCGGCTGCAATTAAGGTAAAGTTATCGTACGCACCCCACAGACTATCACGATGTATATTTCTAAAATCTATCCAGTTGTCTTGATGCACACAATTTCATGTGCATTGTAGACTCCACTACGGTTCTACTAATTCATCCTTTGGCATTTCACATCCTTAAATTCACAAAAATTTTATTCCCACTCTCATTTTTATTTAAAAAAATTAAAAATCCATATATACTCTATTCAGTTGACCAAACTGTGATTTATAAAAGAAAAATTACAAACAATGTTGAAACCCCATAGATTATGTCTAATGGATTATTCCCACTCTATTAATGTCTAGTTTTTTTTTTTTTTTGATTGGGAAACTCAGCACCACAATTATATAGAATTGGGAAATAAGCACCTAACAAGACCTATAGGTGGTTGGGTAACCCAATTCGTGGGTAAGGAATTGCGAAAATAAGCAGAAGCCACCAAGTGGGCTGCACAATTTGCCTTACGAGGACACCATCTACTTAACTCCATCTTGAAATGACTATAAAGGATTGTTTGGGATGAGCTAAATAAGTGTACTTTTTGTCTTTTTACGAAAAGATGTGTAGAAAAGTAGAGAGATGATGTGATGGAAAAAAGATAAAAAGATAAAAAGATAGATTATTTTAAGGATGCCAAACTTGACCTAAATATTCTTATATAGTACGAGGCTAATCCAATCAACAAACAACCAATAATTTCACCCCCTCATTTTATTTTTTTAATTGATGAAACTCAATTGTTAGTTATTGATTAACATCGGGGAGTTGAGATATCACTTTTGCAATTAATATTCATTTCAAAAGATCTATATTTCAATACTAATTTATACTATCACTTTTAGTCATTCGATCTAGAAAAATAAAAATAAAAATCTATTAATTTGGATTCATAATCAATATTATTATGTGACATAATCAAATATCATTAAATACTTAACTACAAACACATCATTACGGGTTATAATACTATTAGATTCATAAATCATTTTGATTTGATATTTAAATGGTCCTACAACCACTTCAAACCATAGGATATAGCAATGGAAAAAGATAAAGGCATTGAAAAATAAGATTATTGATCCTCTTACAAATGTTCGCAATTATAAATGTGATATGAACAAACAATTTCAGTGATTGAACATTTCAATGTTCTCCGTGATTAAAATTATAACTAAAAATTACAAGAAGCATAAATGGTTGTAATTTTTTATTTTTGTTTTTATTTTTTAGTTACAGTAAAATCCTCGCATTCTTTCTGCAAGTCTAAGGCAAAGACAATGACAATGACTAGATTACTAACGAATTCTATTATCTGTTCTATATAAGAGACTGTAATCTAAAATTTATATCAATTCCTTAACACAAGCTCCATTTAATTCAAGCCCCACATAACGGTGAGGCGGACCCACGCCAATTTGTTGTGTAGTAGCACCGTGAGACTCTCTCCCAAGTCAACTGCTACAACCCAAGGGGTAATGGTTATAAGTAGTAGGCCAAAAAATTAATAGATACCATAATCAAGATATGTGTCTTGTAGGCTCGAATTATAAATTGGTTTGCTCTTTAGGTTGTCGGGTCATAAAATAAATAAAAAAAAACAAAAAAAAAAAGTTTCTTGTAGAATATTTATAAAATACTAATTGTTTAGCATGCGAGTGTTTTACGGTTATTTAAAATGTTCTAAATAAGTATATTTTTTATCTTTTTAGATTAAAAAATTAAAGAAAAAAATATAGATGTTTGAGTTAATTTTTTGACTTTTTATGGAAAAATATGTATTAAAAAATTGTATAAATAAATATGGAGGGAAAAATTAGGATTGGGAGTTATGCAGCCATAATTTTAGACTTTTGGTAAATAGTGATAACTTTTTAACTTTTTAAGTAACTTTTTGACTTTTTGACTTTTTTTTAACTTGCCAAACTTGACCTTAATTAAAAAATTAAAAAGTTATTAAAAAAAATCAAAAGACCTATAATCTATGCCAAAAAGTTAAATATTTTTTTTTCTCTCTATTTTTTGCACATCCTTTCGTAAAAAATTTAAAATCCATTTCAAAGATATTGGGTGTGTTTGGTTTGATTTTGGGAGATAAATTTTCAAAAAAAAAAATTGAGGAGAGAGTTTAAATTTTTTTTGTTTGTTTGGTTGTATATTTTGAAAATAGTTTTGGAGTATGGGAGTTTGAGATGATTTGATATTTTGGCCTAGTTTGGGAAGACTAAATAAGTGCACTTTTTGACTTTTTTTGTATTATGTGTAGAAAAAGTAGAGAGGAGATGTTGATTGATGTGACCCAAAAAAGATAAAAAGATGAAATAAGTGCACTTTTTTGACAATAGCCAAACTTGGCCTTTGTTTTAGGCCAAGTTTGACAAGTTGAAAAAAGTCAAAAAGTCAAAAAGTTACTCAAAAAGTTAAAAAGTTATCACTATTCACTAAAAGTCAAAAAGTACGGTTGCACAACTCTCAATTCTAATTTTCCCCTACACACTAATTTATACAATTTTTTAATACACATTTTTTCATAAAAGTCAAAAAGCGAACCCAAACAACCATATTTTTTCCCTCAACTTTTTAGTCCAAAAAGTCAAAAAGTACACTTATTTAGGACATCCCAAACAACCCCTTAGTTGAGTAGATGTGTGTGAGAGAAAAAGTAATTGAAAAAGAGAGAGGAAAGAGAAAAAGTGATTGATTGATGTGTATGAGAGAGAAAGTGATTTTGGAAAAAAAATTTCAAAATCACTAAACCAAACAAAATTTTAAATTTTTTTTCTTCAAAATTACACTCTAAAAAACAAACTAAACAAGATCATTAATTTTTTTTATTTCATATTTTAACTAAGAAATTTTAAAATTATTAAAATAATAGGTGTGTTTGATTTGTATTTGTAGAGTAGTTTTTGAGATAAAAAATATAAAAAATTATTTAGTTTGTTTTTTTTCAAAAATGATTTTGAAAAATTATTTTAGGAAAGAGTTTTAAAAAAAATGATTGATTTGATATGTAATAAAGAAAGAATAATTTTAAAAAATAAGTAATCAAACAAAATTTTAAAATTTATTTGAAAAATTTTATTTAACTTAATTACTCTTAAAAATTCATTTGTAAAACATTCTTCCTAAAATTTTTTCTGAAAAACAAACCAGGCCAATGTTTCAAGCTTAATAAATTAGGCCTTTTTTTTATGTCACTGGTGAGAGGACAGGGGAGAGACACGAGAAGCGTTGTAAGGAAGTCAAGCAGGTCTGTAAAGAGCCTTCCATACTCCAAACTGCTTTTTTGGAAGATTGTTTCTTCTTCTTCTTCTTCTGTTAGCTTTTCTTATTGCCAATCAATTTCCCTCTGTACAAGAGAAATCCAGTGGAGGTAAAGTGATTTTGATTCAGGAAAAAAATAAAGGGTTGTTTGTTTGCTGAAAATGCTTTTTTAAGCATTAGAAGAAACATGTTTATTGTTGTTGTGTACAGTCATGGGAGTCTTACCCTTTACGACAATCATTCTCATCTTCTTTTTTCTTTCTAGCCCTCTTTTTTCTCCATAAAAAAGTCTGTGATCTCTCTGATTCATTCACCTCTCTCTCTCTCTCTCTAGATCTGCTCAATGTCCAATCAAGGCCATCTTCTCTCTAAAATCATTTGCTCATTGGAAAGTTGAAGCGGTCGGGTAGAGACAAGGCAGGGGACCAACAAATTCAATTCAGCAAGCTCAGCTTCATTTGAGGTACTTTCTATTTCAGGCGCTTCTTTCTTGATTTCTTGGTGTTCATGGTTGACCCAAAAAAGGAAACAGTGTTACATGTGTATCATTTTTCTTATATTATTAGAATTGTATTTATTAATGTGAGTTCACTATAAAGTTTTAAGTAAAAAAAAAAACTAATTATGTATAATATTGCTCATAAAATTATTAGAATCAATCAGAGATGAAAACCAACCCCAATTCTTGTGTTAGGCTTTTTTGAGGAAATTCATGCCTTTCTGGTTCTAATTAAGCCTAATTCTTATCAGTAATTCTGATGATTTCCATATTCTTATTGTTCTTGATTAAGGGGTTGCTCTATCCACACGTGGATGGTTCATCTGAGTCAAATTTTTATCTCTCTTAACGCATTTTTAGTTATACAATATGACGAAAATCTTGAAATATGAAAATTTGTAAATATGATTGTCTAATTAAAAGTGCCTTAATACAAGAGGACATGAATTTTGAGACAATTATTAATCCTGACCCAAAATTTGGATATTGGTATAAATATAAAAAAGTGAGACTCAATAAATAAAAAATATATTTGGTGACTCAAATTTAGCATTATTCTAATTAGATTTTACATAAAAAGTTGAAAACCCTTGTTAATATTGAATTTTTATATTTGTCCTTTCCAATGCAAACTTCTGAGTGGTCGTTTGGCGGTTGAGTTTGGCATGAGTTTGGTAGCTTAAAATTTTGTTATTCAAATGGCTCAAATTTGTCAAAACGATGTCGTTTTATAATCATTTACACTCAAAACCACGTCATTTTGAGTGATTTGAGCCACAAAATTTTGAGCTACCTAGCATTGTTGAAAAACAAAATAGGATTTTTAGTTTCAGACTAAAAGTTCTCACATTCAAATCATAATCATTTTGTTTTTTCTTTTACAAAAATTAAAAAAATCAAAAATTTCATCTCAAACGAGGTTATTGTAGTCCCAAACTAAAATAATCAAGTCAAAAAGTCAATCTACATCCCAAATGAGGCCTAAAGTTGTCTCAAATGGGGCTTTTTATAGCTTAAAGATCTGTTCTCAGTCACTGCAACTGATTAAACAAATGCAGTAATTAAACTATATTTTAGTATTCTATGTTAGATTCGTTTTTCAGTTATAATGGTTTATTTTATTTTTGTATTTCACCATCACTCTCACAAGCTGAGACAGCAAATAGATAAAAAGAGTGTTTGATGTGCTTTTAATTAATTAACGAGCTACCATTAAACAAATGTTTGGTAGGTAGTTTGGTTATGAATTGAAGTATCAGCTGTTAGCTGTTTCTACTTTCTTGTTTTTATTATTTTAGCAAGTCAGTAACTTAACTTGTCTCAGTTTACCAAACTGCCCTCCTGACCTGTTTAGTTTAAATTTACGAGCTGAAAGTTAATTTTAGAAGTTAAAATTTAAAGTCATTTATTTATTTATTTATTTTTTTGATAATGAATTTTTTGAACTTATATAAGTTATTTTTACTTCATAAGTTATAAGTAAACGCTACACTACATATTTCAAAATAAAAGATGATAATTAGTCCCATAAACTGCACTAAATCAGGCTTCTAAATGTGAGGTGCTCTGGGATGAATGCTGAATATTAAAAATTGTGGGTGAATACTAAATTTTTTTTAAAAAAAAAAAAAAAACTAAATGCATAATTTTGAAGATATTTATAATTACAATTTTGTTAAGGCATCTTCAACGGTTTACCAAATATTTCATCAAATCTGAGTAAAAAAACCACGAATTCTTCTATTTGATATCAGTCACTCCATCGGTGAATTTGTACCTATCATCAAAACACAAGTTGTTCGGGGGATCGACTGGCCGGTCGTCCGACCGGTCAACTGGCAAGAGCAAATGAAAAAAAAATAATTTCTGCTCTGTGTTCCATACATAGTAGGAATCCCCAGTGTGTTGAAACCATGAAATGGTCAATTTTGAAGGCTAGATGATTAAAAGCTGAAATTTCGGTTCTTTTGGAAATGGGTATCCAATGATTTGATATGGGTAAAAAAATACAAAATGTCACCCAAAAAAAAAACACACATTTGTGAATGGCTCAACGAATTTGCAAATGGATTGTTGAAAAAGTTGAAAATTTACAAACAACACATCAGAGAGAAAGAGAAAGCACAAAAGAACAAAAGTGAAAAACAAACACAAAGAAAGACAAAAACAGAGTACAGAACACGAATTTTTATGCGGCTAGTTGAGCAGAGAAAGACGAGGAAGGAGAGAGAAGATGGGTTGAGAAAATGGAGGTTTGGCCTTAGAAACAACAAAAGTTATTATGAGGAATAGAATGGATTGTGTTGAAGAGAAAAATGAGAAATGAGAAATAATAAGATTAAAGATTGAAATGAAAATTCCTTGATTTTTGGGTTATCAATGCTTGAATTGGATGAATGAAGAAGTGCGATGGGTCCAAAATCAAAGAGAGAGAGAATGCAAAGAACGACGATAATTTCAATTGAATGATTTGCAAGCTAGTTCGCAGTCCAAACCATAGCTATGTTCTGGGAATTGTTCAGTTAGCCGGATGACCGGAGCACAACCGGCCGGTCGTTCGGTGGGTCGCACCCCCAACGTACACGCACAGTAAACTGTGAAAGCTAATTCAGATCCTCAGTTTGGTGAAAGATTTAGGATATTCTCAATTGAATACAGTTTTAATGAAATCATTGGAGACTAAAAAAGTGTATTTTTTCACCAAATTTAAATTTGGTGATTGATTTGGTTAAACGTTGGAGATGGCCTTACAAGTTGAGAAAAGTGACAAAAAATTGATTGAATATATTATTATGTGGGTTTTTTGGGTAATTCTTTTGTTTTTATTTTTAACTTTGGATTGTGACAGTAGGCACGTCCCTGTGCTTACCAAATTATGCCTAACACAAGTTTGTTGAGTGAGCTAAATAACCTTATTTAAATTTTTATTTATTTATTTATAAGTTGATATGGCTTCTATCACCTTTTTTTATTATTATTTTTTTATAGTCTTATTTTATTATTGCATGACACGATAATTTGTAAGAAAAATTTGAACAAATTGTTAATAAATGTAGCATTTTTCATATAAGAAAAAGAGATCTATAAACAATTTATGTACAAAAATAATAATAATTATAAATTGGTCCAAAACAATGTGATAATGACAATTTTAAAATTACAAAAAAGGATATGAGATTTTTTTTTATTTGAAAAGAAAGACTCATAAAAGGTTACAATATTGTAAAAAATATATATATATATACACAAAATTTTGTTTCAATATCATTGCCCTTCTATATAAACAAACAAAAACTTTCCTATTTCTTAATGTAGTGTCAATATCATATTGAAACTGTTTCAAAACATCACTCCTAACTCTTAAAAGTCAACCTCAAGGTTGACATAGGGCCCGTTTTGGAAAACTCAAAAGTCAATTTTTAATTTATTTTAAATTATATTATTTTTTATAATTTTTATACGTTTAAGAATATGTTTTTTTATACGTATTAGATTCAATTCTCCCCACTGCCATAAAACCGTTGAGGTCTTGAGCCGATAGACTGAATGAAATCTTATTTCGAAAGATTTGTTTAGATTAGACTGTAAAGACTTAATTTAGTGCGTAAAAACTGATTGAGTATCCTACTTAACCCCCCTAAAAAAAATAAAAAAATCTCAAACTCCAACTAGTCTCAGCCTCCTTTTGGGAAGTGGGTTGGCTTTTTGGCTTTTTTGGCTATTTTAGCCTGGGCTAAAAAGCTTGGTTTGGGAAGGACTTTTTGGCTTTTTGACTTTTTGACTTTTTTTTGTGAGAGAAGAGTGTAATGATTATGGGTTGGATGTGATGTTTTATTTGTTATGGCTAAAATAACCTGTTTTATCTTTTGTGGCTATTTTAGCCCCAACCCACTTGCCAAACACCACCTCAGTGTGATGTCCCCACTTCAACCACCTAAAAATGTCTCTATGAACAATGTTCACTGTGCAACTCTGTGCGCCACCACCAACAGAGAGCATCATCCACGACGACAATATGCCAATCACAATTACTTACATGTCAAGCTTTTGTATATATGTGAATGTGATGTAATTTAATCATACAGAGATAGATATGGAACCATCAGACCATGGAAGAAGAAGCAGAAGCAACCAATCGCAAATACCCAGAAACTCACGCATCTCCCTTGAAGTCTTCAACCCATCATCATCATCATCATCCTCCTCCTCTGCCTCACAATCACAATCACAACAACGACAACAGACCACCTGGAAAACCTGGCTAAACCCACTTGACCAGCCCAATCTCTCTTCCAACTCTGACCAAATCACCTCATGGATGGCCCTCAAGGACCCTTCTTCTCCGCCGCTGACTGCCTCTGACATCGTCGGCGATTCCGATAATAGCTGTCAGAAATCGAGTGGGAAGACGAAGGTGTCGGGCGAATTCGGAATGGCGGCGAAAAGGGCGGCGGAGTGGGGATTGGTACTGAAGACGGACACTGAAACTGGAAAGCCACAGGTGGTGAAGGCCAGAACTTCCGGGGATGACCCGATTCACAGACCCGGGAGCTCTACAAATGACTCGGGTGACTCTATGCGGAGCTCCGGTGATGTGTCCGATGATGGATCAGGTATTCCTCAATCAACAAATAAAAATAAAATTACTAAATCCAAATAATTTTTATATAAAAAGGTCATACAAAAAATATTATTATAATTTAAATCGTATAGTATTAATTTTTTTAATGAATTAATATAAATAATATCATCATGAAATTATTATGTACAAATTTTGTTTTTATAGCATTAAGATATTATCAACAATTGATCTTTCTATTAATATTAATCAGATTGTTTGGTTTGAATTTTTAGGATTTATTTTTCAGAAAATTGAAATTTTTTGTTTTCCGCATTTTTTTTTATTTTTACTGAATTTTTTTAATATTTTAAGCAAATTTTTTTAATTTTTAGATATACCTAACATAAATATACTTAAAAAGTATAATATTTGTGAAAGTTGAAAATTAGACTTTTTTGTGACGATTTTTTTAAATTGTTGTTAAAATTTATAATTAGTGATTTTTTGTGGCAAAATTTTTAAATTGTCATTGAAAATTAACAATTAGTGATATTTTTTAATAGTGTTTGATGAAAAACATCATTAATTATCATAGGACCTATTAAACAATAAGTTCACCTATTAGGATTTACACGTAAGTCTCTCATAAAAATAAAATCCTAAATTGACATAATTTTTATATAAAAAAATTCATATAAAATGATGTGACAATAATATTATTATAATTATAAATCAGATAAAAAAAATTAATGAATGAATGGAAATAATATGCATCATGAAATTATTATGTACAAATTTTGTTTTTATAGCATTAAGATGTTATCAACAATTGATTTTTCAATTAATATTGATACTTTTTTTAAAAATAATAATAAAATAAATTTAAAAAAAAGAAGAAGTTAAATGTCCCATACCCACCACCTATCTTCTTGTCACATTTTTAACTTACTAGACAAGTGCTGTTTGTAAAATTCACTAGCTATCAATTAGTTTTTTAAAAAAAAGGAAAATTACCCCTCAGTGGTAATTTGAAGAAATTATTGCATATGTATGAAAATTTTTATAATTTTTATTATTAATATTGATAAAGTTTATCATTAATTTGTAATTATTTTTGAAGTTATACATTGATGTGAAATTTTTCCTAAAAAATATGATAAAAATACATTTTATTTATTTATTTATAGAATTAGTATATAAAGCCATAAGGATAATTGATTATGAGAAATTGTATTCACACTTATTTTGTCATCACAATTGAGAGGTTAAAGAAAGGAGTATATTATTCCCGTTATTATTCAAAATTGTAATTTTTTCAAAGTGCAAGCATTTAATCATTTTGTGTAGATAGTTTGCTGCGAAATTCTCATTGTATAATAATAACTATTTTACTCTCATTAATAAATGCAAGATGATAAAATTAAGAAATTGGTCATAATTTGATTTGTTGTGTTTCTATGCTAGGAAAAGAGGGAGCGTTTCCTAAAATGTCTGAAGGCTTAAAGGATGCATTATCGACATTTCAACAAACATTTGTGGTTGTTGATGCAACCAAACCTGATTACCCAATTATTTATGCTAGCACCGGGTTCTCTAATATGACTGGTTACACATCAAAAGAAGTCATAGGGAGGAATTGGTAGGACTCATCATTGAGTTTGTCACATTTAATTGTCATGACAATCTTTATTAGAGGTATTAAGACATTAGCCTTGTGAGGGGTATTTAAGACATTTTATATGTTGGTGCGGGTGCAGTCGATTTTTACAGGGTATAGGTACGGACCCAGAAGATGTGGCAAAGATCCGGGAAGCCTTGAAATTGGGGACTAATTACTGTGGGAGGTTGCTCAATTACAAGAAAGATGGGTCACCCTTTTGGAACCTCCTCACAATTTCACCTATCAAGGATGATACTGGGAAAGTCCTCAAATTTATTGGGTTAGTCTCTTTCTTTTCAATTGTCTCCCTCAAACACACACTCTTACATATCATTATATGCATACAAATCTCTCTCTCTCTCTCAATAATGCATAGGATTCTATTAATGTCATACATCAAAATACTAATGTTTTGAACTTATTTTACAAGAATTTATAAATATTTTTTGCGAGAGAAAATAGAGCAACACTAATACTTTAGCATGTAATATTTTTATTTTTTCAATTCTTAGACTGAAATAATATCATTAAATATGTATTATCTTTGGGATTTATTATGATAACTCGAAAGAATTTCATTGATTGTGATTTTTAGTTTTTTTTTTTTGTTCTGAGGGATTTTATTTGAAATCTATGACAATTTTTTTAGCCTTCCACTAATGGTTTCATGCAATCCAAGGATGCATGCAAGACTTTAACTTGATGGGCCATACAATATTATTCATGTTTTATTTTATTTTTTATTAAAATCTTTAAAATATAATTTAAAAATATTCTTAACTATATTTTATTTTTTATTAAAATCTTTAAAATATAATTTAAAAATATTCTTAACTAGTACTATTGTATTAAAAGGATTTTTCAAAATTTTTGTAGTCGTTGCCCCAACTGCCCCTTCAGACCATCATTGATAAATAAGGGTTTGAGAAAAGCTTGAACCTAATTACTACAATGATAATATGAGAGCCATTGAAAATTTTGAAGAGTTAAAACATTTTTGTGTTGATAAGACCATTCACTACTTCATGAAACTGGATCTCTCCCCGAATAAATTTTATAACCAAAAGAAAACTTGACCTAGAGTAGAAGAGCTCGTCCAAATAGTTCGTAATGGCCTCTTTCTTGATATATCCACGTAATAAGTAGAGCATAGATTGAAATATTTTGTCTTGATGCAACAATTGGACCATCAGCCCCTATACTTTACAATTTGTAGATTTAGTGCTGGATAGTGTTGGCCATGTGTCTCTGCTTTTGTTTGTTCCTTGATCATGGGGGAAGAATGCCAGTTGTCTTGTGTACTCAAAAAAAGGATTTAAATTTTTTTTCACGATCCAAACACACCCACAATACTGATATTAAATCTACATTTTACACTTCACTTTCAAGATAAAATTATGAGTAATTTTTCACAATTCTTAAAATTGTTGGAAGAATATAGCACTATTTACCAGCAAGTCTGTTGTCTATTTCCAATTATTGTTACAGTTGGTTTTGCTAAACTGGGTTTTTTGATCATTTTATTATTGGTTCTTTGTCATTACATTGATATATTAATGGAATGTGGCCCCTCTTAATAACCCAAAAAAGAGAGAAGATGGTAGTGTGGGGCGTCTTGGTTGTTTCTCATGTGGATAGGGTTAAGTTCAGCCCTGACCATTATATTGTTTAATAAAAAAACCCGCAAACATGTAGGGTGGGGTCTATTTCGCATGGTATGTTTCACTTAAATCCGACCCATCAACACATTATACTTACTAGTAGTCAATGATGCTCTATTTGCAACACCTGAAAAAAAAAAAACATAATATGTTTGTCAATTATAAGGAGAATCAGTACAATTAAATTCATACACTGGACCAAAAATAAACAAATACAACCCATGTAAGATGATCATATATATATATATATATTAAATTTTAAAAATAATATCATCTAAAAATAATTTTAATTTTTTAAATATTTTAAATAGAGCCTTATGATCATATATTATAGTCTTAAAGTTGATTTTTTGGGATTAGTTCTCTAGAGTGGGGATCATTCCATTGTGACCCATCTTTGTTTAAAGAATGTGAGAAATTTAAGTGTTAGCAAGGAAACTTATAAATTATAATATTATAATTTGTGAAGTTTTTTTTTTTTTTAATTTTTATATTTTAATCATATCATAAATGAAATGAATATTATTTGTAGTAATTAAGTTGGTATTTAATTTATGCATATTTAATTTGTAGAATGCAAGTGGAGGTGAGCAAGCACACGGAGGGTTCCAAGGAGAAAATGACCCGTCCCAACGGTCTCCCTGAATCGTTGATTCGATACGATGGTATTTCAACTTGACATTCTGGAATCCTTTTTTAATAAGTGGACCCATAAACAGATCTTATAAAATCTTATTCATTCATGTGCTTTCCATATTGAATTCTATGTTTGATTTCTATCTAACTAAAAGGCAGTCCGTGGCATAATGTTTCCGCCACTACTCAACTTTAGAGACTGTTTTTATGTTTCAAATCTATGACACCAATCTTACCACTGCGCCAAAGCTCTCACTCTTTAGCTATCTTCTAGGCATTTTCAAAAAAAAAAAAAATCTGTCTTCTAATCTGTAATTATAAATATTTTTTTAAAATTAATCTTCTAGGCTGAATGAGTTTAATATAATGTTTACATCTTCTAATTAATTTTGCAGCCCGGCAGAAAGAGATGGCTGCTAGTTCAGTAACTGAGCTAGTGCAGGCGGTGAAGAGACCGCGGGCACTCAGTGAATCAACAAACCGTCCCACCATGAGAAGATCAGAAGGTGGCAGTGAACAGGAAAGATCAGAAGCCCTAAGGGGGCAAAATTTGGAGAATATGGCACCTCTCCCGAGACGGCATTCAGTTGCTGGTACCAAAGCATCCATGCAGAAAATCAGCGAGTTGCCAGAAAAGAAAGAGAATAAATTTCGTTCTTTCATGTCGTACGTGTTACTATGTCTGTTATTAAAACACTCACTGCTGTGACTCATAATTTTAAAAATGTTACTATTGTTTTGGATGAATTTTCTGTAGATAAAAAAATGCCTTTGCAAATAAATTTTTTTTCCTGGGTTAAATTACACAAATTTATTTTAAAATTTAGGAAAAAACACAGCATTATTGTTGCATTTTTCTACACATTGCTTATACATGAAGTACTTTTTGTATGTTTAGGATTCCAAAGAAAAGTCATCCCAACAGTGAAGAATTTGATGTTGGAGTTGTTATGGTTGACGATGATGATGAGTGTGATGATGATGGGCGGCCAGACAGTTTGGACGACAAAGTGAGGAAGAAGGAGATGAGAAAAGGCATCGATCTTGCTACAACACTTGAACGTATCGAGAAAAATTTTGTCATTACTGATCCAAGGCTACCTGATAATCCCATTGTAAGGCTTGTAGCTCAAAATATTAATCATCTTCCAAGCTGACCTTGTCACTTTATAATGTGAGCAATTCATAGGAAAAGAATTGTGTCTCGTGTGAATTTTCAGATATTTGCATCGGATAGCTTCTTGGAGCTAACTGAGTACTGTCGTGAAGAAATATTAGGAAGAAATTGCAGGTAAGAATCGAGATTTCAGTACTTATTTGGACGAAATTAATCACATGTTGGCGTGGCTTGATTGAATTCGTGTTTTAGATTTACAAAAAGTAGCAAGAATTTAAATATGTGGTGTAGATTTAAAATTGATGTCTGAATTTTTTGATCTACACATTTCAAATTTTAGGTGTTATAATGGTTTATGAAAATGGAAGCTAACAATGGTTACATAATCAAAAACAACATTTGGAAATGCCTAAGTTTCAGTTTTTTTATTTTGTGTTCTGATCTGTGTCTGCTTGTTTGAACTTGACTAGATTTCTTCAAGGTCCCGAAACTGATCCAGCTACTGTGAGGAAAATTAGACAAGCAATTGATAACCAAACAGAGGTCACCGTGCAGCTTATTAACTACACCAAAAGTGGTATATATATGCTTATGATTTTCAATTTGTAAATTCTACTCATAATTTAGTATGGAAATGTGAGGCACACAATATACGTTATGAATCTGAACTTCAAATTTTATTTCTTCCTGAGTTTGTCGTATGGTATGTAACGGTATAAAAAGATAAAATGCAAAACTGAAATTGCTTTGGATTAAATTAAGCACGGCATTGTGATTTGCTAACGGTTTGGTTGTTTTGCATATGTCAATTACTTATTATGATGAAAAGCCTGAACTATAGTTTTTTGCCACCAGAATTAACTAAATTTTGCTGACATCATTCTAGGAAAAAAGTTCTGGAATTTGTTTCATTTGCAGCCTATGCGGGATCAGAAGGTACTATTTTTTTAAAAAAAAATGATCTCTGAAGGCTATAAATTATCTTGTGGTTTTTTGAGAAGTTAGAGAAATTGCTTCTTCATTACATGAATAATCAGTTAATAATTACTTATAATTCTTAATTTTTATTTTCTAAACAGGGTGAAGTACAGTATTTTATCGGGGTACAATTAGATGGCAGTGAACATGTTGAACCACTTCACAACTGCATCCCTGAGGAAATGGCAAACAAGAATGCCAAACAGGTCTCAACCCTCTTTACATGCTTCATTGGATTTTTTTTTTTTTCCTTCCAATTTCTTTGCACATCATAATCATTTGTTTACATGTTTGTGGACACAAAATACATTCAATACTTCATGTCTGGTCTTATTATGATGAGTGAAGACTTGTTTGATTCATCTTTGCCGATGCTCAGGTGAAAGAAACTGCCACAAACGTTGATGATGCAGTGAGGGAACTTCCAGATGCCAATTCGGTAATGTCCAATTGACAGACATTAACACTAATTTAGACAATTGATAGGTTCACAATTGTGACTATCTCTATACTAATCTTCAGAAACCAGAGGATTTGTGGATTAACCATTCAAAGGTGGTTCACCCAAAGCCTCACAGGAAAAACAGCTCATCTTGGAGGGCTATTCAAGAGGTATTGTAAAAATAGATGTATTATTGATTGATATTTTGATATATTACAATGATTCCTATATGTTAAAATGTACCAAAACCTACCACTACACCTACTCCACCTACTACACCTACCACCACCTACTACCACCTACTACACACCTACCACTACCACCTACTACCACCTACTCCACTACATCTCCTATATAATGAGCCCCTCACCATTTGTAATATACAACATACATAAATCAATAATATTTCAATTTTAACATGGTATCAGAGCAGGTTTAGCACCTAGTATTTTTCGCTTCACCGGCGGGCGGCAACCTCACCTTAGCCGTCCGCCGGACCTCAACCTAGTCCGCTAAGATTTTTTTTACACATACCTCGCCAAAGCACAGCCTCTCGAAGAGCCTCCAACGTCAATCGAAGAAGTGCGAGAAGGAAGAGAAAGCCGAGAAACTCAAAGTCAAGAAAGCGATCGAGAAAGGAAATCCTTGTATCATTGTAATAGATATCAATAACATTATATCAATCAATAATACAATTCTCTATTTCTCTTTATACATTAAATTTCTACATGGTATCAGAGCCATAAGATTTAGGCCCGTATTTTGTTTTCTCACCGGCGGGCAGCCGGCCGGCAACCTTGCCTTCGCTGCCCGCTGGAATTTTGTACACATACCTTTACTTTCCTGCATCTTCCAACTTTCTTACAACTGTTGTCCCATAGATGGGCTTCATATCTACCAGTCCATCTATGCCTTGTGACACCTCTATACTGTGATATCCTCTGTCCAACCTATACTTTTTCTTTGTTCAAGTTTGATATTTCGACAACAACAGAGCTTCCACTCGAGTAACTAGGCTTCCCATCTAATGCAATATTTGCACTTGATTTGGAAACACCATCATGGGAACTTGACCCAGAGATGCTAGGAGCCAGAGGACTACTGGGAGAAGCTGACCCACCAGAAGCTGCAGCAATGCTGTTATCGAATAGTGGAACAATGGCCCAGGCAAATGACTCTCTAAAATTTGCAGATGCTACCTTCTCTGATTCATCGCATTCCAATGCTGTTATCGAATAGTGGAACAATGGCCCAGGCAAATGACTCTCTAAGATTGCAGATGCTACCTTCTCTGATTCATCGCATTCAAGAGTTTCAAAGCATCTGGGTGAGTCTCCTCTCCCTGCTTATGAACCTGTGTTTGACTGGGAAAATGAGAGATCGATGATATTTGGGCAACGGAATCCAAAAGCTCATACGGCACAGTATGGCAGTGGATTGAAGATCTCTGTGAAAGTCTTATCCTGATCTTTTCAAGCAGGGCTAGTTAAGCCATTTTATGGTACAATTTGTTTATACAATAGGGAGAGAAGAGATAAATTATCAGAGGATTTCATCTTCCGTGTGTTACCAGCTGAGATGCGGGATGCTAGTAGTTCTTTTGCACCCATGTTTCCACTTACTTTACAACCCATGTGCACCTTTTTGACATCCCTGTAGGTCCAGGAGCTATTCCACATACCAACCCATGTGCATCCTATATAAGGAGTGTCATTTGGTCTTGTAAAATAAGAAGTTTTGAATATAACAGAAATATATTCCTTCTTCCTCATATTTTCGGAGTTCTTCTTCCTCATATTTTCTAAGTGTTGCAGATTCAAGAAGTCATGTTGGCTTCCTTCTTTCCTTCTCTCACTCTCTCTGCAGCTTTGACAAAAACAAATAAAATAAAATAAAATAAACAATACCCACACTGATATGCACACTGCTCCACCATGCACACAGCACATGCATACACCAGCTCGCACATCCTTTCTTTTTATTTTAATATTAACGTCCACTACCTTTTGTTTTTCAAATAACGCAAGTATATGCCTCCACACAACACCATCATCACATTTTCCACCGCCCAATTTTTTATCTTAAAAAAAAAAAAAAAAAAAAAACAAACAAACAAACATCATCCTCTCTCCTCCGTTTGATTTCAAACTCCATTATTTTTTATTTTCTCCAAACCACTTTCCTTCTTTCCCCCATCTTTCATTTTTTATTTCAAATATATTTTTATTATTTCTTTCTTTATTTTTCTTTCACATTATTTTTAATCTTTTTCCAATTCCATTCATACCATCTAGCTTTGCACACCAAACCATATTTTATTCATCTCAGGGATCAACCCCGATCACAATTTTACACAACAAAAAAATAATAATAAAATAAAATAAAATACAAACAAACAACCACATTCACAGGTGGGATTTTTTTCTTCTCTACTCTGCCGCCGGTCTTTTCCTCTTGCCTCCGTCCACTGGGCATGATCACTACTCCCTGCTCCTCCACTGCAGCATATGGCGGCCCTCCAAATCGGAACATCACGGTGGCCTTCCGTTTCAGCTCCTTGTTTTCCACCTTTAGCACACTTATCTCTGCTCGCGCATCCTTATACATGCGTTGGAGCAGAGCCAGTTGGGGGTTTAGCTGCTGCACCTCATTTGTTCTACTTTGCAGCCGGTGCGACAAGTTTGTGACCGCCGTCATGGTTTCCACACATGACTTCAAAGTATACTGATTGGCCTCAATATCAGTTTGCACCGCCATTTTTTGCTCCACCGACCGCATCGGAAAGTTCAACGGAGCAAAACCAGAGGCGCTTGGTTGAGGTTCCAGGGCCACCGCACCGGTTATCTCTCTTGTTGACTCGTTGAGGTCTGGAAAGAGAGTGAGCAGACTACGGGACGAAGAGGCCATTTTTTTGGGCAACCGAGTATTACAGAGTGTTTCAAGATTTACAGCTCTTAGAGACAATCTCTCAGAAAACGAATATCTCTCTCAGAAAAATGAAGAGTTTTTTCAAAAGTTTTTTCACAAAGTTTTTTTGTCTTCACATCTGCCTCAAGCACAGCCTCCGCCTCAGTTTATAAAGACTTAGAAAATATGAGGAAGAAGAACTCCGAAAATATGAGGAAGAAGGAATATATTTTTTCAGAAGTTTTTTGTCTGCCTCAGCCTCAGCATCAACCTTTGTTAAATAGCCAAGACAGCCACGCGCATCATTCGCCGCTCGGCGCTCGACGCCAACCTGGACACACCTTTTGATGGCACGCCTTTTTATGGATTGGGCACGCCTTTTGATGGCACACCTTTTGATAGATTGGGCACACCTTTTGAGGGTGCGACTTTTCAAGGGTCCAACAAGACTCTGTAAGCTGTCCCGACATTGATTCCGGTTAGCTCCTTCATGGGTCCGACAAGACTCTGTAAACTGTCCCGACATTGATTCCGGTTAGCTCCTTCATGGATTCGACAAGACTCTGTAAACTATCCCGGCATTGATTCCGGTTAGCTCCTTCATGGGTCCGACAAGACTCTGTAAACTGTCCCGACATTGATTTCGGTTAGTTTCTACAAGGGTCCAGCAAGACTCCGTAAACTGTCACAACAACTATCACAACATTGTCTGCTACAACGGTCCGACATGACCCCATAAACTGTCTTCTACATCGGTCTGACACAACCATCCAGTGTCCTCTACAACGTTATGACACCACCATACAGTGTCTTCACCATCAGTCTGACACGACCATTCAGTGTCTCCTATCCTCTTTTCTTTTATGTATTCGTTTATTTTCTTGTTTTGTTACTCTCTCCCAACTCAAGTTGGCTAGTTCCTATCCCCCTTGAGTTTGCGGGGGGCTGTTAAAAACTATCACCTACTTCACCCACTTAAACCTACTCCACTAAACCTAACCCACTACACCACTACCACCTCACCTACTCCACTAAACCTAACCCACTACACCACTACCACCTCCACTTCACCTACTCCTTACCTACTACACACTCACCCTCTTCTATATATAGGAATCATGAATCATTGTAATAAATATAACATTATATCAATCAATAATAATACATACAATTTATTCTCTCTCTATCAATTTATCTTACATAAATATAACATTATATCAATCAATAATAATACATACAATTTATTCTCTCTCTATCAATTTATCTTACAGATTGAAGCATGGTTACAGTCTTGAATCTCAACCACTGATACCCCCCTGTCCAAAACACTGTTTATCACTGAATAATATTTGATGTAAATATCAGTATTGTTATTGTTAATTGACAATGTTAATTGCATTCCTTAGAAAACTACTCTTCCCAAACATGAGCTTGGTTCCTCCTACATGAAGGAAACTACTGATCATCTGACCACAATCGTATAGAACAAATATGTTGGACCCAGCAACATATTGTTGTTAGATCAAAATTCTGATTAATAAACATGAAATATCAAGGCATCTGATTTGTAGCATCGTCTTGTAGCGCGTTCTAAAATAATTAATTTTACATCATCCAGAATTAAATTAAAAACTCAGAATGCTGAAAACCAGGTGACAAAGTCACTTTGTCACAATCTACTACTAGTGGCCACTCTGCTTGCTAGTTGCTTACTTGAACAACTTCAAATAGGTCTACTGCCGAACTTGGTGCTGCTCCCATGTATAATTAACAAATCTAACACAAATCACAATTGAAGATAAAAGTGGAACGAAAAATAAAGAAATAAAAAATAGAAAAGACATCAGTTGCCTAGAAACAAATAGGAAAGGGACCAAGCATAATGCATAAGAACTCAGCGAGCAATGGTCAAAATGGAAGTGACAACACAATGAAAATTAGATCAAAGAACTTAACAGAAGAAGAAGAAGAAGATTAAAACAAAGAAACAAAACAGGCCAGAGAACAGGAGCGTCAGTAAAATAATAACTTAGAACCCATCGATCTGGAGTTTATGCTATTTAATTCTGATGGGCATACAATATTAATACAACATCTCCTTTTACCAAAAAGTAGCAAACTTCAATGCAACAATGTAATTCTGCAACAAAATGATGATCTTTCGGTATACTTAAATGAACATGTACCTATAAGCAGATCTTTCCTCGCCAATGCATTGAACTCCTTTAGGCGCACATAACCAACAGAAGTATCACCACTATCTATTTGTTCCAATCGATAAAGAACTGGGGTCCGAGCAACAAGTTGCCTTTGAACTTCAATAGATTGCACAGGTCCACAATTTCCATGCTTTACCTAAAAAATGTCAATGATCCAACACTGGAATGTCACATTAAAATAATTAAGAAAATCAACACTCCAATATGTAATTGGTGCAGAATCTGAACCTTAACAGCCACAAACGTTTCATTAGGACCTTGTAACATAGACGATACTTCGAAGGCAGATTTTCCCCTGATATCCACCCCATTAACTGCTAAGACTTCATCTCCCTGCCAACAGAAGATAGAATTTAATTTTGAATAGACTTGACAGAAACTAAAATATAACATATGCACAGGAGTAACGGAATTTTTAGATCTTGAGGCCATATATGATATATCGTACTTTTCATTTAAAGGTCATATGGTCGTACCCAGTGCACATGTCTCCAGCTTACAACAGTTTCTAGGAGAGGTAGTAGGTAGGCAGCCTTACCTCCACTTTTTTTGTGGAGAGCGTCTGACCCATGCGGCAGTTTATGGAGTTTTTAGCTCAGTTCTGATATGGCTACTAGTAATGCACAGTGCCCAGAGAGAAGTACGGGCACGCCACCATTACAGTGTGGGCTGTGTCGTGACCCTCACTGGTCAAGTCCCCAGGCGCATCCCTTTCTCTCCACCAGACCCACCTTCTTCATATCATATCACCCACTCACTTCTTTTTCTAATGAGGCAAAACATTTTTAATATTTTTACTCCACCCACTCTCTCTTTCTCTCTCTCTCTCTCTCTCTCTCTCATCCTTTTTGAAAACACACTTTATTCCTCTCCATGTGCTGTTGCCTCACTCTTGATTCTCACTCTTTCTTTATGCCAAGTCACGACCTCTAATAGTTACTATTTTTTTGGGAAAAAATAATAGGAGCTTATGTGGCGGAAGTGCATATTAATGAGTACAACTGTCTTAGAAACACACATTTTGCATCATACGAAGTTTAACATCGGGAGAAAAAAATATTAAAAAAAAGTGCTCAGTTTAGTCCCCGTTGGATGGGGTTTGGGACAGATATATATATATATATATATTCTCTGAAGTTCTATGGCTCAAATACTATGGATTGAGCATTATTGTCTGTGTTTTTGGTTGTGGTTCTTGCCCCATGGGTGTGTAGGTGTGTATGTCTGGACATGTGGACATGACCTTAGAAATTCAGTTTTATATGGATTATAGAATCATGTGACCCTGGCCACTACACTTCAATTTTAGGAGATCAATAAAATTACAGTTGCAAACAACTTTAACGCAAAAGAATATCGCCAAATAATATACTTGGTGCCACAATGTGAACTATCTGAAAAAGAATACATAGAAGCTAAATAGATAAAAAAAAGTAAGAATTAACTGCATTCACATACTATGCAAATGACTGTAGAGTGTAAAATACTAGATTTAGGACTCGTTTGGCAAGTAGCTGTTTTAGCCTAAAAGCCAAAAAGTTATTAAAACAGCAAAAAAGCCAAAAAGCCTATAATCTATACCAAAAAGTCAAAGATTCATTTTTCTCTCTACTTTTTGCACATATTTTCGTAAAAAGTCAAAAAGTCACCCCAAACATACTAGTTTTTTTTACCTTATATTTTAGTCAAAAAGTCAAAAAATTACTAAAATAGCCTGTTCCCAAACGAGGCCTTAGTACATGTAGCTAAATCAAGGAGCTGAAGCGGAAGGCCACCGTGATGTTCCGATTTGGAGGGCCGCCATATGCTGCAGTGGAGGAGCAGGGAGTAGTGATCGTGCCCAGTGGAGTGGGAAACATGGAGGCAACACCGGCAAGGGCCGCCCAGGACGGAGGCAAGAAGAAGAGACCTGCGGCACAGTAGAGAAGAAAAATGCCGCCTGTGGATGTGGTTGTTTGGGTTTTGGTTGTGTGGTCTTGTTTTTTTGTTTTTGTTTTTGTTTTTTTTGTTTTTGTTTTTGTTTTTGTTTTTTTTTTTGTGATCGGGGTGGATCCCCAGCATGAAGAAATGACAAGGTTGTGGAATGTTGTTGGTGTTATTTTGTGTTGTTTAATAATAAAAATAAAAGAAAATAAAAATAGATAAAAAAAAATATTTTTGGATGGGTTATTTGAGAAAGAGATATTATTATAGAGTGGATATTTGAAAGAGAGGAAAAGTGGTTTGGAGAAAATAAATAAAAATAATTGATTTTGAAATCAAACGGAAGAGATTGGGGAAATAAGGAAAGTGGTTCACGTGGTTTTTTTTTTTTTTTTGGAATGAAAAAGAGAAGATAAAATAAAATAAATAAAGGTAATGTTGAGGGCGGTGGTGTAGTGGTTTATGTGTAGTTGATACCAGCTTTGTCTGGTACTCATTACTTGAGCATTATACAACTCCAAATAAAATAAATAAAGGAAAAGAGGGGGACAAAACCCATGTGCTCTGCTTCACCGTCTCCAAACAAGAGAGAGAAAGAGGGAAAGACTGCAGCGCACACTAGCGCCAGGCCATTTTTCTTCTCTGGTTCGGTTTCATGAATTCTGCTCTCTCTACTCTCTTCTCTCCCTCTCTCTACAATTCAGTTGGAGGAGAGACTGTGTTGAGAGGTGTTTAAATGGAGTGATGGTGTAGAGTCAACCACCACTCGTTGCAACTACCCCCTCAGATGAAAAAGTTTGGTATAGGTGCAGCAAGTGTGCTGCCCTTCCAAAGGACTGCACCACCGTGCAGAAATGTTACATTGAGCTCTCCAAGCAAGTCAAGGCAAAGCTCGGAAAGGTGGATGAGTACTTCCTCAAGCTGGCCGACGCCATGGTCACATGGATTGAAGCGTGGGATGAACTCAACCCGGCTGAAGGAGAAGCAGTTGTACTAACCAAAGAATCCGGAAGTATCATACTGCAACCATTGATGTGCCTGGACCTGAAGTTCATCGATTGGCTGCTATGGCTGGAAAATATAAGATATATTTAGTGATGGGTGTGATAGAGATGACAGCGGAATAGGTTGAGGTCCGGCGGGCGGCTAAGGTGAGGTTGCCGCCCACCGGGGAAGCGAAAATACTAGGTTCTAAACCTGCTCTAATACCATGTAAAAATAGATGTATTATTGATTTATATTTTGATATATTACAATGATTCTTATATATAAAAGAGAGGATGTGGGAAGAGAATAGGTGAGTGTGTAGTAGGTATGGAGTAGGTGAGGAGTAGGTGGAGAGTAGGTGAAGTAGGTGAGTGTGTAGTAGGTGGTAGTGGTAGGTGTGTAGTAGGTGAATTTTAACAGGTATAATACTTCCAATATCTATGTGCCTCTCTATACTTCAAGCAAAATTAATTAATTAACTGAAATGTAGGGTTCACCCTTAAAAATATGGGTTTTTGATGATGTAGTTCTTTGTGTACATTCATGGTGTTATCTCTTCAATTTCTTGCGGTTTATGAGTTACAGATTGTGGATAGTGGAGAACAGATAGGCTTGACACATTTTAGGCCAATAAAGCCCTTGGGATCTGGTGATACTGGCAGGTTTGTCGGTTGTTCTTAATTTGCATTCTCTCAATTTGGATGGATTGATTGTGTTCTTATCAATTTTGCATTTATTAGATTCTTTGCACCATTGGGAAAAAAAGAAAAGAAAAAATGCAGCAAGCAAACTAGCTCAAGAATGTGTTTGGTCATCACAATCCTTCTTTAACGTCTTTCTTTGAAGGACTTGGCATTATCAACTTGCTTTTGAAGCTAGTGTCAAATCTCATACTTTGTGTGGTAAATTAAGACAATAACTCAAACTATGTGACAGTGTGCATTTGGTGGAATTGTGTGGAACTGGCGAATACTTCGCCATGAAAGCTATGGATAAGGGGGTTATGCTCAACCGCAACAAGGTAGTGAAAATGAACTGTTGCATCAACTTTACTCGCAATATTTGTTAGCAGCTCAACAAGCTCCAATAGATCCTATGGTTTTAATGGAAATATTATTATAGCTACTCTGTCTTCGACTTTAAATAATCCACCTTGTCACATACATAATTGAGTTCTAATGCAACTTCTAGTTTTCACATGAACTATTTCTGTTCCATAGTCTTATTGTTTGATCTGGGCAAATAATAAGATCGTCCTTGTGTGTGTATGCTTATGTGACACCTTCCTAAATTTAATAAGTTATAATTTTCTGAGATTGCAGTCTGTCATTATTTTCACATGATTCCTTTTTTTTTTTTTTTTCTTCGTTGTTGCAGGTGCATAGAGCTTGTGCGGAAAGAGAAATCTTGGACATGTTGGACCACCCTTTTCTCCCAGCATTGTATGCTTCATTTCAGGTTAGACAATTTGATGCAAACCTGGTTTTGTGCAATATTATTTTGAACAAATGATAACTCAAGGGAACTGCCATAACCTGCAGGAAAAAACAAAAAAGGTTAAAGAACTTAGTCCCGCAAATCTCACTGAAAATTCTACCACAATAGAAAAATATGCACTTAAATGTCATCCAATTGTCTTATATTGAATAATTTGATTTGTCTGTTTGGATATTAAAATATGAAATGATAATAATTTGCAGACCAAAACACATGTCTGTCTGATAACTGATTACTTTGCCGGGGGAGAGTTGTTCATGCTTTTAGACAGACAACCAAAGAAGGTCTTGAAGGAACATGCTGTCAGGTAAAAATAAATAAATACAATGTGTGTATGTACATATATTACTCAGTCAGATACAAAATATAAGGTGCGTGCGCCATATGAATTTTTATTTTTAAATTTGGCTTTTAATTAGTTGTAATGACATAAAACCAACATTTGTAGATTCTACGCTGCAGAAGTAGTTGTTGCATTGGAGTACCTGCACTGTCAAGGTAGTTCTTGTAACCATTATGTACATATTTTTCCGTCATTTAGAAAATTACACTTATATATTTGAGTTTATGAAGCTATTTTCAAGCGTGCTCTAATTTAATCCTCTGTCCTTCATTACATGCTTGATGTTATTCCTACAGGTATAATTTACAGGGATTTAAAGCCTGAAAATATTGTACTTCAGAGCAATGGCCACGTGTCCTTGACAGATTTTGACTTGTCTTGCTTGACATCTTGCAAGCCCCAGGTGCGTCAAAATTTCAATCCCCTACCTCTATTGTTTATGCAATTTGGAGTACCAATCACAAAGTTCTATTTGGTTTGTTGAGCTTTGTGCAGCTTTTGATTCCAAATACGAATGAAAAGAAAAAACGTAAGAAAGGTCAACAACAATCTCCAATTTTTATGGCTGAGCCAGTGAGGCCATCAAATTCTTTTGTTGGAACTGAAGAATATATAGCTCCGGTATGCTTATGTTTTTGCATCCAAGAACACTAGATTCAGTATTATATGGTTCCATATATTTACAACTTAGCTCTCAAAATATCTTCATGTTTTGTGCTTTTTATTTATTTATTTATTTTTTTCACTTTTTTTTCCTTTTCAAAATTTTCTAGTTCGGAATGACCGTTGTTTTCATATGTGCAGGAAATCATATCAGGAGCGGGCCACACTAGTGCAGTGGACTGGTGGGCACTTGGTAATTTTGTATTCTTCTAATAAAACCAGACATCATTAAATTATTTGTTTCAATTAAGAAATCACGGATAATAAAATACAAAAATTGATAAATTTCCTTTAGTAGGTACTGATCTGTCCAAAGTGATTATCCGGACTATTGAAAATTGGCAAAAACAAGTCTGAATTGCTCCAACTCTTCAATTCAAATCATGACTTCTCGTGTTATCCCATTTTTATCATTTCAAGTTGCCCGAAATTCTATTTTCATCTTCGTGATTAAGAAATTACTCTATATATTGTCAATATGACCAACATGAAGATCTTTTGTACTACGGAAAAATGGATGTTTTAATGACCAACGTTACATGCTTTGTACTACAGTTTCCACTTCATACAATCTACTTTGTTTCTTTCCTTACCTTTTTAATCCTTTTTATGTTATTTGAGTATAAATTCACGTACTTTATTTGCTGCTTGACTGTTGGTTACTTCAACAGGCATTCTGCTCTATGAAATGCTGTACGGATTCACACCATTTAGGGGGAAAACGAGGCAAAAGACATTTGCCAACATTCTTCATAAGGATCTTAAATTCCCAGCCTTTGCATCGGTTAGATATCTTCTATATTCATTCAAGTACCTTCCAAATTGTAATGACATGACATTCTTGCACTTTCCTGAAATTGGTTTTGGTTTATTTATTCCTCGTCTAACAATATGTATAAGATTAAGGCAAAAAGTACTAAAACCACAGTATAAATTTGATGGATAAATTATTGCTAGAGTCCAATTTGATGGGATTAATGAGAATTTCTCATTGCTTTTTTTTTTTTCCCTTCACAATTTCAAATGATGCGGCACAGGAATAACTTTTTTCTACTGGTGCAGGTGAGTCTCTCTGGAAAGGAGTTAATGTATCGGTTGTTGCACAGAGATCCCAAAAGCAGATTGGGTTCACGCCAAGGAGCGAATGAAATCAAGCGACATCCTTTCTTCAAGGGTATCAACTGGGCTTTAGTTCGTTGCATGGTAAAATCAGTAACCTTGCCTCGTGTAATCTAATTTTGAAGTCATATTTAAAGGGAGTATTTGATTCTGGTGAGCAGGTCGGGAATTCAGAGAACTTGTGTTCTGTATATAGATCAACTCTAGTGTTTTTTTCTTGAATTTAGAGATTCTTAAGCTAACAAATATGTATGCATCTAATCTGTAGAAACCGCCAAAGCTCGATGTTCCTCTCTTAGGGACTGAAGAAGAAAATGAAGTAGTTGATCCTGAGCTAGAAGATTTACTAGCAAATATTTTCTAAAAGGTCTGTGTTACCACTTTGTTATTTCCTTTATAATTCTGGGTCTCTTTTACAAGGAGAATTACAATTTCCTTCTCTTTCTAATACTTGGTATGTTACAGAATTTGGAAATCGAAATTTCATCTCTGGTTCAGGGCACATAATGATAGGACTCGAAGAGAGATTTTCCTGATCAGTGAGTTGGAATTTCACCGGTGGCATTTGTTTTTCGCTTGCTGCATTTGTGTCCAGAGCTCAGCCTGGGAACGGTTTACATTGTTTGAGTTGTTGTATGTGTGTTTTGATGTTTTCTAGTGCATGTTCATTGATACTTGTAAGTTTTGTAAATAAAACCAGTTCATTGATTCAACCTCTCTCTCTCTCTCTCTCTCTCTCTCTCTCTAAACTTTGGAAATGGATGAATTCTTGGTTGCTGCTTATCAACAGACTTGTAACCATCATGTCAGAACTTTAGAAGGTCTTAAATCTTAAGTGGACTATGAAGAAATAGCTCAACATTTGGTAATCGAAGTAAACCTCATCAAAGAAATATGTCTTATTTAAAAATAAAAATAAAAATAAAAATTAATAGGAGAAGAATAAGGGATGGAAAATTGCATCACTCAACAATAGAATCCGGACTTTATTTTCTTTTCTTTTTGGGTGCACAAAATACATCTTATAACTTCGATTCCCAAATAAAAGTTTGAGTTGAGCAATACTTAAATATTTTCTCTACTTCTCTTTTAGATTTCCTAATGTTTTGATCCGATAGACAGGACTTCATGGACTAATAATTACCTAATTTTCTGTATAAAGTGATGGTTCTTGCCTAAATAATATGAATGATTATTTGAACAACGAAAAATAAGAATAGAGTAAAATGTTACATGTGAACAAACCAAAAACAACTAGAGAAAATATCCTTTTTGTCAATGGTTGAAAGTAGGTTTACTATAATTGAACTATACAAATGAATTTAATACTGTCCACAACTACCCATCAACATTAGGGCTGAGTAAGGAATCCGTGAAATTCGTAATCTGATCCAGCCCAGTCCAATCCGATAGGTTTGGATTGATTTTTTGAATCCGTGGTTCGGTTCCGGATTGAATAATTAAAAATCCGTAGTTCACGGATTGGTTCCGGATTGAATCCCACGGTTCCGGATTGGAACCGATCCGGACCGTATACAAATAGTCTATATTTTTATTATACATCCTCCCCCATAGTATCTTTTCTTATTCTATGTAAAATCTAAACTCAAACCTAAAATCGTATAATATCTTCTTTTATTACTTTTGTTTGTTAGTTTTAAGTTTTAATTTGCAATGGTCTAAATACTTATGGTGAAACCAGTTTTCTTATGGTTGTTTAAATTCTAGAACAGTATGTCGTTATTATAGAAAAACATGTTGCTATTATGGAACTAACATAGCGCTATGTTTATATTTTTATGAAATTCAAGTGTTATATATATATTTTTGTTATTTAATTATGTGAATCCGTGGTCCTAAACCGATCCAATCCGTATTTAAATGGATTGGTTCGGATTGGTTCCATGATTTAAACGGATTGGATTGGTTCCAATTTTTTAGGAACCGTAAATAACGGATTGGTCTTGGTTTTATCCCAATCCAGTCCAATCCGGACCATGCTCACCCCTAATCAACATACTGTTTGAAAAAGACAAACACTGCCCATGGTGGTCCCTGGCTTGTTTGTTTGTCTCTTTAGCAAGAAAAAAACATTATTATATATTGCTAGGAACTAAATTATACCTAATTGTATGACAGAAATTTTAAAAAAAAGGATATATTGTGCGGTGAAATCAGACTTTGAAAATAGAAAACATAATATTGTGCTTTTAGTGCACTTTGAGGAGTGTCATTGCATTGGACAGTGACCCCATAAAAAGAAAAAGATGGCCCATAAATGTTGTAGTTTTGCAGATAAAAGAATGCTTTTTTGTGTAGTGTTTTTGACTCTTTAAAACACCACTGGACAATAATTTGTTGATCTTTACACTTTGATGCTGTTCACTAAACTATTCCTCTGAGTAATGATTATGCTTCCTACAGTTACTCTCCATTTAAATTGTTGTAAGAAATCTTCATTTATGATATGGATAGAAAGCTATAAAAGAACAAGAAAGTCTAGGCATAGATTATATGCTATTCAGTAATAATGGTGAGTGTAACAAAAGCAATGAAGAATGCTCCTTTACCAGATGAGATTAGATGCTGTGTTCAAGTCTTATCATTATGAATGTAATTTTGTTTCTATTTCCTTTACTTGAATGCAAGCCTATGACAAAAATTATAAGTTAATTTATTTATTTTTTTCCTAAATGGTCAAAACAATCAGTTGTATTATTTAGTAATAGCATTTTTCATTTTCTTAAGCATAGCAAAATTGATAGACAACATAACTAAAAATCAAAGGGCATCGTCAAATGTGTTCCATTAATGAACTACTAATATTATTAAAATTCTTTTCATTCATAACTATTTATTTGTTTTTGGTTGGGGAATCTCAACCATTATCTTTATCTTCAAAATCTTTTTTTTTTTTTTGACAAGTGTATGCATATTATAAAGTGGTTGTATTCATTTAATTAATCAGCATATTTTATTTATAAAAAGTAGAATTACGATAACATCCTTAAAGGTTGGTGAAAAGTTTTAGGAATATTCTTTTAGATTTTTTAGTATTAGATTTCATTGATAGAAATGATGGGAGCTGCTATTTAAATAATAATGTCGACCACTTATACCCCATCTTCTCTTTGTATCTTCTTAAAAATATGTAAATTTTCATTGAACTGTCTACTCTATTGTAGTTCTAATTTCTAGATCTATTCATTTAATTAATCAACATATTTTATTTATAAAAAATAGAATTACGATAACATCCTTAAGGTTGCTGAAAAGTTATAGGAATATTCTTTTAGATTTTTTAGTATCAGTTTTCATTGATAGAAATGATGGGAGCTTCTATTTAAATAATAATGTTGGCCACTTGTACTCCCATCTTCTCTTTACATCTCTTTAAAAAAAATTAAAATTTCATCGGACTCTCTACACTCTCGTAATTCTAATTTCTAGGGTCTTTTATGTCTACGTTTATTCTCTTCTTTTTCATCTCTTTCACCACCACAGAGGAGGATAGTGTTTGGGTGGAAGATCAAGAATAGAGGAAATATTATGGTATATATTTTTCAAAAGGTATGTATCATATGTACTTTATAATTAAAGAAAATAATTATATAATTTCTTATTTTTAAATTATAACTAAACACAATATGAGGTATTACTAAATATCTCATTAATCATAACTAAAATAATATTATAACTAAAAAAAAAATATATAATTAGAAATACATATAGTATATCTTTTCAAGAGTGTGTATATTAAAATTTTCCATAAAATAACAATAGGAGTGATGAAACTAGGGAGGACAACAATAGGGGTGGTGAAACTAAGATTTGTGAGGAAATGGGGGCAAGCAAGGAAGGAGTTAGGGTGGGAGTGCCAAGGTGGCAACGTGAAAGGTTGATTTAACGATGGAGTAAATTTTTTTTAAAGGGAACAGTTTTTCTCCGGTTCTTAATCAGATTAGATGATATTATTTGGCCTGTGAGGATCTACTACGGGTCTCGTTTTGATCATCTGAATCGTTCAATATGTAGAATTCATTAAGCATTATATGCCTGTAAAAAATTATGTTGATCGGAAATCGATATCCGATTTGATCACACAGCTATCGATATCTGATCAACGTGATATTTTACAAGTATATAGCACTCTACGAGTTTTACACATTGAACGGTTCAGATTATCAAAATACGATCCGTGGTGAATTTCCACGAGCCGAACAACACCATCTAATCTGATTAAAGATCGAAGGCAAGCTTCTCCCTTTGTGAAACTAGTTATGTTTGGTCTTAGTAATGCAAACAATATTAATCTTATTTTGTTTTATAAAAATTGAAATTTTGACATTATTTTTTAAAACAATATAAATTTACATTAAAATCATAAAAACTATTAAGGGTTCGTTTGGGATATGATTTGTTTTTTGGTTTTTTGGCTTTTTGACGATTTTAGTTCGGGGCTAAAAAGTCTCGTTTGTGATAGGTTTTTTGACTTTTTTGACTTTTATGAGAAAAAAATGAAATAATTATAAATTGAATGTGATATTTTGTCTTATTAGACTAAAAAATTTATTTTATTTTTTTGTAACTATTTTAATTAAAAAATTTTTAACTTTTTTATGCCAAACGAGCACTAACAAATAACATTTAAAATACCTCAATAACTTTGGGAGAGATGGACTCAGGCAGAGATGGCAATGATGGGGGTGGAGTTGATAGAACAAATGAAGTGGCAAGTTTGTTCTATATGCCATATCAGTAAGAATAATGCTTGGGACCCCCTTTTGGGGGTCACCCCCTCACCCCCTTTGCTACGTGGCAGGGAGTGATTGGAGGAGCAGGAAAAAAAAGAAAAAGAAAAAGAAAAGGTAACCAATGAGAGAGAGAGAGGGGGTCAAAGGGGGTGGGGGAAAAGGGGGATGAATCATTACTCTATGAGTAAGAGATTTTTTTTTTTTATATAAATGATATAATAATTTTGTATTTTATTCTTTAAAATAAAGATTTATGAATGTAATTTAAATTTTAAGAAGACAATTATCACAATAGTATTATTGAAATATTTTGAAAAGATGGTTATAAATTGATTTTTTTAATTTTTTATGTAAAGAATAATCTTAAAATAAATTAAAAATTGCCTTCTAACTTTTTTTTTTATTTTTATTTAGGCCAAGTTTGGGAAGACTAAATAAGTGCACTTTTTGTCTTTTTGAACTAAAAAATTGAGGTTGAAAATATGGATGTTTAGGTTAACTTTTTGACTTTTTATTGAAAAATGTGTAATAAAAAATTGTAAAAATTGATTTGTAGGAAAAAATTTGAATTGGGAGTTGTGCAGCCGTAATTGTTGACTTTTGATGAATAGTATTAACTTTTTAACTTTTTGACTTTTTTGGGATTACCCAAACTTAGCCTTATTATGTTCTCACATGCCTCCATTTTTATTTATTTATTTTTTTAAACTAGAAAATGGTCCCATTGCATAGCATTTATTTTACGTAAAATATCTGCCGCCAATTTTTAATGATCTGTTTTTATCGTTAAATTTGTAGGTACAGTTAACTAATAATTAAAAAATAAATAAATAAAATCACTGTTTCACTTCCACTGACACAGTTACGCTTTTCCCCTCAAAAACACTTTCAGATCTAAAGCTCTCTTCTCTTCTTGAATGCTTCTTGCTTTTCTTGGATTCTCTCTCTCTCCCTCTCTCTCTCTCTCACTCTCTGCTCAAACTGAGCTTCAACAATGGCGACCGAGAACCACAACCCATACAAAAAGTCCAAAGAAGTCTCAACAATGATCAAGCAAGGCTTCATCTCCGACACTTTTCTCTCTCCTCCTTCCCGTCCCCTTCTCTCTCCTCCCTCTAGGGTTTCTCTCTCTCCGTCCCAAATTCTCTCTCCTCCGCCCTCCTTCTCCGACTCCTCCGCCCCGACCCGCCCGACCCTCTACGAGATGATGTCAGAGGAGCAGACCCGGGAATCGAAGCAATCCATCGAGGCTCGGCACAATCTCCGCGAAAGGGTTTCTATGATCCTGGAAACGGCGCCATTTCGGAACCCGGTCAATTGGGGCGGCTTTGGGGACGTGAAGCTCACGATCGCAGGTCGTGATGGGTTTAGGGTTTCGATGGATGTGCATCGAAGGGTGCTGGCTGATCGGAGTCGGTTTTTCGCCGAGAAGTTGTCGCGGCGGGACGGTGCGGCGGCGGTGTCGCATACGGTGGAGATTTGTGATTGTGATGATGTGGATGCGTATGTGGAGGCTGTGGTGTTGATGTACTGTGATGATTTGAAGAGGAGGTTGATGGGTGAGGATGTTTCTAAGGTTTTGGCTTTGTTGAAGGTATGTTGTTGTGCTTTTTGCTTTCTTTGATTTGTTTATGTTTTTTGACTTGACATTTCTTGGGATATTTGTGTACTTTGACTGTGGTAATTGGGCTTGGCTAGGATTGCTATTTACTTGGAACTATGTGAAGTTCTGATTTTTGTTTTCTACAGAAAATACTATAGAACGTGTTGAAATGGTGTTGTTTGGTTGCTAAGAAACTGTAGGGGGGGAAAAGAGAGAAGAAGACAAATAGAAATTTGAATGTTGGTTTCTGATTGTTCAGGACCACAACCAAAAACAGAAGCCTCCGCATGATTTGAGTATGACACAAAAATTTGGCTTGGTCAAGCTGATCTCTGTTTAGAAACAGAAAACACCATAAAACAGATTCATCATTTTTGGCAAAACAGTGGAGAGATGTTTTATTTGATGAATTATTTCAAACTTGTCCTACTACTTGTTACTGTTTAATTTAGGGATAAAAATGTCTGTCTTGATTTACTCACTTTTTTCTGCTCTGTGAAATGTTTCTTAACGTAGTTGGGGGTTATCGCTGTATCTTGTGTAACCTTTCTGATCATAGTGAAACCGTAACGACAGTAGACTTAGCCTTACTTTTATGCATTTGTCCTTCTTTGCTTTCATGTCTCACCGATCTTGGTTAGGTGTTACGGATTCCTAATAGTGTCCTGTTGCAGGTATCTTCTGCTGTCATGTTTGATGCTGGGATAATGTCATGCTTAGAGTATTTGGAGGCGGTTCCTTGGTCTGAAGAAGAAGAGGAGAAAGTGATATCTCACCTCACTCAACTTCAGCTCCACGACTCTGCTCCAGAAGTTCTGCAGAGAGTATCATCTGAACCGTCAACATCCTCAAGAGCTGATGATATCTTCTTGAAACTGTTGACTGGTGTTTTACAGGCCAAGGATGATAAAGCCCGACGGGAAATGAAAACTCTAATTTCTCGACTGCTTAGGGAAGACACATCCAACCACAGCAATTACAGTAACAGGCTTGATGTCTCTAAAGATACACTTTATCATCTCTGCCATGGATGTTTGAGTTCTCTTGTACTTTGCTTATCTGAAGCTACATGCATTGATGAAAGCAGGCGGGACCGAGGGGTTCTAATGGGTGAGATAGCTCGAGAAGCCGATAACATGCAGTGGATAGTCGATATCCTAATTCAAAAAAAAATGGGGGATGAATGTGTGAAATTATGGGCGGATCAGACGGAGCTTGCTATTCTCCATTCAAAAATTCCCACTATGTACCGGCATGAAATCAGCAGGATTACAGCGCAACTATGTATTGCAATTGGGAGAGGACACATTTTGGTGCCGAAAGATATTCGGTATTCTTTGCTGTCTACATGGTTAGAAGCTCTTTATGAGGATTTTGCGTGGATGAGGAGGGCATGTAGATCCATGGATAAGAAATTGGTCGAGGATGGATTGAGCCAGACAATTCTTACTCTGCCGTTGCCACAACAACAGGCGATCTTGCTTAATTGGTTTGATCGGTTTCTAAATAAAGGAGATGACTGTCCCAATATTCAGAGAGCATTTGAAGTTTGGTGGAGAAGAGCTTTCATCAGACAGTATGTGTCCGAGTCCCAATTGCAGATAGCAGTCTCTGATTATCCAAATTGAAACTTTCGAACAGTCGAAATCAACAACTATTATACACATGAAGTGCCATTCTTTCCGTCAAGCCATCTGTAATTTTCTTTTGCTAAAAAACCCATTTGGGATTTTTGAGTGTTTGAATAATCATTTTTTTGAATGCCGAAGTTTTGTAACATAAAACAACAAGTGTCATAAAAGAATTGAAGTTGCCAAGGTTTTGCTGCAGTTGCTTGTGCATTGGCCGCGTTTGGGATGTTGGCTATTTTAGTAGGTTTTTTAGTTTTTAACTATTTTAGTAGATTAAAATCTAAGAAGCACGGACACTTCAAAAAAGGTAACGTATCCGTGTCGTGTCCGTGTCAGACACCGACACTCTTTGGACACTTTCCCGACACGTGTCCAAAACTCTTTATAACGTGTCCTATCTTTTAAAGACCCGGACAATCTTTGGACACTTGGAGGACACACGTGTACATCTCTTAAACACACATGTCTATCAATTAGACACATGTGAAACTAATTATAAGTTTGAACAAAACAACTTAAGATACAATAATAAAACAAAAATTATATAAATTTATAGGGATTAATGTCATATTGCATTTTTTTATTATTTTTGAATGATATATTCATATATATAACATATAATAAATATATAAAATTATATATTTCATGCGTGTCCCCCACGTATCGTGTCCTACATTTTTTGAAAATTATCGTGTCGGCGTGTCCATGTCGTATCCGTGTCGTGTCACGTGTCCGTGTCCATGCTTCTTAGATTAAAATATTTGTGATTGGGAAGAGGGTTAGATTTTTTTTAATTGGATGTGATGTTTGTGAGAAAAAAAATGAAATGATTATGAGTTTGATGTAATATTTTATTTGGCTATTTTAACTTATTTTGTTTTTTTGTGAATTTAGTCCAAAAAATAAAAAATAAAAGCCTTTGGTCCAACAAGATTGGATTGAGGATGTGCATCTGCAGAGCCAGGATGCTGCTGAAGTTAGACATTGTTGATTGTTACTGATTTCTAGTTGAATTGGTAGGTCACTTGAACAAATTAGGAAATGAATTTTTCTGGTTATGGTAGTCAAAGCTGCCTTCAAACAAGTTCCTCATGTCTTTTGTAGGCCGCTGCTCATGAGCTGGGCAACGAGGGCGTTTAGGGTGAGACTCCTTGGGAGAGCATTGGCTCCAGTCCATCTTCATCAGGAGTGGATGTTGGTGCTTAAGATGGTTTTGGTTCTATATTCCCTGCTTTTCCTAGCTAGTTTGCTTTGCTCATCTGTTTTTTTGTTTTGTCTTGATTGTACAGACCAAAAAACAAAAAAAAGAGCATCTCCAATGCACTAGGCATATAATACTTGTTAGTTAAAATGCCTAGTGTGATTCACTTTTTTCAACTCCAATGCACTAGGCATATGATTAGGCATTTTAGCTCAACTCATATTCACTAGCTACATGTAGCTAGCCTTCAACGCTAGGCAAAATGTATTCAATCATTAGGATCATTTCCCTCCATTTTTGTTGTTGATGTGGCATTCTATAAAATTAATAGTATTTGAATAAATAGCTAAAATAAAGAGCATGGTTGGAGTAAAAACATAAAACAGTTATAGGCAAAATAAAATATATACTTAGATAGGTAAAATGCCTACTACCGTTGGAGATGCTCTAAGACGATCTTGCTTCTATTTTCCCTGCTTTTTTTAGCTAGTTTGCTTTGCTTATCAATTTGAACATTGTCTTTGCTGTTGCAAAATTTTGATAAATCCTTCAGAATTTTGAGGCCTTTGGCACGGGGAGGAAGACATGGTTCTCCACCCAACACTCACCATAACAGTTGTGAATCATTTTTGTTTTATTTTCTCTGAAACAGGGGGTTGGGGGTTGGGGAAGGGAAATTTAATATAGAAAATGTGTTGGACAAACTATTTTGATTTTTTTTTTCTTTTGAAAACACCCATTTTGAGTGACACTTCTAAACTATTGAAGTTTTTGAACTTCTCATTATTTATTATATTTGTTTTTGAATACATGAAAAATTGAAAAATCATAAAAAACAAGAAAAATTTAGAAAAATTTAAATTTTTTTAAATAATTGCCAATGAACAAAGAATGATTTGTGATCAGAATCATCGTAAGAAGATTAAATGACTGACATAGGTTATTAAGCTATATGTCACATTTTGCAAATATGTTAAAATGATATTTAGCAATTAGATGAAAGTTGGGAAATTAAAAATAAAAAAAATAAAAATAAATTTGGGGATCAAATTGCAAAATAACTAATTGAAGGTGATAAAAAATGAACCAAGCTTTTTGGAGATAGAGAGTGTAATTTATCCAACCTTTTTTAAATTTGTTTTTTAATTAGTTTTTTAAATAAATTAAAATTTGATTTTTTTTTTCCCAATAGGAGTGAAGCCAAGTTGTGTTTAGTTTTTGAGTTTATCATGAATTTAACTTTAATAAATGTGAGTTGTTCATGTAAAAAATTTAATTTAATTTAATTTAATAATATTATATGATCATGAGTATCAAATTAATTAAATTAATTTTTTTTATAAAATAATTTAGGGTTTTGTTATGGCTAACTAACTTCACTATCATGAAAAAAAGTAAATGCAATAACTATCTGGTTGTAAAATATAAAGCGGCTAAAATACCTTTATTTACTTTTATTTTGTCTTGTTTAGTTTTCGTTTTGAAAAGTGTTATAGATTCTAAATAAATTATTAAATTTTTTATTAAATCTTTTACATAATGTGAGAGATTTAATAAAAAATTTAATAATTTATTTAGAACCCCTAACATAACTTGTCTATTTTTTGTTTCTTCCATTTCCTACCATTCTAAAACCTTTCAACTTCTTCTCCTTAACTCATCTGCAGCTTCTAAAATATATATATATATATATACATACATGTGGGGGAAAAAAAACAAAACATATATATTTATTGATACAATAATTTTGGGTAATATTGAGGGATTAAAAAAAATATATTTCTATCTTGCTTATGGCTAGTCTCTCTCTTTCTTTTTCTTTTTTTTTTTTTCTTTTTATTTTGAATAATTTACTAGTAGTGGCATTTATGTTGAGTGAATTTTTTTTCGTAATTATGCAAACATTTTTGGTCAATTAAGAAACATAAATCTTTTATTTTTTAACAAATTTTATTTTTTTTTCTTCTTATTTTGTCCTTTTATTGTGAATAATTTACTAGTAGTGGCATATATATTGAGTGGATTTTTTTTCGTAATTATACAAACATTCTTGGTCAATTTAGAAACATAAATCTTTTATTTTTTAACAAATTTCAAATACGCTCATAAGGTTTTAATTTAACCCAATAATTAGGGAAAAAAACTAGGGCAAAACACCAATAAATCCCAAATTTTAATTTGTTAAATCATTTGGTCCTGCTTTTTATTTTATAGAATAATAAGTCCTATTTGAATGTTAATTACGTATATACCTATTTATTTAACACATAATTTTTTTTGAATGGAGGACAAATGTAGGATTTTACTCATGTTGTAATGACAAAAATACCCAAAAAGCTTATTATAGGCCTCTTCTGCACCTACACCAACACCACCGATCACCCTTCATATTGAGCAACCAAAAACATCCACCACTACACACCACCAGCTGACAAAATCTCAGATAAAAACAATCAAATAACTTCAATTAAACCCAAGTCAATGATACATATAATATATCTATCTAAAAAAAATGATACATATAATATATGTATGTATGTCATACAGAGAGAGAGAGAGCAAAATAATGAATCTGTAATTATATACCCACAGAATATAGTTGAAAATGATGCCCAGGTGATGTTTCTGCAAATCATATTGGCAAGAGTAATTTCAAGTCTTGAGTGAGAGTAATGGGAAATTGCAGACCTTCCCTACCCCACCATTTTCGGCTTCTCGTCATTGACACTCCCCCCAGTCTCAGCCCCACCAACACCGACATCGTCCTTTCTTCAACAACATCATCAAACATCATCAACATTGTGAAACATCATCAACATCAACTACATCTCCAAACATCATCAAACATCAACAACATCAAACATCAACAAGATCATTGACTCCGCCTTTTTATTCGACTTCTTCTTCTCCAATCTCGCCTTACCCTTTGACGCCAATTTCGACGACCTCGATTTCACTTTCGGCGATCTCTACCTCTCTTCCGACTCCGAAGACTTCCTCAACTCTTTCCCCTCTCAATTCTCCTCCGATTCGAGCCGCGACGCTTCCACAATCCTCAAATTCGCTGATCAGGAGATTTCTGAGGAATCTGGAATCAAGGGTTCGGATGTTGATGTTGATGATGTTGTTCAATGGTGGGTTTTGAATTTTATTTAACTTCAATCGGAGAGATTGGGAGATTGTAAAATGAAATCAATATGGGTAGAAATGTAAATTTTATATACAATATATCAAAACATATATCATATCAAAAGTAAAAAGGATTAAATGGTTTAAGAAAAAATACTTAGGACTAACTAAAGCAACATTTATTAAAATGGGATTTATGAGTAATTTTTTCAAAAAGGTATTCTCTTATGCAATAATAAATTATCAAAATTGTTCATTGAAAAATATTTCTTATATCATTAAAAATTATTAATTGACTTAATACTTTATTTATTAAGAAAATGGTTAACTAAAAAATATTTTTTATATCATTAAAAATTGTTAATTGACTTAATGCACTATTTATTAACAAAATGGTTAACTAAAAAATATTTTTTTATATCATTAAAAATTGTTAATTTACTTAATAATTTACTTATTAATAAAATTGGCCATTTGTTATGCGAGTATGATTTATTCATTAATAAAATTGGTCATTTGTATATGTATATGTCTTTTCCTTTACTTCTTTATTAGTTCAATGAATTATCTTAGTTGTTTTTTATTTTTTTTTAGATAAGAGAATTATCTTAGTATTTGTTTTATATTGATCCGTTGAGAAAGTTACATACCATAAATTTTTTTTATATAAATTTAGAAGAAATGTTAAAGACTTATAAATTCATCCAAAATGATATGGCAATAGAATTGGAGTTTACATCATTGGGTGTATAACAAATCAAAAAATGATACATATCATACCATATAATTGTAAATCGAATTGTGTGAGCTTTTAGAGGTCTCAAACATTTTCCAATAATGTGATGAGGGAGTTGGGTTTTATATCATTAGGTGTGTAACAAATTATCAAACCTAACAGAAAAAATAAAATTCCTAATTATTCGCCTTTACAACAATAAAATCACCAGAACTGTTAATTAAAATATATTTATGATATCATTAAAAACTATTAACTAGCTTATTGGTTAATTAATGAAATTGGTCATTTGTTATGCGATTAAAAGTTAAAAGGGTGACACGTAAGTTTCAAAATCATAAGTCGCAATTAATAAAAAATGAATGATCATTCAATAATCTTTAGATAGAATAACTATTTCCTTATAATAGTGAATAAGAATCCATTTTTAATGCATTTTCATCATATGTGAGAATTAATATTCTCAGTGAACCAGTCACTATTGATTAAACCTCATCATATCGAATAAGTATTGAGTAACAAAATGAACTAACTCAAAAGATATTTATGTAAAATAAAAAATTATTGAATAATTAGTTTGGTAACTATTTGAAGTTGATATGCATTTAGACAATAGCACAAGTGGCCATGAACAAACACTTGAGTGTTAAAAATATATCAACTTATACAAATTTGATATAATTATTGGACTCTTTTAAAATTTTAATTTACATAATGCCTAGCTCAATTTTTATTAGTAATTAGTTAGTCATATTGATGTAAAATACCTTTTTTATAACCTTTTTTTATACTAAAATGTATATTTTATTTTGTTTATCTTTTTGTCTTCACGCCCTCTGCAATAATTTCGATCATTTTAGTCTTACTGAAAAAGAAAAAAAGTATAATTATGTTAAAATGATAAGACTTATTATATATATATATATATTTAATTTCTATTATTTATAATATAATTTATATAATTCTATCATATATCTATGATTTATTTTGTTTAATTTCACAGAATAATATTCTTATTTTTAAGAAAATATAAAACTTAAATATACCGTCACAAGTGATGGGTTGTTGAACACACCAAAATTAAATACTAAACTATACCAAATTCTATCAGAATAATGGCAAGTCTAGGTATCGATCCACATGGACTATTGTGAAATTAAACTAACTTAATTGTCAAATTCCTAAATTAATTTTGATAAAGAGGTTGGTTGTTTATAACCTAATTTAATAACGAATAAATTAAACTAAGGAATTAAATTATCAATAAATGAAATTGGGTTTATTGAATTGGGGAAAAATCCTAGGGTAGAGAATTCACCACTAACCACATAATTAGGGTTTCCAATTGAAATTAATTATGTTACAGTTTGAACGGATTAATGCTTCGCAACTACAAGCTCAAAACATTTAACAAGAAGATTATCACATTCAATGTACGAGCACGAACCATCTCAAGTAATACGAATCGTTCACTCTAAACTAGGGTAGTGATACGACTCGTTCCTTGTAGCATGGTTCGTCCCATACCTTGAATGTGAAAGAATAGAAAACTCATGTATGGATAATATTCAACAATCACAGAAGGTCAAATATTTGAAAAGATAATGAAAATTATATATAAAGAATTTCTAAAACACCATACAATGGTTCAAACCTTTACATAATATAAAATCAAACAAGAAAAACCTATTACATGGCTAGGGTTTCTTCAAAACCCTATGTTAGGTTTTATTCTTGGCAACCCCATTTGACAAAACTCCTTTCAGTTGTATTTATTTTCGCACTTTTATTTCAGTGAGGCTATGAGTGTTTAGATGCGAATCCAACCCGAATTGTGCCTTTCAGAGAAGTTTATGATGCTAAAGCTTTCAAGATTGCCACTTCGCTGATTATGACGGGGATCGAGCAAAATGTAAAAATGCATTCAAAGTTGCCTGTCCGATCATGTTATATTTTTTCCAGTTTTTCAAATTTTGGTCTCCCCGCTCGAGCGGGGAAAGGGACGCTCGAGCGGGGATTGGAAGCTCTCAGCATCTCTGCAGTTGCCTGAAAAAGTACTCGATGGTGTGATTCAACGCTCGAGCGTCAAAACCGCAGCTCGAGCGTGGAGCTTGTATGAAATCACAGAATTTGAAGTCTCCGCTCGAGCGAGCAAACCCACGCTCGAGCGGACCGCGCGATCCCAGATTTCCAGATTTGATTAAGGAGTTAGTTTTCTTCTGAAACTAGGATTGCTTTGGTTTTCTATAAATAGTTGGTTTTCTCCCAACACTAGAGGAACTTCTCCAGATCTTATTTTTGGATCTTAAGGTTTATATCTGGAGAGATTTTGCTAGTTTTCTTTGATGTTTTTATTGAGTATTCAACTCATGATCTAAAGAGAGTACATCAAAGGTTTGTTTGTTATACCTCTTATAATGCCATCGTTGATAGAGCCACTAGCAATGGTTTCGATGAGCGACTGTTGTAGCTGTTCCAATCCCTGGGAAAGGGCCTCCTCGGCCTGTTGTGAGGAGTGTTGGAGGCTGTAAATATTCATTACTTGCTGCTCAGTTAATGGATCTAATTGTGTTATCAACATCTGAACAACAATATTCCAAAAAAGCCAAAACAGAAGAATGAGTTAAGAGAGTGGGAAGAGCTAGCTATGTCAAAAATCATATGACAAATTCAGCCAAGGGGCAATTTCGTCACATAATTTGTGGTTGTTGCCCGTGGTTTTTTTTATCACAGTTGGAGGTGTCCAATTGTGGGTTTTTTCCACGTAAAATCGTTGTGTCTCTTTGTCTTGATTGTTTGATTGGGATTGTTATATTCTGCTTAAAATTGATACATAATCACAAATCAACATCTAGGGGATTTCTAGTTTTTTTTTCCCCCTAGAAAAGGAGACTAGCCACTCATGGAGGAGTGGGAGGAGGTAGATGGAGAAGGAACCACCATGGGAGACATCTTTGAAGCTTCTTGTTTCTTCTTCATTTCCAAACCCTAGCCTCTCCCTTTAGGTCAAAAACAATTTCAGAACCCTAATCCAGCCTTTTCCTTGCCTTTTTATACTCCCAATCTCGTCCAAACAGGTTTAAAACGTCGGTTTGACTTTCCTAGGAAAAGTCAACGCACGTGCGGAAAAGTCAACGCACGTGCGAAAAAAGTCAACGCACGTGCGGGAAAGTCAACTCTGCCCAAATTCTGTCTTTTTGCTCATTTTATGCTCCAACGATGTACAACCTGATTGACACTTAACACATATAAAATATACAGTTTGACCAGCAAGTGAAGTTAAGAGATTGTAATTAACGGCCTCAATGACGTACATTTCGGCCTTAATCACATCCCCCAACTTACTACTTGCTAGTCCTCAAGCAAGTAAAATAAAATAAAATTAAACAAAATCTATCTATTTCCTCTTTCGTGGGAAAACGGTTGCATTTAGCATATGCAACAAGCCTTTAAACCACAAGGTTACCCCAGGTAGACGAGTAAAGTCTCGTGAGGGTTTCCAGAAATGATACTCACAAACATTAACATATTCATATATACTCAACAACAAATGACCACACTACTCTATCTAACAATCAACTTATGTGCCACTACAGTGTGATATTTAGACATCATGAGTCATTAAAGGCACAGTGGACAAGCATGAAGGAACCTATTGAGTCAAAACCACAATTCAGTTAATACAAAAGTAAAGTTCCCTATACTTGTGCATGCTAGTAGACAAGTCATGAGTACCCTCGGTGTAAAGTGCAATCTCCATATTAGTTAACTATCCACTATAATAGCCCAGTGTAACTCATAATAACACCCATCATATACAGAAAAACTAACCTGTTGCAACCAAGATTCTCAAAGTTTTTTTTTTTTTATATATGACTGTGCAATGCCTTGATCCATTAAGCTTTCTAATCAACCCATGTAACGAGCATTGGGCCAATGACTCCCAAACCAGACGGTTTTAGGGCATTAGGTGTAAAGACACCCCTACGGGCTTAATAACTCGAGTTGAAAAGGCTACGACTCTGAACAAGTCATTCTTCTTATTTTTCCTTAACTGCGCAATGTCCAAGTCCCTTAAGCTTTTTAATTAACCCATGTAGCAAGTTTTGGGCCAATGACTCCCAAACCAGACGGTTTTAGGGCATTAGGTGTAAAGACACCTCTACGGGCTTAATAACTCAAGTTAAAAAGGCTACGAACCCAAACCAGTCAAGTGTTTTTTTTTTTTTTTTTTTTTTTTTTGTTTAAGAATCTTGGCTCCTCATTTATTCTTTTCTGCAACTATAGCTATTATCAATGATGTACACTAGGGATTATAATAAAAGATCACCGCTATGATAGTGTGTTCATGTGAATTAAGACATACTCATGACAAGTGTACTACAATCACAAACACAGACAACTCTCCTCGTGCAAACATCACATGCAAGTATCTACCCAATAAACCCTTTTCATACAAGTCTACTATGCTCTCTAATTAACATATGCAAATATCATCACCCTACTAGCAAAAAGTCACGTCAGGTGAAGTAATGCAATCAAGTGAAACAGGTATAAGCATGCATTATGAGCCAAATAGGAATGCACAAAAGAAAATATAACCCTCGTCCCCCAACTTGAATATGACATTGTCCTCAATGGAAAAGGAAAGAGAAATGAGAGAAAATTACTAGAATTGTAGGTGCACATCCAAGCAGGCAGAGAGTAACATATACACACTTCACTCTCTCTTTTTTTTTTTTTTGTGTTATGAAAAAAAAAACGAAAAAGAAAAAGGGAAATAAAAAATAAAAATAAAAGAGACAAAGAGGTATACAGGCGGGGACTACGGAGAAGCCGGTGGTGGTGGTGGTCGGAAATGTTGGGCAAACAAGGCTTGCATCAAAGTGTGCGTCTCGAAGGCGTTATCCTGACCCTGTTGCTGGATGGTGAGGTTGTCGGCGTGTAGCTGATCGAAGCGCGCCTGAGAATAGTCGCGATGAGCCTGGAAATCCGTGCGCAACTCCATGAGACTCTGGTGGTGATCACGAAGAGTACGGTGGACCTGATCGACAGAGTGCTGAAGCTGTAAGTACTCCTCGCGAGTCATGTAGAGTGGGTCCCCTTGGGGAGGCACGGGGGGAATAGGATGAGCTGGGTGGTCATGGATAGGGTCCTGAGCCTCATCAACCGGGGCACCTACCGGCTGCGGGATGCGAGATATGCTGTGCTGCCATTCCCGCTGGCCGAATGTCGGATACCCTCTATCAATCTCCTCATCCTCAACAATGGGGAGGTGGTTCAGCTCAAACACAAGTGTCAACAAATTGGCGAATGGTAGGGGCCAAGTCAGGTTCTGCATAGGAGTAGGCCGAACTGCCTCACGTAGAAATTTCTGCAAATGCAGCAAAATGAAATCCTCAAGCGGGACCTGATAGCCAAGCTGATACCCGTGTAAAACCCGCACAAACTCCAAACGGCGCTCAGCTCGATGCCCAAGTGGAAGGACATTCTTATGGACCACGGAATCAAGGAAAAGCAAGCGGCTAGGTAGCTTGCTCCGCCGCAAGCATGTGAAACTGGGGTCACCGTGGGCTCCCGGGAAGTATTGCTGGATGAGGCGATGTATGGGTTGGCGATCCTCAACTTCCGGGAAAGGCTGATATTCCGGTTTGGCGAAAAACTCTAACACTGTGGCAATCATGGCCGAGGTGATGTGAACAACATGACCATCAATGTTAGAGAGCAGTCCAACCGCAGTGGGTGTCTCATGCAGGTTCTGGTAGAATAGGCGCACCAGACGAGGATAAGTGGGCGCTGTCACAGCACAAATGCCCAATTGTTGCCGGAGTCGGAGCTGCTCAACCGCCCAAGTAGTGTCCTTGTCATGCTGGAAAAATGACAGGTTGAACTGCGTGAGCTTGTGAAGAGGCCGTGAAGCCCACTCCGGCTGGGGCAAGTCCCCTGGTGGTGGTGGCGAGGATGGTGGTGATGATGGTGGTGGTGGCGCCGAAGAGGAGGCACCCCTGGCCTTTTTGGAGGCCCGAGCAGAGACACAGCGACTCATATCCTGCACACACCAACAAGAAATACAGATACCCCCCAAAAATTTATGTATATATATATATATATATTATTATTTTGTTTTTGTTTTTTTTTCTATTTTTTATTTTTTTTTTATTATTTTATTTTTTTTTTTGTGTGTAAAAACGAAATTAATTAAATAAATGAAGTAAAATGTCATTAAATTACATTAACTAAACTATAAAATAAACTAAACTAACTAGACTATAAAATAACTAAACTACAAAAAAGACTAAAGTATAGAATCAAACAACCAAAACTAAGCATTTATTTATTTATTTATTTTTTTGTTTTTTTTTATTTATTTTTTTGGAAGGGAAGAAAATTAAATAAAACTTCAGAAAATAAAATAAAAGAAAATGAACTAAACTACTTAGAAAGTATATGAACAATGACATCATAGAATAAGATAAAAATAGAATCACTAACTACACAAGTATACGACAAATAAAAATAAAATCAAATTTCACTAACTAATTAACTTCACCAGAATCACTACGAAACAATTTAAACTAAATAAATATAACAAATAAAAAAAAAAAAATAGGAAATATATTTCAAGGCAGCTGGATTGATACTGACCGGGCAGACAGTTTTTTTTTTTTTTTTTTTTTGTGCACGTGCGGGAGTCAAGCCGCACGTGCGGCCTCATCTTTCTCCTTAGCCGAGTTTGAGTCTGGTTTTCTTCCTCTTTTTTGTTGTTTTTTTTTTGTTTTTTGTTTTTTGTTTTTTGTTTTGTTTTGTTTTGTTTTGTTTTTTTTTTTGAAAGAAACTAACAAACAAGCATTCTACAACTAAAAGAGCACTAATAAAATAAAAATAATAATAAGCATAAAAAAAATAAAAGAAAAGAAAATAAAATCATAATGACCACCAAAAATACTAAAAAAAAAAAAGTAGATCAGTCATGGCTAAACATTTTTTTTTTTTTTGAACACTAGATCAAGATAAAATAAATAAATAAATCAATCAAAAACTTTACAAAATAATTTCTACCTTCACAAATCTATGCAAAAGAAAGAAAAGAAGAAAAAGAAAAATTTACCTTGAAAAAGTGGAGAAAAAAAGAAAAAGAATGGAGGTTCACCGGAAAAAATGGTGGTCGCCGGAGTTTCGCCGGACGGAGAGGGAAGTGATGCCGGCGGTGAGACAATGGTAGTGAGGAAGAAGAGAGAAAAAGAAAAGGGAAGAAGAAGAAGAAGAAGAAGATGGGTTTGTGGGGGTAAGAGAGAGAGAGAGAGAGAGAGAGAGAGAGAGAGAGAGAGATAGAGAGAAATCTGAGAGTGAGAGTGATTGGGAGAGAGTGAGTTACTGTCGAGCAAATTTCCAGAAATTCATTCAAATGCTTATAAGGGTCATCATGAGTTAGTCCATGGAATGATGGGAGCATTTGTATAGTGCTGGACTTGATCTCATAATGAGCAGCAGTGGTGTTGGGTAATTGGATGCATGATGGTGATGTATATGCAGTGGGTGTAAAATAATCCTTAAGTGTCCGGTTAGGCTCATTCGGGATATTAGGATCTGCCATCTCTAATGGCTCAATGTATGAATATTCAAGCCTAGGAATACGGGCAGAGGTCCTAAGTCTCCTAAGGGTCCTTTCTAGTTCAAGGTCCAAACTCCACAATTCAGGGCGACAAGAACGACGCCCGTGCATACACTACCTAAACACACACAACAAGTTCCGACTCTGTGCACTAAGTATGAAAGCAAAATACCAAAGGAAGAAATACTCACAGCGGTTTAACGAAAACGCTTTACTCGTCTTGCGGATGGTTGACGTGTAGATGTTGTCTCCAACCTCTGTTTGAGCTTTGACTTCCGTTTTAGCACTTTGGTGCTTTGCTTGTGAGTGTTTGCTTCTGTTTACTCACTTTAGCGCTGCGGTTTTTTTTATTTTTTATTTTTTTAAAGCTCAGTTGCGCTCCGCTTGCACTTCAGTGATAACTCCAATTTCAAACGCTCTGCACACTTAGCAACACCAAAAGCATAAAATCCTAAACTAAAAATTAAAATAAGAATGTAATTTTAAATTAACTAATTTCGCCAGAAGTCCCCGGCAACGGCGCCAAAATTTGATGGGTCGTTGAACACACCAAAATTAAATACTAAACTATACCAAATTCTATCAGAATAATGGCAAGTCCAGGTATCGATCCACAAGGACTATTGTGAAATTAAACTAATTTAATTGTCAAACTCCTAAATTAATTTTGATAAAGAGGTTGGTTGTTTATAACCTAATTTAATAACGAATAAATTAAACTAAGGAATTAAATTATCAATAAATGAAATTGGGTTTACTGAATTGGGAAAAAATCCTAGAGTAGAGAATTCACCACTAACCACATAATTAGGGTTTCCAATTGAAATTAATTATGCTACGGTTTGAACGGATTAATGCTTCGCAACTACAAGCTCAAAACATTTAACAAGAAGATTATCACATTCAATGTACGAGCATGAACCATCTGAAGTAATACGAATCGTTCACTCTAAACTAGGGTAGTGATACGACTCGTTCCTTGTAGCATGGTTCGTCCCATACCTTGAATGTGAAGGAATAGAAAACTCATGTATGGATAATATTCAACAATCACAGAAGGTCAAATATTTGAAAAGATAATGAAAATTATATATAAAGAATTTCTAAAACACCATACAATGGTTCAAACCTTTACATAATATAAAATCAAACAAGAAAAACCTATTACATGGCTAGGGTTTTTTCAAAACCCTAGAAAAGGAGACTAGCCACTCATGGAGGAGTGGGAGGAGGTAGATGGAGAAGGAACCACCATGGGAGACATCTTTGAAGCTTCTTGTTTTCTTCTTCCTTTCCAAACCTTAGCCTCTCCTTTTAGGTCAAAAACAATTTCAGAATCCTAATCCAGCCTTTTCCTTGCCTTTTTATACTCCCAATCTCGTCCAAACAGGTTTAAAACGTCGGTTTGACTTTCCCAGAAAAAGTTAACGCACGTGCGGGAAAGTCAACGCACGTGCGGAAAAAGTCAACGCACGTGCGGGAAAGTCAACTCTGCCCAAATTCTGTCTTTTTGCTCATTTTATGCTCCAACGATGTACAACCTGATTGACACTCAACACATATAAAATATACAGTTTGACCAGCAAGTGAAGTTAAGAGATTGTAATTAACGGCCTCAATGACGTACATTTCGGCCTTAATCAACAAGCCTTTTTAAACTAGTATATATTTATATATACATATACATAGGCTTCGTTTGGAAAATAGATTGACTTTTTTAGCTTGGGGTTAAAAATCTCGTTTGGATTAGACTTTTTAATTTTTTTGATTTTTGTGAGAAAAAAATAAAATAATTATGATTTAAATGTGATATTTTATCTTATTAATTTTTTAACGTATTTTATTTTTTTATGATTATTTTAACTTCCAACCTCATTTTAACCCATATGCCAAGGACATGAGTAGTGAGTCGTTACACACACAAAAAATAAATACAAAACTATACCAAATTCTTTTAGAATAATGGTACGTTCAGGTGTCGATCCACATGGACAATTGTGAAATTAGACTAATTTTATCGCTAAATTCCTAAATTAATTTTGATTAAAAAGATTGAGAGATTTTATGACTAAAAAGGAATTAAATGAAATTAAGAAATTAAATTGACAATTAAAATTAGGGTTTGAGATATTAGTTTTTGGGAATAAATCCTAGGGCAAAGAATTCACCACTAACTATATAAACGAGATTAAACATTGACTATCAATTGTAATCTGATTTAAAATACCCAATATTTCATAACTATAAGTTTGAAATATTGATCAAGAGGGTTGTTGCATTCAACATACAGGCATGAGACATCCTGAGTAGCACGAGGTGTTTGCTCTAAACTACGGTAGCAACATAACCCGTCTCTCGTAGCATGACTCGTCTCGTACTTTGAACACAAACACAAAGAAAACTAATGTATGGAAAGCATTAAACAATTACAGAGAGTAAAATACTTGAAGAGATGAAAAGAATAATTGTTATAAACTTCTAAAACATCTATACATTGATTCAAACCGAATCACAATCAAAACATATGAAAAAAAATCCTATTACATGGCTAGGGTTTCATCAAAACCCTAGAAAAGAATAACCTAGCCACTCATGGAGGAGTGGGAAGAGGTGGAAGAGATGAGAGAGATAGAAGACCCCATGGAAATTGTCTTGAAAGCTTGAGAATCCTCATTTTCCTCCAAACCCTAGTCTCTCTCTTCTTGGAATTAATTTCAGAACCCTAATCCAGGCTCTTTCTTGCCTATTTATCACTCTGCTGTCTTTCAAATAGGTTTAAAACATCAGGCCTGTTTTTCGAAAAAAGTCAACACACGTGCGTGAAAGTCAACACACGTGTGGGAAAGTCTTTTCTCTCCAAATTCTGTATTTTTGCCCATTTTATGCTCCGATTATGTACAACCTGATTGACATTAAACAGACACAAAATATATATATTATTTGACAAGCAAGTAAAGTTAAGAGATTCTAATTAACAGCCTCAATGTTGCACAATTCGGCCTTAATCACATCCCTCAACTTACAACTTGTTAGTCCTCAAGTAAGCAATACAAATAAAATAAAATGAAACAAAATCTTGCTATTTCCTCTTTTGTGAGAAAGTAATTGCATTTAGCATATGCAATAAGCTTTTAAACTACAAAGTTACCCCAAGTGGATGAGTAAAGTCTCGTGAGGGTTTCCAGAAATGATACCCACAAACATTAACATATTCATATATACTCAACAACAATTAACCACACTACTCTACTTAACAATCAACTTATGTGCCACTACAGTGTGATATTGAGACATAATGAGTCATTGAAGACACAGTGGACAAACATGAAGGAATCTATTCAGTCAAAACCACAATTCAGTTAATACAAAAGTAAAATCCCCTGTATTTGTGCATACTAGTAGACACATCATCAGTACCCTTGGTGTAAAGTGCAATTTCCATATTAGTTAACTGTCCACTATAATAGCCCAGTGTAACTCATAATAACATCCAACATATACAGAAAAACTAAACTATTGAAGTCAAGATTCTCATTTTTTTTAAATTATTTTTTTAAGATAACAGTGCAATGTCCTGATCCATTAAGCTTTCTAATCAACCCATGTAACAAGCATTGGGCCAATGACTCCCAAACCAGATGGCTTTAGGGCACTAGGTGTAAAGACATCTTTACGGGCTTAATAACTCGAGTTGAAAAGGCTACGAATCCAAACAAGTCATTCTCCTTATTTTTTCTTAACTGTGCATTGTCTAAGTCCCTTAAGCTTTCTAATTAACCCGTGTAACAAGTATTGGGCCAATGACTCCCAAACCAGACGGTTTTAGGGCATTAGGTGTAGAGACACCTCTATAGGCTTAATAACTCGAGTTAAAAAGATTACGAACCCAAACAAGTCAAGTTTTTTTTTGTTATTTTTTTTAAAAAAAAAAATCTTGGCTACTCATTTAATCTTTTCTGCAACCCTAGCCATTATCAATGATGTATAGTAGGGATTATAATAAAGAGGTCACTGTTATTATAGTGTGTTCATGTGAAATAAAGTATACTCATGACAAGTGTACTAATACCACAAACACAAACAACTATTCTAGTGCAAACATCACATGTGAATATTTACCCAACAAACCCCTTTCTTACAAGCCTACTATGCTCCCCAATTAACATATGCACATATCATCACCCTACTAGCAACAAGTCAACATCAAGTGAAGTAATGCAATCAAGTGAAACAGGTATAAGCATGTATTATGAGCCAAATAGAAATGCACAAAAAAAAATACAACCCTCATCCCCCAACTTGAATATGATATTGTCCTCAATGGAAAAGTAAAAAGAAATGAGAGAATATTACCAGAGATTGTAGGTGCACATCTAGGTAGGCATAGAGTAATACACACACACACACACTTCACACACTTTTTTTTTTTTTAAAATAACGAAAAATAAAAATAAAAATAACAGAGACAAAGCAAAATATAGGCCAGTACTACTAAGAATCCGGTGGTGGTGGTGGTGGTGGCGGGAAATGCTGGTCAAACAAGGCATGCATTAAAGATCGCGTCTCAAATGCTTCATTCCGAACCCGTGCACCAAGCTGGTCAAAACGCTGCTAGCTTGACTCTTGATATGTGTAAAAATCAGTTTGCAATGATGCAACTGACTGGTGAATGTCGAGCTGGGGGGCGTTGAGCTGATCAAAAGTTGCTTGAGAATAGTCTCGATGCGCCTAAAAATCCGTGCGCAACCCCATGAGACTTTGGTGGTGATCACGAAGAGTACTGTGGACCTGATCCACAGAGTGCTGAAGCTGTAAATACTCCTTACGAGTCATGTAGAATGGGTCCCCTTGGGGAGGCAAAGGGGAGGCAGGATGAGGTGGTTGGTCATGGACAGGGTCCTGGGCCTCATCAACCGGGGCACCAACTTGCTGCAGGAGGCGATATATGATATACTACCATTCTCGCTGCTCGAAAGTCGAATAAGCTCTATCAATCTCCTTAGTCGAATCAATGGGGAGGCCATTCAGCTCGAAGACAAGTGTGAGCAAGTTGGCAAATGGCAGCGGCCAAGTCAGGTTTTGCATAGGTTGAGGTCGAACTACCTCTCGTAGAAATTTTCGCATATGCATCCAGATGATGTGCGCAAGCAGGACCTGATAACTATGCTGATAACCGTGTAAGACCTGAACAAACTCCAAGCGGCGCTCAGCTTTTTGCCCAAGTGGAAGGGCATTCTTATGTATAACGGAGTCAATGAATAACAAGCGGCCAGACAGCTTGCTCCGGTGCAAGCATGTGAAACTTGTGTCACCGTGGGCCCCCGGGAAGTACTGTTGGATGAGGCTATGTATGGATTATTGGTCCTTAACTTCCGGGAAGGGCTGGTATTCTGTCTTGGAGAAGAACCCTAATGCGTCGATAATCATGGATTCGGTGATGTTGATGAGATGGCCATCAATGGTGGACAACAGTCCTACGTCGGTGAGTGACTCATACAGGTTCTGGTAGAAGAGCTGTACTAGACGAGGATAAGTGGGCGTTGTCACAGTATAAAGGCCCAACTGTTGCCGGCGTTGGAGCTGCTCAACAACCCAAGAGATGACTGGGTCATTCTGAAAATAGGTGAGCTGGAACTGTGTGAGCTTGTGAAGCGGACGTGAAGCCCACTTTGGTCGTGGCAACTCAACCAGTGGTGGTGGCAAGGATGGGGGTGACGATAGCGGTGGTGGCGTCGAGGAGGTGGAACCTCTGGCCTTTTTGGAGGCCCAGGCGAATATTCGTCGACTCATGTCCTGCACACACCAATAATAGACACATATACCCGTGAAACCAGCATGAGAATCAAATAAGATATTTAAGCACAAGTCTGCAAACTAAAGTACCACATGCAATTCTCATAATTTTTTTTTGGGAAAACTAAAACAAAATAAAATAGAATAATATAAATTTACATATTAACGTTTTAGCAAGTATTGAATTAAACTAGCAAATAATACTGAGATAATAGAATACATCTAAACATCTAAATAAATAGATGGAAAATACCATGAATTAGAAAAGTTAGGTATAAAAATTTTTGTTTTTTTTATTGGTATTTATTATTATTTTTTTTAAAAGAGAAATAAATAAACTAAAATAAAACATGAATAAAAACAAAATAAAAACAACTAAATTAGTATACTACAACTAAATAAAGACACATAAAATAAACAAACAAAAATAAATAAATAAATAAAATAATAGAAAAATAAATAACTAAATAAATAAATCAATCACCTATGAAACAAACAAATAGCTAAGCAGTATAACCTTTTCTTTTTTTAATTTTTTTTAATTTTTAAGAAAAAGGACCGCACGTGCGCCGGTGATGGCCGCACGTGCGGCGGTCGTCTTCTTGGCTGCCCAAATATATATATTTTTTGGTTGTTGTTGTTTGTTTGTTTGTTTTAAGGATGAACCATAGATCATGATTTGAATAACAAACAAAAACAAAACTCTACTTATCTACTCCTACACCCACAAATCTATACAAAAAGGAAAAGTAATCTTAAAAGAGCAGGAAAAAAAAAAGAGAGAAAGAAGGATGATTCGCCGGGAAAAATGGTGGTTAATATAAATTTACATAGTAACGTTTTAGCAAGTATTGAATTAAACTAGCAAATAATACTGAGATAATAGAATACATCTAAACATCTAAATAAATAGATGGAAAATACCATGAATTAGAAAAGTTAGGTATAAAAATTTTTGTTTTTTTTATTGGTATTTATTATTATTTTTTTTAAAAGAGAAATAAATGAACTAAAATAAAACATGAATAAAAACAAAATAAAAACAACTAAATTAGTATACTACAACTAAATAAAGACACAAAATAAACAAACAAAAAAAATTAAATAAATAAAATAATAAAAAAATAAATAACTAAATAAATAAATCAATCACCTATGAAACAAACAAATAGCTAAGCAGTATAACCTTTTCTTTTTCTTTTCTTTTCTTTTTTTAATTTTTTTTAATTTTTAAGAAAAAGGACCGCACGTGCGCCGGTGATGGCCGCACGTGTGGCGGTCGTCTTCTTGGCTGCCCAAATATATATTTTTTTGGTTGTTGTTGTTTGTTTGTTTGTTTTAAGGATGAACCATAGATCATGATTTGAATAACAAACAAAAACAAAACTCTACTTATCTACTCCTACACCCACAAATTTATACAAAAAGGAAAACTAATCTTAAAAGAGCAGAAAAAAAAAAAGAGAAAGAAGGATGATTCGCCGGAAAAAATGGTGGTCGTCAGAGATTCGACGGACGAAGAAGAAATAGGGCACCGACGGTGAGATGGTGGTGAGGAAGAAGGAGGGAGGGGTGAGAGTTGAAGGGTTAGTGATGGTGGGGTGTAATGAATTGGTGGGTTTGTGGGGTTGAGAGAGAGAGAGAGATATGATGAGAGGTAGAGAGAGGAAGAATGGTTGGGAAAGTGATAGTCAAAAGAGGGTCTAGGGTTAGGTTTTGTTGAAATCAATTTTTTATTTTTTTATTTAAATTTTTTTTAAAAACGAAAGTAAATAATATAAAAAAATAATAAATAAATAAAATAAATAAATAAATTGAACAAAGAAAACTAAATTTTTTTAAATTTTTTTTAACAAATAAAATAATAAATAAATAAAAATAAGTTAAAATGAAATAGATAAAATAAAAATATATATAAAAGAAAGAAATCCATTTTTTTTTTTGGAATGTCGTCACACACGTGCGGGATTGTGCCACGCATATGCGGACTCACCCCGCACGAAGCCGCGCTCGTGCAAATAAAGTAGGCAGCTTATTTGATTTCAAAAAATTTCCCGAATGTGCAGGGCCCAGGCTGTACGTGCGGCGTGCAAACCGCGCACCTGCATAAAAAAACTTTTTTTTTTTTCAAAACTTCTCTATACGTGCGGGAGAAAACGCTGCACATGCAGACGCCCACCCGCACCAAGCAGCGCACCTGCTTTTAAAGTAGTAGAAAACTTGGGGACTAGACACATTTGACGCACGTGCGGTGGGTTTTGCCATATGCGCGGGAACTCTTTTTTTTTTATAAAAAAGAAAAACTCTCGCAGCCTAACTTGTACATTATTTCAAAATCAAAATAAGAATAGCCTATGAAAAGAAATAAAAGTTCAATAAATATATAATCTTCACGCGAAAACCATGGGTACTACTTTTCTCCTTAATAGTGCTTGTAATTTTCCCTATTTTCAAACAGGGTGACAGACTAGGTTGACGCAGTATCTAGAATCGAGGCGTCTAAGGCTAACTCGACCTATGGGGCTGCCATACAGAGTTCAAGCCGGGATGGTTTTGAAGCAATCTCCACACCCTTGGGTATTCATACCAGACTTTAGTTTTGGAAATTCCAAACCTTTGCGTTCTAGGCTTTGCCATTCGAATTCTAGTTTCCACCGTCTAAGTTTGTCTCCTAGGAACTCACTACAAACACAGTTAGATGGCTATACCAAACCGTCAAATGCCGCTCGGGCATAGCTAACACCAAAGGAATTACACCTTTAAAGGATTTAAAGTCTCTTAAATGCAAATAAAACATGAAAAGAATAAAGAAAAATAGAATAGAAGGGAATAGAAGGGAAAGAAAAGAAAAGAAAACAAGACATCAATCTCTCAATCATAGTAAAAAGGGTACATCAAAGCAGTGGACTCAATCATATCCCCATTCTCAATCCCCTCTATATATGGCTTTAGTCTTTGGCCATTCACTTTGAAAGTGTGGTCATTCTTTGGATCTTGCACCTTAACGATGCTATGAATAAATGCCTCTACAACCACAAATGGATCATCCTATCTTGATCTAAGTTTACCTGGAAAGAGTCTCAATTTGAGTTAAAAAGCCACATTTTTTGGCCGGGTTCAAAGGATTTTTTATTAATGTGCTTGTCATGGAATTCCTTGGTCCGAGCTTTAAAATTCTCGAACTCTCACATGCATCATTCCGAATTTCCTCCAACTCATTGAGTTGCAATTTCTGGTTGAGCCCAGCCGCATGAATAAATGCCTCTACAACCACAAATGGATCATCCTATCTTGATCTAAGTTTACCTGGAAAGAGTCTCAATTTGAGTTAAAAAGCCACATTTTTTGGCCGGGTTCAAAGGATTTTTTATTAATGTGCTTGTCATGGAATTCCTTAGTCCGAGCTTTAAAATTCTCGAACTCTCACATGCATCATTCCGAATTTCCTCCAACTCATTGAGTTGCAATTTATGGTTGAGCCCAGCCGCGGTCATATCGAAGTTAAACTTCTTTATGGCCTACAATGCTCGGTGCTCAAGTTCAACCGAGAGATGGCAAGCTTTTCCAAACACCGCCCTATATGGTGACATCCCAATGGGTGTCTTATAAGTAGTGCGGTAGGCCCATAATGCATCAATCAAACGTTGTGACTAATCTTTCATATCTGGCCTCACCGTTTTCTCTATTATATGCTTTACCTCCCTATTTGAGATTTCTACTTGCCCATTAGTTTAAGGGTGGTATGGAGTGCCAACTTTATAAGTGATAGAGTATTTCTTAACTACCGACTCAAATAACCGGTTACAAAAATGTGTACCCTGATCACTTATTATGACTCTAGGAAACCCAAAACGACTAAAAATGTTTTCATGCAAAATTTTGATTACTACTTTATGATCGTTTGTTCGGATAGCTATCGCCTCCACCCACTTAGACACATAATCCACTGCCAAGAGAATATACTCAAATCCGAATAACAACGAGAAAGGTCCAATAAAATCAATCTCCAAAACATCAAAGATCTCGATTACAAGAATATGGGACATTGGCATCATGTCACGCCGAGATATCGAACCCATTTGCTGATAGCGCAAACAAGTTCTACAAACTTGATGGGTATCTTTAAAAATTGTGGGCCAATAAAACCCACTTTATAAAATCTTGATGGCCGTTTTATGCCCACTAAAATGTCTGTCACATGCAAAAGAATGACAAAAGGTAAGAATGCAATGCATCTCACTCTCTGGCACACACTGTTGGATCACTTAGTTGGAGCAATATTTAAACAACTTCAGATCCTCCCAAAAATAATACTTGACCTGCGAAAAGAATCGGTCTTTGTCTTACTTAGACCAATTTTGAGGAATTTGCCCAATGGCCAAGTAATTCACAATATGTGCAAACCACGGGGGGCTTGCTCATGACACCACAAGGAGTTGTTCGTCTAGAAACGAATCATGCAAAATTAGAGGGTCACTAGTATGTTCAACAAGGATTCGGGAGAGGTGATCCGCCACCATATTCTCAGATCTTTTCTTATCTCGGATCTCTAAGTCAAAATCCTGAAGCAACAAAATCCATCTAATTAACCTAGGTTTGGTCTCTTTCTTTGATAGTAAATACCGTAAAGCGACATGATCAGTGAAGACTATGACCTTGGAACTTAAGAGATAGGACTGGAATTTATCTAAGGCAAAGACCGCAACTAGCAACTTTTTCTCGGTGGTAGTGTAATTCAATTGTGCATCTGAGAGAGTGCGACTAGCATAGTATATAGCATATGGTACCTTATTGACCTTTTGACCCAACACAACCCTAACAGCATAATCTGAGGCATCACACATGATTTCAAAGGGAAGTGACCAATCCAGTGATTTCATGATTGGGGCGGTGGTAAGGGCCATTCTCAGTGTTTCAAAAGCTTTTAAACATGCCTCATCAAAGATAAAAAGTGTGTCCTTAGTAAGTAAACTACACAAAGGACGTGATATTTTACTAAAGTCTTTGATGAACTTACGGTAAAAACCTACATGCCCTAAGAAAGAACGGACTTGACGCACAAAATTGGGTGGAGGAAAGCTTGCAATGATGTCAACTTTTAGCTTTGTCTACCTTTATACCTCTAAGGGACACAATGTGTCCTAACACTATACCCTCACGAACCACAAAATGGCTCTTCTTCCAACTCAAAATCAAGTTTGCCTCAGTACATCGTTTTAACACTCTAGTCAAATTCCTAAGGCATTTCTCAAAAGATGGTCCAAACATTGAAAAATCATCCATGAAAACCTCTAAGAATTTCTCTACCATATCGGAGAAAATGGCCATCATACACCGTTGAAAAGTCACCGGTGCATTACATAGCCCAAAGGGCATGTGCCTATAAGCAAAAGTGCCGAAAGGGCAAGTGAATGTGGTCTTTTCCTGATCAGCAGGGTACACTGGGACTTGATTATACCCCGAGTAGCCATCAAGAAAACAATAGAAACCCTGATTCGCTAACCGCTCTAGAATCTGATCAATAAAAGGTAAGGGAAAATGATCATTCCTAGTCGTGGAATTCAGTCTCCTATAATCAATGTACACTCGCCACCCAGTAGTGGTTTGTGTGGAGACTAACTCTTTTCTCTCATTCTCAACAATAGTGATGCCCGATTTCTTGGGCACCACTTGTGTGGGACTCACCCACTTGCTATCCGAGATGGGGTATATAATACCCGCATCTACCAGTTTCAATACCTCATTTTTCATCACCTCTTTCATATTAGGATTAAGCATCTGTTGCATTTCATGAGAAGGTTTGGTGTCCTCCTCTAGATGTATATAATGCATGAACACGGATGGATTTATCCCTCTCAAATCAGCTACCGACCACCCTATAGCACTCCGATGTGCCACAAGAACACTCATTAATTAACTTTCTTGCTCAGCAGTTAAGTTAGATGCAATGATAATAGGTTAAGTATCATTTGACCCTAAAAATGCATACTTAAGTGTGGCTGGAAATGGCCTCAACTCAAGTGTAGGTAGGCTCTTTAGATGGAGGATGAAATGACTCAAACCGGGCTTTTCACGGAGGAAAATCCGGTGTAGAAGAAGCATTAAATAAAGTGTGCACCTCCTCAACCGACCAGTCAATATCAAAATCCTCAAATCCAAAATGAGCTAGAGAAGCCTTTAGAGGGTTCTCTATAAGAATAGAGGGTAAAACTTCCTCCACAATCCCATCTACAACATCCACAAATAAGCACTCTTCTTTCTCATGGGGTTGTTGGGATGCTTGGAAAATATTAAGTTTCAGTTGCATGTTCTCAAATGAAACTTCCATAACCCCGGTACGATAATTTATGCATGCATTGGCCGTAGCCAAGAAAGGTCGACCTAAGGTCACCGAGATTTGTTTCCTAGAACTGGCTACTGGTTCCATATCTAAAACCAAAAAGTCAACAGGAAAGTACAACCTATCGACCTTCACTAGCACATCCTCAATCATGCCACGTGGCACTTTGAGGGACCGGTTAGCCAACTGAAGAGTAACAACAGTGGGCTTCAACTCGCCAAACGTTGCATGTTCTCAAATGAAACTTCCATAACCCCGGTACGATAATTTATGCATGCATTGGCCGTAGCCAAGAAAGGTCGACCTAAGGTCACCGGGATTTGTTTCCTAGAACTGGCTACTGGTTCCATATCTAAAACCAAAAAGTCAACAGGAAAGTACAACCTATTGACCTTCACGAGCACATCCTCAATCATGCCACGTGGCACTTTGAGGGACCGGTTAGCCAACTGGAGAGTAACAACAGTGGGCTTCAACTCGCCAAACCCAAATTCTTCATACACAGAGTACAACAACAAATTGACACTAGCCCCTAAATTTAACAAGGCTCTATCAATGAAATGGTCCCCTAGAATGCATGTAATGGTTGGGGCACCCGAGTCTTTAAGCTTAGGGGTGTGTCATTTAACAAGATAAAGCTTATTTGTTCTGTGAGTATGACCTTTTGGGACATGTGTGTCCTAGATTTGCGCTTTTGCATACATAGGTCCTTCAGAAATTTAGCATAGGAGGGCACTTGCTTAATCACCTCCAACAAGGGGAGGTTGATTTTCACTTGTTTAAAAACCTCCATCATTGCTTCCATGGATGCCGCCTTCTTATTAAAAGGAGATGGTGTATCAAGGCATTGTGGAAAGGATGCCTTAGGCATATATGGTGCCTTAGGCTCATGTGAAGTGCTAGGGACTAACTCATCCCTCTTAGGTGTTTCTCCCTCACCCTTGCTCTCATTGGGTGTACCACCGTGGTCACCCTTCTTAGCCTTATTTGTATCAGACGCAACTGGCCGAGGCTCTAACTCCCTCCCACTTCTCAAGGTAATCACAACTTGCACCTACTCATGGTGTTTTCCATTCCCACCTGAACTCTCTGCCCCGTATTGATCCTTAGGGTTGGTCACAGTCTGACTCGGTAATTTTCCCTCATCCCTCATATTCATGTTGTTAGCCATTTGACCTAATTGGGCCTCTAGCCTGGCAATGGAGTGAGTATGGGAGTGAACTACTAGTGCTAACCTCTTAAGCTCTGAGAGAACTTCTAACACCTGAGTCTCAAAGACCGAGTTGCCTTGAGGAACAAGCGGGGGTTGTGGTTGTCGGTAAGGTTGTAGGGATTGATAAGGTTGTGGTGGCCAGTAGGAAGATTGGTTGGCAAAATTATTAAAATTTTGCCTTGGAGGTGGAGGGTTATAAGGAGTGCCTTGTGAAGGAGGTCTCCATGCAAAATTAGGGTGTTTTCTCCATCCTAGATTGTATGTGTTGGAGTATGGGTCATCACCCGGGTTGGAGAATTCTTGAGTTGCATTCGCATGCTCTTGGACTAATTCTGGAAATTGTGATGCCGAAGGGCACTTGCTCAAGTCATGAGCAGGGCTCGCACAAATAACACATGCCTCGTGAAATTGAGGCTGATCTTGCTGTGTAGGGGCATGTCCCGCAGCTAATAATTGGTCCATTTTGTGGAACAATGCCTCTACTTGTTGAGCTAACTCTAGGTTTTGCCCGACCTCATAAATGCCCCCTCTTTTCGGGGCTTCAACTACTGATTGTCAGACTTGCCGGGCTGCAGAGGCATGGTGAAGGGAATTGTTACTTAGGTTCTCAAGCAATTGCCATGCCTCGACATCATTTTTAGACGTAAATGTCCCACCACAAGAGGAATCCACCATTTTGCACAAGTTGCCAATCAGGCACTTGGTGGTGGGGACACTATTAGAGAAAGTCACGAAGTCTTTCCCACGTCTCATGAAATTGCTTGCCATTAATTTGAGAAAAACTGGTGATGGCTCGCCTAAGTTGGTTGGTTTTATCAATGGAAAAGTACTTCTCCAAGAACCGTTGCTGTAATTGGTCCCAAGTTATGATTGAATTAGTAGGTAAAGAGTTCAGCTAGTGTTTGGCTTTGTCCTTTAATGAGAATGGAAACAATCGCAACATTAAGGTCACATTTGTGAAATTCTGGATCCTCACTGTAGAGAAAATTTCAAGAAATTCATTCAAATGTTTATAAGGATCATCATGAGCTAGTCTATGGAATGATGGGAACATTTGTATGGTGTTGGACTTAATCTCATAATGAGCAGCAGTGGTTTCGGGTAATTGGATGCATGATGGTGATGTATATGCAGTGGGTGTGAAATAATCCTTAAAGGTTCGGTTGGGCCCATTCAGGACATTTGGATTTTCAATCTCTAATGGCTCAATGTATGGATATGAATATTCAAGCCTAGGAACGTGGGCAGAGGCCCTAAGTTTCCTAAGAGTCATTTCTAGTTCAAGGTCCAAACTTGTAACAACCCTCATACTGTTTACCGATTAATGACTGATTATGACTGATAATTGGACTGATTAAAGTACTGAACTGACTGACTGGAATCTGGAATTAATTGACTGAGTCTATCTGTGTAATTGCGCATCTATCCGTTTGATTGATTATTTGATCTGTTCGTGTTTTACGTTTAAACTGCTAATTGAAGGCCTTGTCGGCGGCCGAACCGGGAATTGATTGATGTTTTAGGATCCTCATAATTAATGTGATTTTATGGTATAATTATCTGAAAACTGATTAGGTATGATTAAATTAGATTAAAATGAGTTAATTGCATAGGTTGGCCTTATTTACTAAACTAGCCTTAAGTGCCCACTACCTATACACCTTTGAGCTCATTGCACTTGAACAACATAACTTCATCAGCCATTTCCCTTGTCATTGCCGACTAGAGAGAGAGAGAGTAAGAGGAAAAGAGTGATTCAACTTGATTCATCTTTAGAATTGCTTGGAATTAGAGGAATTGAAAGGAGTTCTTGCTAGATTGAACCTCAAGACTAGTAATTAAGGAACCTAGGTACGAATTTCATCCTTTTGGTTTGTCTTTAAGTTGATTCATGCATGGTCCATGTTTAATTGTAGAAATAAGCCTTGTTTTAGTTCATACATGTTGATATAGAGCTCATTCCATGCTTGCATGTTTGAATTAATGAGTTTTGAGTTGAATTCATGGTGAAATGATGCATGCATGTTCATGATTTTGTAATGGTCCATGTTTTCAACTTGTTTTTGGATCAATTGGCTTCTTAGAGCATCAATTTGGAACTTCAAAGTGATTTGAATTCATGCATGTTTGCGTGTTCATATTGTTCATGAAATTGGTTTGAAATTGAGTTTGAATTAAACACCCTTGGGCCTTGATTTCTCAAAATTGAGCTTTGAACCAAGATATTCTATGTGTTTACAAATGTTTTCTGGAATTCAGCCCAAGAGGATCGGTTTTGATGCTTTTGAATTTGGTTTTAGAGCTTGGAGGTGCAATCTGGATTTCCCAACAAAGTGGGTGTTTGTTACAACTTAAAAGAGGTAATTATAATTTATTTTAATTTGAGAGTTTGTGCTAGACTATTTGTGTAACTTCTATTTATAGCTTATTATATATAAATAATTTAAATAAGTTAAAAAATACTGATTATCTAAAAGTTGGGAGAGCGGTATTTTTAAATTTTGTCTTTTTATTGTCAACTTTTAACTTTCAATAATATGCCATGTGGAATAGACCAACATATTTCGATAATTAAAAGTTTATTTATCATTTTTCAATAATCAAAAGAGTATTTATTTGTTTTTTCAAACGTGTTAATGCATTTGACATGAAGATATATCTGCATGATAATTACATGAATTTTATGCATTAGAGGGTTCAATCACAAACATTTTTCTAATATTGATCAAATAATCGGTTTAACCACTATTGTAAAACTGCTCTTCAATGTGATATTGGAGGAAATCAAAAGAATTATGCAAAAATTAGCTATACTTATTTTGTTTTTTCAATTTCTTACTTTGTTGTAGAAGGTTTTTAACGGGAAACCCATTATCCATTTTTTTAGAACCGTTGTTAACCTTGGATCATTAAGCCGTATTCTCAAAATACATTTCTTTCACTTTAGAATCTCAAATAATATGATTAGGAGTCCATATGCAAAGATTTATGGTCATTTCTTCAAATTACCTTTCAATTCTGTGATTCATTGATGTTACGTACCAAATAAATGAACGATTCAAGAAGACGATCAAAATCTTCAAAAATGATATATTGAAACCCTCTAATTATTTCTGCGAGACCAACCTATTAACCGTTTAACTCCCACCCCATAAAATGTCCAGATCAATCCCTAATTTTTTTAATATGGTGAAATTCTAATGTTTTGTAAATTTCTTCTTCTTCTTCTTCCTTTTTTTTTTTAATTTAATTTAATTTAATTTTTTATTTTTTATGAACCCAAACATCTCATTAAAATGAAAATTATACAAAATGGTAGTCACTTACATGTTTGGATTTAATTTTTTAGGAATAAAAGTGGGTTTATCCAAATATGAAATTACATATTTGCATAATCCATACTATAGAGGTTTTGAATTTTTCCTCATTCTGGAACAAATCTGACATTACGAATAA